>JANAVB010044216.1:8878931-8906431 GCA_029216955.1 Iris pallida | reverse complement strand
TGAAATGAAACGTGCATCAAATGCACGAGTCGCTATGGAACATTGGATATCGCAAATGCGAGCGCCTCGGTGCGCAAGCTACAAGAACATGGGATAACTGTATTCGGCGAGTGCCTTCGTGCACGAGCCATTCCGTGCCTTCGCGCACGAGTGAGAAATGCTAGCACATTGAAAGATTATGAAGGCGAGCGCCCTAGCGTGCAAGCCACGAACATTGAACATTAAGGCTAAGAACATGAAATTACGGTATCGAGGCGTGCATCGCATGCACGACTCGAAGAAATGAGAACAATCGTGTCAAAGCGTGCCTACATGCACGAGAATCATAAAAGATGGCTTCGTTGCGAAGAGAACAGTTGTGGCATGAAGGTGACGAAACTGTCAGATGTGACATGATGTCTCGAAAAGTGTTCGGGACCTTCGGGTCGTTCGGTTAACGAACATTGAGTTGAGGCATGATGCCATTGAACATTGAAACGAAGTATGGAATGTGAGAACATAGAAAGTTAATGGGAGAAATACGAGATGATAAAGTCTGAGTCTCGGACTCAAGACTATGTTTGGTTGTTTGAATAATAGTGCGTTGCATGGTCGAATGGACTTGAGGAAATGATGAGATAATATCCCGTGCACGGGTATTCCCTTCGAACGGGTTGCGCCGGGGCACCGGGACCGTTCGGCCTATGAGGGATATAATATTTGAGGGACGCACATCCGTAAGACGATTAGCGACCGCTTAGCGAGATGTAAAAAGCCGCAAATGATGGTATGCAACGGAATGTCTTCGTAATTGGGATAGCAACCCACTACGAGAGGCGCCGGGCTACCCAATTTGAGGAAGAAAGAAAAGAAAAGAGAAACCTTTAGTCAATTCTGGCGCGGATACGTCAATGACCTTCATATAGTTAATGAACGATGGGTTGAAAGTGCAGGCACGTATGTATTCTGCACACATAGATCCTGCATAGAGGGCACTTATAACATGACAGGGAAGGAATGAGGCGTATTCACCTTGCGTTGGTGCAAGAGCGAGTGCGTCTATGTTGGTAAGAAGTCGCGCCACGAAACAAACACGAGATTGCTTGCCTGCTTGTCTATTCAATTCGAATAACATGTTTGTCATGATAACATGCTTTACCGCTTTCGAATATGCCATAAAATCGACCCTAAGGAGAATATAACAAGATCATAAGCTAAGTTGTATGATTCAACATAAATACTAAATGTCGGTTTAGAAAGTGGATCTTTTCATCAGTACATGCGAGGACGAACATACTGATCTCCCACCAGCTTTCATGCAGGGTGCAGGGAATGGATTGCTTGCGCAGAGGCATGGAATGCCGTAGCGTTTGAAGCGTGCGATCGTATTGACGTTCGGACTTGCAACATGATTGATGTGGCCGAGATATAGAAGGCATGATGTATGGAACGGTGAAATCCTTTGTAGATAAGAGAGAACTTGAGTGTTGTAGCCAATCTGGCAAATTCAGTTGGGCTATTGAAAGTCTTTGTAATCTCAGTTCATTATCAATAAAGAGAATTGTTTCGTATACTCTGTTTTCTTCCGTTTGCTAATATCAAATCAAAGATAACCATTTGAGAACTTGTCATCTTGCCTTGTACGAGTACAACTCCAGATCGTACGGCATCACGTTCCAGCGAGGACGATTATTCGGATAAATCGATGCGAGGACTAGCGATTTTTCGGGTCGGGACGTGACACGGGCCCTCCTGCCCGCCGCTGGCAACGCATGCCTACCCACTCGATTTGCCAAGCTCTGATGGTTGATCCAAGGATCCCACCATAGGTCGGTAGTTTCTCCATCTGTCTTCACTCTGGAAATCAGTCCCTTCAAAGTACTCCGATGGGATAGTAGATTCTTCCGAGTAACGGAATCGTTGCTATTGGCTCGGACTTTCCAGAAAGACTGGTCCTTCATATACCTCCCCTTCATCCACACCGCCCACAAGGAGTCCTGGGCAAGATATCGCCAAGCCTGTCTCAATCCCGCAGTCTCGCGCAGGGTCCTCAAAGACTGTAGACCGACACCCTCCTCCTCCCGAGGTCTGCAAAGAATCTTCCATCCTATAGAGTGTAGGCCACCTCTCTAGATAAAGTTGGCACAGTCTCTCAATTTTACTAATGGTGGCAACCGGCAACATGATCGTCTGCAACCAGAATCGGGCGATGGCATAGATGACGGATCGGACCAGCTCGATGCGTCCTCCAAAGGATAAGCTTTGGACATGCCACCCCTCCAGACGGCGCTTTGCGTAATCCACTAGACTCTGGCATTCAGTCTCTGGCATAGTTGATGGATAACGGAATTCTCAAATATCTGACTGGTAGATCTCCCTTCTCTATACTAAGAAGTAAAGCCTTCTCTTCCTTCTGCTGGCAATGCTTGTTGAAATAGGCCATACTCTTATCCTTGTTCAGCTGCAGACCGGTCATAGTGCCAAACCATTCCATAATCAAGTTCAGAGCCTCAATCCTACGTCGCGAAGGAACCAGAAAGACCAGTAGATCATCCGCATAGATAAGATACCTGAGGGTATACCCGCTTGTACAGTGGGATGATCTGGCGTCGATGAATCGCTACATCCATGAGTGATGTGAAAAACTCCATGACCAAGGTGAATAGGTTGGCGAAAGTGGGTCCCTTTGCCGAAGCCCTCTAGAACTGCTGAAGAAGCCATACGGCTAGCCCCTGACTAGGACAGAAAAGGAGGGGGTGGAGATGCAGACCCGAATCCTATCCACCCAAGCACGATCAAATCCTATAGCGTGCATGATATGGCACACGAACTCCCTATTGACAGAGTCATATGCCTTCCGTAGATCAAGCTTGACACACACTTTATCTCCTCCAGGTTTGTTGAAGTCCCGGATCAACACATGAGCAAGAAGACTGTTATCAGCAATAGACCGCCCCTTCACAAAAGTCGTCTGATTACTAGACACCAGATCCTACATAATCTGCTCCATACGTCTGCACATCAAGTGAGTGATAATCTTATATAGGTAATTGCAGCAGGAGATAGGACGAAAATCGCTAAGAGACGTTGCTCCTTCCTTTTTCGGTGTAAGAGTCAGAAAAGTGTGGTTGAGCTCCTTCAGCAGTTTGCCGTTGTCTAAGAATTCTCTGGCAATCTCCATAACGTCCTCCTTCAGAGTATCCCAATGGACTTTATAGAACTGGCTCCTAAAACCATCTGGACCAGGAGATTTATTCGGGTCCGCCTGGCGCACAATGGCTTCAATCTCCTCTATTGTCACTTGCGCCAATAGTACATTGTTGCTCATTGGGGAAACTAGTCTCTTGCATACAATCTCCGAAAAGTCGGATAGATAAGAAGTTTGATTGTAAAGCTCAGTGTAATACCTGACTGCTTCCTCCTGTAGTGCAGTAGCGTTGACCACTTCTTGGCCATCTACTCCATATAGTTTTGAAATATGATTACGATGTTGGCGAGCCCGGATGATATCATTGAAGAACTTGGAGCATTTGTCACCATCTCGCAGCTAGGAACATTTGGCTCGCTGAGCCAACTCGATCTCTTCCAGTGTGCGTAGCGCCCCAACCTCCCTACAAAGATCCTGCTCTACTGCTGCAAGGTCATTATTGAGAATATCCTCCTGTAAAGCAATCTGTGCCTCCCGGAGTTGATCCTCCTTGTCCGTGAGGAGGGCATGCCGAGACCCTTTCGTCCAGAATTTCAAACCAGCCTTCATCTGCTTCAGCCGTTGAACCATACGAAATTGGGGATTTCCCTCAACATGAGTGCCCCAACCTACCTGGAAAACCTCCGCATAACCAGCCATGCAGTTCCATTTGTTGTTGTATCTGAAAGGACATGCCTTTTGGGAGGTAATCGTTGACAGATGGATGCGAACTGGCGAATAATCACTCGTGTCGGCTGTGAGGCACTCATCAACCACATCAGGGAACATAGCGAACCACTTCCGGTTTCCCAAAGCACGATCGAGTTGGCAAACAACTTGTTTGCGGGTATCTTTATTGTGCCAAGACCAGATGTGACCCGTTCTCTCCACCGCCTGCAAACCAGAACGTAGAAGATACCTTTGAAAATCCTGCAGGACTCCGTGTGGGACACGCCGACCTCCCTCCTTTTCGTGACGGAAAAGTAGGGCGTTGAAGTCCCCATCAACAGCAACGGCACATGATATTGATTCTCAGCTAGAATACTAACTTGATAGATCTCCTCCCATAAAACCTTCTGAAGCCGTCTGTCATTGTTGCCATACACCGCTCCCAAGATGAAAGTCATCCCCCTATTAGTGAAGGACACATCAATTAGTTGATCCGACATATGGATTACCTGTCCAGCCCAACTTTTGCTGTCCCAGCTCACCCAGATACGCGCCACACCTCCTACCTCCAAGTTATTAACCTGACACCACTGATGTTGTGTCCTACGTTGTAGCATTCTAGGAGACTTAATTTTAGTCTCTAGAAGTGCTACAATGGAACATGCTTCCCGTCTCAGCACTTCTCTGATCTCCTTCCATCTCCCAATCGCACACGCACCTCGGACATTCCAAGCTAAGATAGACATTAATATCCAGAAGGTGTCCCCTCAACATCTCCAGAGCCGCCATTTGGGAAAATAGTGTGCTCCATCTGTCCTTCAGCTGCTGCGCCCTCCGGGGGCGCCGCAAGAGTTGGGCTAAATCCGCTGAGGTCTCCACCACTCTCACAATGGTCCTTCTATCTGGGATTAGCTACAAAAAGATCTGAAGAACCCATTGTCATAATTCCAACCACATCCTGCCCTCCATCCTCTCTAGGTATCCCCGTCCGGCTCTTCCTGCTTGTGCTCTCCTTCGGCTGATTGTTGAGATCGTCTATAACTTTCTTCCCGCCGCGTCCCCCCTGACGACCTTGAGACTTTTGCCGTCTGGATTGGAACACAATAGTTTGCCCGGGAGTAAATCCACTCGCGATATCAGCCGCTCCCTCGACCAAAGTCTGGCCGTCCCTCTCCAGCTCCATTCCACTTCCAGTTCCTACTGCAATGCCATGATGACCGTCCACTTCACTCATTTCTCTATGAGTCTGCATCATCCGATTCGCCTATTGAGAGAAAGGATTAACATGATCTACAAGGGCCCCTTCCTCACTTTGTTGTATCCCCTCCATCATAGATGTGATCATCTCTTGAGGACCAGATACCCCACTACCTTCGCGTAGACCTCTATCACCGTGAGTAGTCTTCTCCTGCCCTCCCAGATCGCCGATGGGTCTCCCGGCCTCCCCTACCGGGCAACCTTTCGAAGGGTGCCCAAAATATTTACAGTGGCAACAGATTGGTGGGACAAAGTCATACTGCACAGTCTGCCTAAAGACCCCACCGGAAGGCACCTCATACTCAACGAAGGGCGGTAGATCAGCACTCGCGTCGACTTCAACAAAGATTCGTGCATATTCCATACGTTTTCTGTATGCCGTTGCTTCATCAGCTTTGATTGGCTTGCCAATGACGCTAGCGATCTTCATCATCATAGAGATGCTCTAATGGTTAGCCGGTAAGTCTGGTAATCTGATCCAGATCGGAACCGTAAGGAGTACTTCACGTTCATATGTCGATTCCGGCGTCCATGCTTTCATGATGATAAGTCTGCCATCAAAGGTCCACGGACCTCCCTGAAGAACCCGCTCCATATCCTCCTGCAAGCAGAAACGTACGGGGTAGAAGCCATTTTCTCGTGAGAAGAACTCCATACCGCCTCTCGGCCTCCAAACACGCGCCGCGTATGCACGGATCTGTCCGTAGAACGGCCTCGAGCCAAGCACATTAGAATGACTGAGTTTCGCCAGTAGTCCGTGGTCTCTGCAAGATCTTCCTCCGTCAGGGTCGTCCGAAGTGTTGTGTCTACCATCCTCGGCTGAACATAAGACATCTGCGTAGGTAAGCTAGCCACCCCTCCATTCAACATATCCGCATATGATTTCGGGACCCCGGTCTGTCGATGTTTTCTAGCAATCTGCTTGCCCTTCTCCATAGTCGACCATCGTTGTTGAGGCATTGGTGGTATGGATATGTTATTCGGGGTTTGGCTAAAGCTTCCATCCTGCCTCCTTGCAACTCCTGAGCCTGGACCGCCAACTTGTCTCCGTAGCACGTGTCGATGATGATCGCTACCCCAATGGATATCGCCTCCTACTGCACCTTCTATCCAACGGACATCACCATCCCCTTTAGAGCGCCTCCTGGTCACCGTAGTCCATCCCGCATCCTCCTCCGGGCCCGTATTTCTTTTCCGTCATTCGCCATTGCCAACCTTCCCGCCGTCCTAGTCGGAGTCCAACCCATGCCGCCACCACCCGATCCTCCGCCGGCCGTCGCGCCACCACCTGTGGCCGCGCCCTTGGCCAGGGCGCCGACGCCTCTGAGCGCGCCTCCCCTGGTCGACCCCGCGCCGCTTCCGGTCGGGTCGGTCGTTGTTGGGCCACCCCTGGCCGACCCTCCACCTGCCTCGCCGGCCCCCGTCGGCCCTCCCCTGGGCACGTCGACCCTCTCCGACCTGCCGCCGCCCCCCTGTGCCGCCATGCGCGCCGCCGCCGAACCCTCCACGAGCGTGCCCTAGCGCGTCCGGTCTCCCCGACGCCGCCGTGGTCGCCGCCCGACCTCCCCCCGATCCGCCGCCGTTGGCCGCCGCCCCGGTCGGCCCTACCGTCGAGCCTGGGTCCCAGGCAAAAGCCGGGGACCCAAACCCTAGTATCGCTCGGGATTCTCCCGCAGCCGCAGCATATATATATATATATATATATATATATATAGCACTTAAAAGAAAATATTACATACAAACTTAACAAGGGTCTAAATAGAAATATACAAAGAAAAATTTCAGGTGTCTATCTTCCTATTGCAATAATTAACCCACATGTATATACACAAAGGTAACAAAATTTCTAGGATTTTTTTATAGTTTCTGTAGTCGAACATATATACACAAAGGAAATATCCGGGGTTTGGGTCTGGACCTAAAACCCAATACCTAATCCTAACCTAACTATAAGACCTTGAGAGGTTTCTTCTCCAGGAGAGTACCACCTCCAAATTTCTTTTCCAGGAGCGACGTTTCTTCTCCAGGAAAGAGAAAACTCATACTTCATTGCCTTCGTACCCCACTGCTTGCGCCTCCGTCGTTGGCACCAACGAGCAGCCATCGATTCCATTTGGCTTCAGCCTCGACGACGACTCTAGCATCCCTCCCTCCCCCAACACCTACAGCTTCCTTTCCGTCCCACTTGGCGACTTATTCTCAGAGAGTGGCGCGGGTACGATTTCGATTCCAGATCTGTTCTTTCTTTTATTTTTTCAGTAGATGTGTGGATTGATAGCTAATCGTCCGACTAGGCCGACTTGGCACCCGATTTTGGCCTGCACCGATTTCTTGGCTGCCTAGGGCCCTAGTCTAGTCGGCGGAGACCGACTACCGACTAGTCGAATTTTTGCAACACTGGTTGGATGCTATGTTGCACGAGCCTATATTTTGGAGTGTCCATGTCTCGTCAAATATCTTTCTATATTGCTTGGACATGGCAATACACCAATAGATATAAGAAAATGTTATGGATATATTCTTCTTTGTACATCAAGAGCTTGTGAAGCTTTTATAAGCAGAATGTTATTGTTAGATTTTTATGATTTGGAATTACTAAAGTAGATGAAGTTTGTGAGTACATCTAAGGGATGCATAACATAATTGATAATGTAGAAATACAATATGACCACCATTCCCTCTCTTTCTTTTATCTTTTTTTTGAAATGTTATTCTACATCCTACTAGTCTTAAGTTCGGTCTTTTTATTGCATAATCTTCTTAGACCAAGTTTCAGTCTAACTCTTCTTGGACCAAGTCCGTATATGGGTCTCTACACGCTGATCCTCGTCTTATGCAACTTTTTCTCAATCCTTCGCCTTGAACGATCTCCATCGCACGCTCTCTGACTGTTTTGTACCATGATCCTTTTGTCTGGGTAGACCTTCCTCTAGGTCCAGCTCTCAATCAACTGCTACATGAATATCTCGATTCCCTTCTTTATTATTTAAGCACATAAAGTGTTCATGGGGTTCGAACCTCTAACCCGATTTTCCGGGTCATTATGTGTGCAAGTCACATGACCACTTGCCCCAGTGCTTGACCTCTCTCTATATAAAGAGAGAGAGAGAGAGAGAGAGAGAGAGAGAGAGAGAGAGGGATGTGGAGTAAATGTTCCTACTATATGATAGAAGTAAATCTTCTACTACAGCGCATAGGTGAAAGTTTCCAGAGAGAGAGAGAGAGGGATGTGGAGTAAATGTTCCTACTATATGATAGAAGTAAATCTTCTACTACAGCGCATAGGTGAAAGTTTCCTATTCGTTTAAAACTTATCCATTTAGCTTAAGAAATTAACCCCTTATCTTTCATTTTATTGCATATATTATACAGCCAACACAGTTGCAATTGTAGTTTTCCTTCAATTATTGCTCCTCAAATAATTTTTATTTCTTCTACTCCAGTCTCCAATGCATGCCTGCTTCTTCATCATCCCCTATGATGAGCTCTGCTCTCTACCTTCTTGACCTGTGACACACTTTTTCATCTCCACTGCCTCCTCCATCAACATCAACACCCGAAGCCCCAAACTTCATTGGTACTCCATCATCCTTACCATTGGCACTCGTCAATTGTCATCATTGGAGCCCCTTCTCCACAAAAAAAATGCAACTAGCAAAAAATCTGTAAGAAATGATGATACTGCAAAAACATGCAACTATCGTAAAATATATAAAAAATGATAATAGTGGATGATCATACACGAAATATTGTTTCTTGTTCTCCCGATGACGAATCCAACAATAGTGGTCCCGATTTCAAGATTATGAGCAAAGTCCTTGAAGTCATCAGAAATGGATAAGTATGTACTAGAATAACCACTAAAGTGTACCTAAGGAACCCCTAATAAATCACGAGTTAGAAGCTTGATGTTGGTCATATCTAATGTATAAAACAATAGAGCCCTCAAAGAAAGAGATGAAAGTGGAACAAAGGATATGAGATAACAAAATGAGTACTTGATACTACATCAACTTCATGCGGAATACTCGAATACTCGGCAAGAGCGGTAATATTGTGGGCAACTTCTCTAGAATATTGTCATTGACTTCCTCCTTCAAAGGTGACATGCCTTAAATTGCTACTAACAATTTCCCATGACTATGTTATCTGGACTCGGGTACCCGGTGCCGGGTACGGGTACATATCCAAGAGTCGGGTCCTTCGAACTTACAATTCAAGGACATACAGACTCGGCTAAAAATGATCCAAAATTTGGGTACAAACACGGGGATACAACTGTTGAAATAAATATATTTTCTAAATAAATAATATTGGTTTAATATCTCATTCATCTCAAACTGTATGTTGAAGACGTCTAATCCAAAGAAAATACCGAAGTGCATAACATTCAAAGTGTCCCTTCATTATATTTAATTTGCATGTCAACATATTAATAAATGAGAAAAAAGACGCTAATTTCTAATATGAGAAAGAGTGCCTTAATCATACTAAATTTGCATGTCATATTAATAACATTCAAGAAGCCCTTTCATCATATTAAATTTGCTTGTCATCATAATAAATTTGCATGAGACATTCACCATATTAAATTTAAATATCAACGTATTAATAAATGATAAAAAAAGATACTAATTTTCTCATATGGAAAAGAGCCCCTTTCTCATATTAAATTTGCATACCATATTAATAACATTCCAAGAGTCCCTTTATCATATTAAATTTGCATGTCATCATAAAAATTTGCATGTCAACATAATAATAAATGATAAAGAAGACACTAATTTCTAATATGGGAAAGCGTCCCTTCATATTAAATTTGTATCTCATATTACTAACATTCAAAGAGTCCCTTCACCATATTAAATTTTCATGTCATTATAATAAATTTGCATGCCACATTCACCACATTAAATTTGTATATCAACATATTAATAAACGATAAAAAGACACTAGCTATAGTTATATAAAATTATTATAAAGTTGAATAAGACTCGCTTCACCTCCCTTGAAAAATAACTACCAGTAAACCTTTTCCATTTGGCAAGGTTTGTATCTTCACCTGACAAATAAACTACTAGTGAATTTTTTCCATGTAGAAAATAAAGTACTACTTCACTAGTTGAATAAGTTCCTTCAGCTCCCTTAAAAGAATAGTTCACTCATGCGTTCTTATATGGGCGATGATACTATCTTTATTTCTTCTTTTCCTATATGGCAAGGTCTACCAAGTTTAGATACTAGCCTACTACAATAAGGATAAGTCAACATGGATGATACTATCTTCATCTCTTTTGTTCTTATATGAAATGTATGTTTTTCAAGCTTTTGTATTTTTGATCATGCTTTTTCCTAACTTCTTCTTTATTTTGTCGTGTCTGTTGGTCACCTTGACGAGTCCGACCCACATTCCGTATATGTGTCGAGTCGCGTCGACTATGGTACCTCGGCGTAAAGTATCGAATCTAGGTAACATAGCTATGACTTTTTTTTGTGTCCACTAAGATGTCTACCTTGATAATCTTCTTTACGGCCTTATTGAACTTGCATGCTTCCACGATGAGAATAAATCTTCTTTCACCTCAAATGTAGCCTCCATAATAAGAGCCATCAGGGCATCCAAGCATACTTCACAGTGTCGGATGATACCGTTCCGATACGGACGATATTGATATGGTTTGGCATGTCCAAGTCCGATATCGTCCAATACCGATAGTGACTGATGCCGACATTGGCGGTCTCTTTTTTAGTCAATTTTGGAAAGAAAATTGACCGAAAAAGAGTCAAACCAATCAACAATGGTGCAAAAGCTTAGTAAGATTGTAAAATCATGTAAACGATGAAAAATTATCTATCACAGGTAAACCAATCAACAAGGGTGACTACTATTTTATTCAATTTCAAAACTAGTAAGAAACAACACACGATATACTTAAAATTATGAATAAATATATAAACATTTTTTTTCATAAATTTTAACAATTTATTATTAATTATTTGTTTTTTGATACTAAAAAAAGATACTCTGGTCTGATATCGCCGATATTGCCGATATCGTCGATCCTGATACTCATATTAAGGGTCTAATACTGATTCTGATACTGCGAACCTTGCATCCAACACTAAAGTCATCAAGGAAGTCCCACACTGAAGAGTCTGCCAGACTTTTCGAACGAGTTTGCATGTCACCCTCTTTCAGTGTTGGCCAACTTATATTCTTGATTAGTCTCTTTGTGGCATTATTGTCCATATCAACATAGATATGTTGTCCGACCCATAGGCTTTGGAAGGCTCGGGTGCTCTCAAAGGCATAAGGGATATTTTCCTTGCATCCTTGTGAAAGACCGTGGCGTTCTCCCTTCCTTTATACACTACTTCCAAGTAGAAGTGCCAAGGCTTGCATAGTACATAAAGGTAGATGCTTGTTGTCATCTAGATACTCATATGGGGATCACCCTTGACATGGTCGCTTTCTCCATCGCGTTCCAAAGAGTTCGTAGCTGCTCACTTGGGGCACATTTCAAAGTAATCCCCTGTGTTTGGGTATAAGATGCTCGGTGATTGGTTCATGCATGAAGGAGCGACTTTCAGAGCTGCAAGTATTCATGGATCTTTGTTAGATTCTCCAGTTCGTTAGGCGACCTACTGGTTCCCCACTTATTTGGTCAGTTATTTAATAGTGTATCTAACTCCTTCCAGGACTACGATTCGGTTGGCCCTTCGAATAAGCTGGTGATCTAAAGTTGTTTTCCTTGTTGATTCTCTCCAATTGCTCTTCAGCTTTCTTCGCAAGATTCACAATTTAAGATAGATTGAACAAGGTGTCTAGATTAACCTTGACGTTAACCTCATCTCTAAGTCCATCAAAAAATCGTCCCACTAAGTTGCCTTCATCTACCCGTAACCTATATGAGAATAAATTCGGCCGATCTCCATATTGTAGTCTTGTACAAAACGTTTTCCTTGAGTGCACTTCCGATACTGTCGGAAAATAACTTGCTTATAGTCAGGACTCGCGAGGTAGAAACCTTGTCCGTATATCTATCAAATCTTCTCTCATGAATTGGCAATATTTTTTGCTTATTTTTTGCTGAACAAGATTGGTTTTTATCCCACCAATCAAATGCCTCCTTTGAGCATCCAGTAGGCCGCTAGCACTACTTATTCCCGACAGGGATCTACATGTATTCGAAAAATCTTTCTACATACGAGATCTAATTAAGGACCTCCTCAATCTGCACGAGTCCATCAAAGGATGGGATCTCCATCTTCATCTTGAACTTCATTGGACGTAATAATTCCCTTAAGTGGGGGTAAGTTATTGCTTGACTAATCTTAAGAATAGTTAGTTTCTTGTCGAGGAACCAATTGTGGTTGATGTGAATCACCTCTACTGCAAGCATCAAATTTTGTAAGGACTATATTTATTTGCTTTGATAGAGTACTATTGGTATATTTAGTATATTATAAAGGCACATGGGAATATCCTGTGGACATATTTGGGATGCCAGAATATGCCACATGATATTCCATTATGTAAAGGATATATAAAGCCTATGAGACTATCAATGAAATTATTAATCAATTACAACATGGTATCAGAGCCACCTTTCCGCAAATCCTAACCCTAGCCGCCACCAAACCCTAACCTTTCCCTTCTTCTCCCTCTCTCCGCCACCAAACCCTAACCCGCGCATAGCAGCCACCCCTTCTCCGCGCGTTTGCTGCTGCCGCTGCTGCTGTGACTGCTGTCGCCGCTGTGGTGCGCGCACCGCCCCCCCCCCCCCCCCCCACGTGCGCGCCGCCTTCCCACCTGCCGCACGCAACAGAGCCTTTGTTGCCGTTGTTCGGATCATTCCGAAAGAGGACACCGATGCCTAGATCTGACGAAAACAGACATGTTAGGATCTAGGAGCGAACGACGAGGACGAACGTAAGTCGTGGAGCAGACGTGACGTGATCGGAGAGGAGAAGCATCGATGGAGGAGATCCTCAAGAAGCTGGATCATGCAGAGATTGCGACGTTGATGAAGTTGATGAAGATGTCGGCTGGTGAGAGCACGACACGAACGTCGCCAAAGTTGGAACTTTCCTCCATTGATCTGAAGCTGGATAGACCAGCCACCTATCTGAGTTGGTCACGGCGGGTGAGAAGAACCCTCGTAGGAAAGAACCTGGAGGGGTTCCTGTCGGACGAGAAGACAGAGCCGGACGAGGGCTCGGCAGGACGCGACGAGTGGAAGTCAACTCATATGGTGATCTACATCTGGCTTCTCAACTCCTTAGTCCAGTCTATTGCCGCCACAGTAGATAGCATTGAGATGGTGAAGGATGTGTGGGAGAAGTTGAGAAGGACCTATGATGGTGTGGGAAACAACTTACGGATCTTCCAGATAAAGGGGGAGATCGACGACACCGTACATGAAGAGAAGACGGTGCATGAGTATGCCATGGAGTTGGAGCGTCTGTGGTTGGACTATGATCACCACTCAAATCGGATGAGCTGCGGGGATCCGAAGTGTAAGGAGAGACATGTGTGTCTGCAGGAGAGGACGATGAAATTCCTCAAAGGGCTGACTGCAGCATTCGCACAGAGGACGACTTTACTTCTCGTCCAACCAAAGATTCCTAGTCTTGAGGAGGCGATCTCAACTATGATCCAGGAGGAGACGCGCATCAGACTACAGACGGAAATAGGTTGTCCTCCCGAAGCAAAATTAGCACTAGCGGTTACCAGCTCGGACGACACATGGTCCAAGGGAGAGCCCTAGCAGCACAACCGGCAGTGCTACAACTGTGGAGAGATGGGCTATCATCGATATGCTTGTACCAAACCACCTATGGAGGAAAACCCAGGTGGTGGACGTGGACAGTTCGGTGCACGAGGATATATTGGAGGAGGAGGTCGTGGTCGAGGGGGTTGACGAGGAGGCCGAGGAGGTTATCGGGCAAACCTGCTGGTAGCAGAAGGGAATGGAGGAGCTGGTGGTAGCTTTACTGAGGAGGATCAGGCACTGATAGACATACTGGAGAGGAAGCAGAGAGCGTCAATCGAAGGAGACAAAAGGAGTGGAACAGTGGAGGCATCCACCTCATTCTTCGTTGGGGACAACGCCGCTATGTATGTCTATCCATCAGAAGGTACTGACGAGTCACTTGATCTTGCATCTATCTCTTCCCTTTAATTATCAGGCTGGATTATCGACTCAGGAGCATCTCGGCATGTGACGGAAAATGCTAGTGAGTTTTCTTCTTACACTCACCTAGCATCAGCAGACACCATTCAGACAGCGGAAGTCACTTTCCAGCCAGTGGTCGGTAAAGGTACTGTTATTTGTACAGGTTCAGTAAGATTATCCAATGTTTTACATGCTCCATCCTTTCCAGACAGTCTCTTGTCCATTATTTCTATAATTCTCCAACTTAAATGCATTGTTTCTGTTAAGTGTTATATTAGAGTTATTTGTTAATGGACTTTAGTCCCACATTGCTTAGAATAATAGGGGAGGAGGCTAGCCTCTCATATATATATATATATATATATATATATATATATATATATATATATATATATATATAGTCTCTCATCAATAAATCATCATCTCATTATTTTCAACTCTACATGATATCAGAACCAAAACCCTAGCCGTCACCCACCAATCTCCACAAAACCCTAATCTCTCCCCACAAACCCTAGCCGTCACCTCCCCCCCCTCCCCCGCCGTTGCTGCTGCCCCCCCTCGACCTTGCTGCTGCCCCCCTGCCCACCCCGACCTGCTACCTCCCCCCGCCACCACCTGCTGCTGGTGGCCCCCGACCACTGCTGCCCCTGGCCCCTTGCTGCCCTGTCCCTGTCAGCCCCCCCGACCCCTGCTGCCCCCGCCCCCCTGCTGCCCCCCTGTCAACAACACACTAGCGGCCACTAGCACGACGATTTCCTCCATTCGACTTGTCGATCGACGGTTGGAAGGGCCAGATGGCTACTCAACATGGAAAAAGATGGTCGAGAAGACACTTCGCGGAATGAGGTTGTCCAAACATCTTACTGACAATCCTCCAGCAGAAGATGATCCTATCTTTGAGCAATGGGAGACAGATGACAGTCGACTGTTTACACAGTTGATGAATTCCATGGAACCATCGGTGGAAGACATGGTTCAAAATACGGACTCCGTGAAGGAGTTATGGGAGGTACTGGCGGCGGCGTTCGATGGTAAAGGCGATTTGTCTCGTATCTATGACTCGGTCGTTGGTGTATACCGAGCAAATCAAGCAAATCTCATCAAGACCATTTTCGGACCTTTAAGGCTATGACGGATGAGATCGACCGCGTATTACCTCTTACGTCGGATATTAATGAAGCAAGGGCTCAACATGAGCAGCTTCATGTCATGGCTTATCTTGCCCCTCTCCGTCCTGATGCGGACTCTGCTAGCTCTCAGATTATTGCTGGATCTGATGTACCGTCCCTATTGGAAGCGCATTATCGTGTTCTTTGGGCAGCCAAAGTCGTTGAGACTACTCCGGGTGATAGTCCTTCTGATCGCTCTGTTCTCGGGGCCGCTCGTACGGGCTTCCGTGGTGGCCGACGAGGTGGACGAAATGCTGGTCGCGATAGGGGACGTGGCAATGGCGGACGTGATGGAGGACAACCACACACATGCTTTAATTGTGGTCAGCTCGGCCATTTATATTGGCAATGCACTAAATCACTGGCGGCTAATATCACCATTGATGCTCCTGATGATGGTGTCCGATCTATTCAGCTGACTTCGGACTTATACAGAATTTCTTGATTTTTAAGCTCAACGTCGTGGTGAAGCTTCTACGTCTGGTTCCACAGCCGGATATTCAGCAGCGTGTATAGTTAAGCCCAAGCAGTGGGTAATTGACTCTGGTGTGTCCTCCACATGACGGGTGACGCATGTATGATACATGATTATGTCCCTGTCCGTCGTGTTTCTGGCATCACTGTTGTCAATGGAGGTTCCCTGACAGTCCGAGGACGTGGAAGTGCTAGTCTTTCTTCAGGACTGTTACTCAATTTTGTGCTACTTGCTCCTGGGAACCCATTCAGTTTAATTTCTATTAGTCAAATTACTCGTGAACTGCATTGCTCGGTAACATTTTTTCCTGATGGTTGTATTTTTCAGGACCTGAAAACTGGAAAGACTATCGGTAAGGGGTATATGGCTGGAGGCTTGTACCTGTTTGACGCCACTTCTGTTGTCTGTGCCGGCATGAAACTCGATCTTTTTGAGTTACATTGTCAGTTAGGCCATCCACCATCTCAAGCTCTTCAGAACATGTACCCATCTTTAGATATCCCCGCTTCTTTTTATTGTGAGACATGTAGTTTAGCTAAGCATCACCGGGTTCCTTATCCGGTGAGTACAAATAAAATTGCTTCCGCTCATTTTGAGTTGGTGCATTCTGATGTATGGGAACCTTGACCGATTGAATCAGTAATGGGTTTTAAGTACTTTGTTACTTTTGTTGATGATTACTCATGTGTCACTTTTGTTTATCTGATAAAAAATTGTTCTGATTTGTTTAACATTTGGTGCGATTTTTATGCCGAAATAAAAACACAATTTGGTATTCCAATTAAAAATTTTCGAAGTGACAATGGCCGTGAGTATTTATCTCGTGATTTCGATAGACATCTGGCCCGCAATGACATCATCCACCAAACCTCTTGTGCGTACACACCACAACAAAATGGTGTAGCCGAAAGCAAGAATCGCCATCTATTGGAAACAACACGTGCTCTTATGTTTCAAGCACGTACTCTCAAGAGATTTTGGTCGGATGCGGTTTTTACTGCTTGTTATCTTATTAACCGCATGCCATCGTCAGTTTTCAATGGTAACACTCCATTTTTTAGGCTTTTTTTCGGACGAGAGCCATTTCCTTTGCCTCTCCGAACCTTTGGCTGCTTATGCTATATTCGGGATACCCGACCAACCCTTTCTAAATTAGATCCTAAGGCAATACAATGTATTTTTCTTGGGTATCCTAAAGGTCAGAAAGGGTATCAGTGTTATTCCCCTGTCTTGAAGAGATATTTTTTTTCACTCGGGATGTTACCTTTGTAGAAACCGAATTTCCACCACTCCCACAATCAACGGGTCCGGCTCCCCTAGTCTATCCAGAAGAGGATTTTTTGTTATTTTCTTCTCAAACACAACAGTCCCTCGTACGAGTGTCCTTCCTTATCGAGCCAGTCTCCCAGGCCGATGGTCCACATACACCGATTCAGCTAATGCCGACTTCGCCCACAGAATTATCCTCCTCCGGTTCCACCAGCAGCTCCGGCTCCAATGAGTTGCCTCCACCTGTTCCACTAGCAGCTCCACCAGTTCCGCCAGCAGCTTCGGCAGTTCCGCCTCCAGAACGTCCTCGTCGTGCCTGTCGTGATCATCCCTTGTATGTTGACAGCTACAAAGGACTTACCAGTCACACTCAGTCTCTGGTGGCTACTATTGATGGAATTCAGATCCCTAAGACCGCTGAGGAGGGTCTCAGACATCCTGGTTGGCGTGCTGCTATGAACGAGGAGATGAAAGCTCTTAGGAAAACCACACTTGGGACTTGGTCGACTTATCCACTGGTAAACAGGACGTAGGTTGCAAATGGGTAATTCACAATCAAGGTGAAACCAGATGGCTCTCTTGATCGACTGAAGGCTCGTCTGGTGGCCAAATGATACTCTCAAACCTATGGTGAGGATTACTTCGAGAACTTTTCTCCTGTGTCCAAAATGACGTCTGTTCGTGTTCTCATGGCCGTGGCCGTTAGCTATGACTGACCGTTACTTCAACTAGATATAAAGAATGCTTTCTTCCACGGAGATCTTGATGAAAAGGTATATGTGATGCAACCTCCCGGGTTCGTTGCAAGGGAGGGTAAAGTGTGTCATCTGAGGAAAGTCCTCTATGGTCTGAAACAATCACCTCGTGCATGGTTTGGTCGATTTGCACATGTTTTACTCAGTTTGGCATGTGTCAATCAAAGAAGGACCATTCAATCTTCTATCGACACACATATGCTGGAAGAATACTCCTTGGTGTCGACGTTGATGATATTGTAATCACAGGAGACGATAGCCAGGGTATTGCAGGCTTGAAGAAGTTTCTGGGAGAACAATTTCAAACCAAGGATATGGGATCCTTGAGTTATTTCTTGGGCATTGAGGTCACACGGGACAAGCGGGACATTGTAATGTCTCAAAAAAATATGTGCTGGACATACTAAATGATGCAGTCATGATGCAAGCAAAGGGAGCAACCTCACCTATGGATCCAGGGGCGAAGTTACTTCCAGATGAAGGGGTCCTGATGACCAATCCAGATCAGTATCGTCGAGTTGGAAAACTCAACTACTTGGCGGTCATGACTCGTCCGGACATTTCTTTTGCAGTGAGTGTTGCAAGTAGATTTATGGCTTCTTCAAGAGCTCCACACTGGCAGGCAGTTCTCAGAATTCTGTGTTATCTAGTAAAGAATCCAGAAAAAGGAATTCGAATGGAAAATAATGGATACACTCGCATTGAGTGTTTTACTGATGCTGACTGGAGAGCAAGTCTGACAGATAGACGATCTACATCTGGTTACTCAGTATTTATTAGCGAAAATCTAGTGTCATGGAGGAGCAAGAAACAAAGTGTGATAGCACGCTCAAGCTCAAGAGGCAGAATATCGAGCTATTGCTCATGGCACGTCAGATATATTATATATGAAGCATCTCCTACAAGAACTGGAAGAAGACACAGGGTCTCAAGCGACAGATCTATGGTGTGATAACCAATCTGCTATTCACATTGCCACAAACCCAGTATTTTATGAACGGACGAAACATATTGAAATTGACATTCACTTTGTTCGTGATGAATATACAAAGGGAGTGATAAAGTTTCAACATGTGAGGACCGGCGACCAGATAGCTGATATCTTCACAAAGCCTCTTCTGGGTCTCGGATTCAATTTCTATGTAACAAGCTGGGCATGATTGACATTTATGCTCCAGCTTGAGGGAGGGTGTTAAGTGGTATATTAGACTTATTGTTAATGGGCTTTAGTCCACATTGCTTAGAACAATAGGAGAGGAGGCTAGCCTCTCCTATATATATATATGTAGTCTCTCATCAATAAATCATCATCTCATTATTTCCAACTCTAAGTTTCTTTTGATATTTCTAAGTGACCTTCCAAAAGGGGACGGGACAAAGATTTGGGACTGTCACTTGGCATGAGGGACTGTGGTACCTAGATCGAGAAGGACTGGACTCAGCATTGGTATCTATGGCAGAGAAGGCTGAAATGGAGGACTGCAGCAGAAGACTGAAGATACTTTGATTTTCCATCATAGAAGGTTGGGACATTCTTCCTTTGATACTTTAAGTAAGTTGTATCAGAGGTTTATGCAAAAGCAAATAAAAAACTTAGTATGTGATGCGTGCGAGTTAGGAAAACTTACTAGGAGCTCGTATGTTGGTACGGGTCATAGGAGCTCTTTTGTTTTGAGATAGTACATTCTGATGTTTGGGGTCCATGTGCTATTAACACTATGAATGGGTATAAGTACTTTGTCTTCTTTATTGATTGTGCCTCTCGTGTCATCTGGCTATATTTGATAAAAAATAAGAGTGATGTACCTGCATGTTTTTGGAATTTTTATAAGCATGTTCAGACTTAGTACAATACAGTTGTGAAGGTACCGAGGTCTGAGAATGGAACGGAGTATACCAACAGGACACTTGCAGAATACTTATCAGCACACGGGATACAGCATCAGACCACCTGTGCATACACACCAGCACAAAATGGAGTAGCAAAAGGAAGAATAGACACCTTCTGGAGACCGCAAGAAGTATGATGATCGATATGAATGTCTCACAGTCTGTGGGGGCATGTAGTGTTGACAGCAGCTCAACTCATCAACAGGATGCCTTCGAAAGTCCTGGGATAGAAATTCTATGTGAAGTATTACAAGGCAATAATAGTGGGATACTCCCATTAAAGGTGTTCGGGTGTGTGTGTTTGTGAAGGATAACAGGCCACAGTTGGAAAACTTGACCCTAGAGCGGTCAAGTGCATCTTCGTGGGCTACTCAACGACTCAGAAGGGGTATGTGTGCTGGAGTCCAGTAAAGAAGAAGAAGTTCGTCAGTATGGATGTCCACTTCCGGGAGCATGAGCCATACTACCGCAGGAGGGAACTTCACACAATACGCCTAATACTACCAGTATGAGGCGAGAGGGGGAGATGGAGAACTTGGTGGTGACCGATTAGAAGTTTGGCATGGAGGCATGGTTGAGGAGGAACATGAAGGTGAAGCGGAACAGGGGGAGGAGATTAGAAGTGTTAGGCCTACGGCTCAGGGGGAGTTACTTACCTACAGCAGGAGAGAGAAGCAAACTGTAGGAGCAGTACCTACAGTGCCAGTGCCAAGTCCCTTGCCTGAGTTCGTCCCAACTTCTGAGACACCTACACCTCACCCCTTCAGGTGATATCATTCCTCCTACTCCTCCCACACCACTATCTGTACGGAGGACCATTCTCAGCAATGCGGAAAATCCTCCAGATAGATATTGTTGGAATCTTGCTTAGTTTGTTTTTTATGACCATATATTTTTTCTCATGGAACATTTATAGCATTTTTGGACAGTATTACTGTACCTAACAATTGGCTGGTTGCCAAGAACGATCCAAAATAGAAAGCGACAATGCACGAGTTGGAGCCCTTGAGAAGAATCACACTTGGGAGCTGGTGAGACTGCCTGAGCGAAAGAAAGCAGTCGGATGCAAGTGGGTCTTTACCGTGAAGCAGAACCCAGATGGGCAGGTTGAGTGCTACAAAGCTCGACTAGTGGCGAAATGATACAGTCAGACATACGGCATCGACTATGACGAGATCTTTGTACCAGTGGCAAAGATGAGCATTGTCAGGACCCTGATCTCTTTGGCAGCGAATGGTGGATAGAAGCTACGCCAACTGGACGTGAAGAATGCATTTCTTCATGGAGATCTAGTAGAAGAGGTATACATGGAGATACCACCAGGATTTGGCACCAATCAGACAGCAGGCAAGGTCTGTAGACTGAAGAAGTTCCTCTATGTACTGAAGCAGTCTCCTCGAGCGTGGTTTGACAGATTCAGGAGAGCTATTATAGGGATGGAATATCAGCAGATCAATGTTGATCACACTGTATTCTTCAGAAGGAGTGGAGGCTACATCACCATACTTGCGGTGTATGTCGACGACATGATTATTACGGGAGATGATGAGCAGGAGATCGCCCGACTCAAAGGAAAGCTTGGCAAGGAATTTGAGGTGAAGGACCTTGGTCTTCTTCGCTACTTCCTTGGGATTGAGGTCACTCGAGAGCGAGGGGATTGTTCTCTCTCAGAGGAATTATGCACTGGACCTTCTCACAGAGACAGGGATGTTGGGGTCCAAACCTGCAGCGATGCCGATCGATCAGAGGTTCAAGCTGAACGTTGAGACTGGAGAACCAGTTGACCGTGACAGATACCAGATACTGGTGGACAAGTTGATCTATTTGAGTCACACATGTCCTGATATATGCTTTGGAGTTAGTGTGGTGAGCCGCTACATGCATGACCCACGAAAGGGTCATATGGATGCAGTGTACCAGATTCTGAGATATTTGAAGAGTGCCCCCCGGGAAGGGACTGATATTCAGGAAGAATAATCACGTGGACATCGAGGGCTACTGTGATTCTGACTGGGCTAGTTGTGCGGACGACATGAGGTCTACCTCGGAATACTGCATATTTTTAGGAGACAATTTGGTCTCTTGGAGGAGTAAGAAGCAGTCAGTGGTAGCCAGATCGACAGCTGAAGCGGAGTACAGAGCTATGGCCTTGGGAGTTGCAGAGCTGCTTTGGTTGAAGAATATGCTGGTGGAGCTGAAGCTGGATCAAGGAGCCAAGATGAAGCTGTGGTGTGACAACCAGTCAGCTATTAGTATCGCCAACAATCCAATACGGCATGACAGGACCAAACACATCGAGATTGATAGGTTCTTCATCAAGGAGAAGTTGGTTAGTGGACTACTGGAGCTAGGTCACGTTCCAACCAAGGATCAGGTAGCAGACGGACTGACTAAGGGACTTAGTTTTGTGAGCATGATTAGAGGATGTGACAAGATGGGTTAGTGAACATCTTTCGTCCATCTTGAGGGAGGGTATTGATATATTTAGTATGTTGTAAAGGCACATGGAAAATCCTGTGGACATATTTGGGATGCCAGAATATGCCACAAGATATTCCATTATGTAAGACTATATAAAGCCTATGAGACTATCAATGAAATCATCAATTAATTGCAACAAGTACCAATCTGCATGGTAGTGTTGAACTCCACCTCTTGGTTCACAAGCCTCTTCAATAAAGCATCGAACTCGGCATGGGTAACGGAATTGTTTCTATCCATTGTAATGTAAGATATTTGCTTTGATATCACCTGAATTATGGAGGATAACCCTACAATAGTGAAGCAAAATATAATAGGCAAAAGCGAAGACGAATAGGATAATTGACATCGCCTTAGGGTTTGCTAGAATCAGTATTGTAAAAAGCGGGGTAGTTGGCCGACTAGTCGGGGACTAGTCGCTAGTCGGTCAACCCCGATTCGATTTGGTGTCTGGACGGCAAGAAAATCGGCGGAGCGCCCAGGCGGGACTAGTCGGCCGACTAGGCGGCCCTAGACAGGCCTAGTCGGCCGACTAATGAAAAAAAGAAGGAAAAAAGAAGAAGTCACAGAAGCTTTAGAAGGAGAGAAAAAAGAAGGCTGAGTCCCACTTTTTTTTCTCTTGTTACTGCTGCTGTTTTTTTTTTGTGGCAGAGAGCTGCTGTTTTTTCTTTTACTATTGCTGTTTTTTTTTCATTTCATTTTGTTGTTGCTGCTGCTTTTTCGTTTTCATTTTTTTGTTGCTGCTGTTAATAATAAAAAACACAAAGTTAGATTTAATATTGTTATACCGAGCATTCCAATAAATATATGTACTGTTGTTATAAGTATATACTTTGATGACATATGATATATATTGCATAAATATATCTTTATTGCATATATATATATATATTATATATATATATATATATATATATATATATATATATAAAATTATAAAAAATTCCAAACTGACTAATTCGACTAGTCCCGATTAATCCCTAGTCTCCGCGTACCGATTAGCGGTCGACTAGCGATTTTTACAACCTTGGCTGGAATGCACGAGCGAATATCCAAAATCTATGGGGCCTCAGATCCAGGAACTATTAGCATCCACCATTGATGTTAAAGTATTGTATTGAATTGTATGTCAAAGTAGCATTTATATAGGTTACAACCTTGTATCCTTTATATAGGTTTACAACATTGGACTGAACCAAACCGCCATACTTATTCAGAGAAAGGGATCCTGAAAAAATGATTAAAACTACCAAAAATAATTCAAAATCGTCTCAGTCTCTCAACAGATTGATTTACCAGTCGAAAAAGGAGGATAAGTGAGGTTAGGTGAGAGTGAAGGTAGCAGTCAAAGACTTTATTCGCTCCTTAGAGTTTGGTTGACCTTATATCGTAAAGGGATTCTACGCGTCTTATGCTAAAGATTAAGTGGAAAGAAAAGAGGCAAAAAATAAATATGAGCATGGAGTGAGCAGAATGATGGTGTGAGCAAAACACAACCAGATTACAATACCAGATTACAAGCAAGGCGCCGGTAAGCATTTATTTTTTGTTATAACTTATGGACTCACCAATGATATATTATTGAAATTTCTTTTCTTTTCTAATTGGAGGTACCACTTGCCATTTCATATGTCGATGGTTTTTTTGGTTTCATATGTTGGTTGTCTCCAGCTAATTGGGAGGTATGGGGAACAAGTCAATTTACGAGACGGGGAATCAAGGAATAGGTACCGTGGGGTGAAAATCAGATATGGACAAATGGGCTTTCAAGTATGAGTCGCTTAAAAGAACAGTTTGCTACATCACCTTCGTAGGAGTTGAGATAGTAACTAGCATTCGCAATTATTTCATAAATCCTATCCTGATTTTCTTTCCTGAGCAATCAAGGATTTTGGTCGCCAGTGTAAAAGTACGAAGTTTATGGGATTCGTGAACAACTAATGTAGAGTTTTTTCTCCCGTAAGAAAGCCTAAAAGGAGCCAGAACAGATCAGGAGATTCCAAGTAGGTGAAACTCTTTACCTCGTCTGAGATATTCATCGGACATTGAGTTATTCATCGGACGACATCCCGAGTTGACATGATTGGTGGTATGATATTTTCTTCCTCTTAGATGTGGATCAAGAATCTAGGGTTTGCATGGAAGAAGAGATTCTAATAATGGTGACCAAAATTTTATATTCCATTGTGATTAAGATCAACTCAAATACTTTCAGAAATGTGGTTCTCGTGATGATGAAAGTTTGTAGGAAATCTTATTACACGTTGCGCAAGAGAATTCCAATTCCTAATTTTTGTATAGGAATAATGGGAATGAGATTCTCAATTGAAGTAACAACTTGTCACATTTGAGTTTTCAGAATCACAATTCCCCTGCAACTAAAGAGGCCCATTTAGAAAATGAAGAAAGCCCAATTGTTTCAAACATTTTTAGAACTTTTTGTAACAAAAGAAAACAAAAAAGTCATCACAAAATGCACTTGTTTGAGGATGTCTTGTGTTCTAAACGAGTTAACAATCTCAGTATCTATATCAGAGCCTCTCTATAAGTATTAGTATTAGTAGTTTCCAACAACGGAATCATGATACTCATTTTGGCATTATAGAATAAATTTGCATGTTATGCAGATATAAAATGTTACAATCTAGACATTGTTTCATGCTTTACCTATGCAGTTTGATTTTAGTTGATGTAAAACTAATGCCAATATGTAGTTTGATGATTTCATTTCATTTATTAGAGTAGTCTTCAACTTTAATAGGGTTTTCATGTAAGATCCTAAGATGAAAGAAAATGAGCAAGCTCGAAAGTTGTAGAGCACACTGTATTACACACTATGATGTATGTAGATCGACGGTATCCTAAAATGAATTCGGCTTGAAGCTGACCCATACAAAATAACTTCAGCCTGAATCAACTCCTTTAAATTGAATTTGGCTTCTATTAGACCCAATTACTCATGCATAAAGTATCCAACCCTTGCTAATATATTTTAGCCAGTACTAACCTAAACTCAACCTTTTCCATGAAATCATGTATCCAATCCTTGCTAATATATTTTAGCCAATACTAACCTAAACTCAACCCTTGCTAATATATTTCATTGCTATTTCTCTCACTTTCAATTTTTTTTTTTTTATGGTTCACCACTCTACAGAAAATATAAGGCTTAGAACTTCCAATATATCTCCTTTTACGGTCGCCGTTGATGCGGCATCTTGCCAACCTGGTCGCTAATTAGGGAAGAGAAGACACACAATCTTTATTTATGATTCCTTCTTCCACTCCCCATTTCTCCTTTGCCCTCTCCTTTATCTTGCGGGTCAAAATCCACACTCTGGTCTACTTTTTCATTCTTGATTGTAGTTCAGGAAGTTTTGATCGGTTTCTCTTGTAGAAGCACTCTATAAAATTTCTGGAACTATATATCCAAGTCCGGTATTCAAGATAATTGGTCGATACCTGATATTTCATGAACATAACGGATTTGCTATGTGCAAACCTGATATAAATGACCTATATTTATGTATAGGTCGAGGTTTTGAACCTTGGTTTATCAGATTGTATTCATAGAGGAAAACAGTAGTAGAGACATAGAGATGGAAAAAGGCACCAAGAAAATTAGGGTTTCATATTGTTGCCTTTCCTAAGAATACATTCGTATTTAACTAATACACAAATAGACATCCTGGTTCTGAAGGACTAGAATTCCGGTAGAATAATAGATCAGTTAGCATAGTTCGAATAGATGCAACTGGAGTGGAGTTTGCCTGTCTTTGTTCTAATTCAGGGTCGGGATTCCTATTTTCTGTGATGTATTCAAACACCTCCAACACTCCCCCACGTGGAGTTTGGATATTACGCTATGCTTGACAATATTCGGGAACTGAGGTTTCAAGAGCCCTCACTAAGTACATCCCTTTGCTAGGTACTTCTTTCACTTGAATCTTTGTAATAACATACACGAGACAACGTTCTGGATACAATCTTTATTTTATGAAGTGTTGGTCAATGTCAATTTGGCATGCATCATGCTGGAGTGGATCAGTTGCAATACTAATGGCAGCCTTATTACAATAACGGTAACCCAATGGTATTTTGATAGATTGACTTGACACTTAGGTTTTGCATTTGGTTAGGCCGCCGTCATTTGTTTCTTTTTTCTGCAAGTCACTAGCTTTCCACCAAGATAACACAATTGTCTGACGTAGACATGAGATGAAACATAGACATGAGAGATGAATGAAGGTATACATGAAAGGGTGAAGAGATGGTGGCTAACTCCTAAATTTGTAGAGAACAATGATTTGGATAAACCAACATTATCCTTCGTTTCCTCTAGCAGAAACCAAGGGTTTAAGTATCGACTGGAACCTACAACAGCCGTCAAAATTGTAGAAATTGACCGATTCAAATCATTGAAACCCCTCCAAAACGGCCAATTCAAAACCACTGAAACCCTCGAAACTGCGAAAACTGATACTCATAGGAAGGGTCCGAAACCAATATCGAAATTGATAGCGCAAACCTTGGTAGAAACATAGGGAAAAGTTAACTAAGATAATATCACAAGTACTTGTGGATGCCACCATGTCCATTGGATCAAGAATCAGTGCCATTGACTTTTCCATCTCCTCTGATTGGTTTCAAGCATATACTTTCTTGACCAGTGGAATAGATTTTTCAAGATCTCTCCCCAGGTGTTTCATATTGTATCAGTGATACAATGAACGATATGATGTGCAAGCTAATTGATACAGACAACCTACATGAACTATGATTTTGCATTGATGACTTCTTTCTGTATTGTTATTTTCTATATAAGTTTGGAAAATCAACAGTAGGTCAAACTTCTGTACCGGTGTTTGTGTAGTAGCATAACCATGTTCTTGTGCGCAAGTAATTCCTTTCATTCGGAGGTTTCTTACATCAGTACACCTCATTATTGGTGAACTTTAGCTATTTGATCATTTTACAGTTAGATTCTAACCATATTTATCAAACATGAGAGTACAATTCAGTAACATGTGACTTTTTCTTATCAGAGTAATGCAGATTTATTATTTGGAGGCATAACCATAGTGTGTGGAATATTTGGAACTTTAGCTGGAGGTTTTCTTCTTGACAAAATGCAGGCTACAATCTCAAATGCTTTTCAGGTGAATAAAACTCACACACACAATGATT
>JANAVB010044216.1:8426936-8878918 GCA_029216955.1 Iris pallida | reverse complement strand
GGACACACACTTTATCTCCTCCAGGTTTGTTGAAGTCCCGGATCAACACATGAGCAAGAAGACTGTTATCAGCAATAGACCGCCCCTTCACAAAAGTCGTCTGATTACTAGACACCAGATCCTACATAATCTGCTCCATACGTCTGCACATCAAGTGAGTGATAATCTTATATAGGTAATTGCAGCAGGAGATAGGACGAAAATCGCTAAGAGACGTTGCTCCTTCCTTTTTCGGTGTAAGAGTCAGAAAAGTGTGGTTGAGCTCCTTCAGCAGTTTGCCGTTGTCTAAGAATTCTCTGGCAATCTCCATAACGTCCTCCTTCAGAGTATCCCAATGGACTTTATAGAACTGGCTCCTAAAACCATCTGGACCAGGAGATTTATTCGGGTCCGCCTGGCGCACAATGGCTTCAATCTCCTCTATTGTCACTTGCGCCAATAGTACATTGTTGCTCATTGGGGAAACTAGTCTCTTGCATACAATCTCCGAAAAGTCGGATAGATAAGAAGTTTGATTGTAAAGCTCAGTGTAATACCTGACTGCTTCCTCCTGTAGTGCAGTAGCGTTGACCACTTCTTGGCCATCTACTCCATATAGTTTTGAAATATGATTACGATGTTGGCGAGCCCGGATGATATCATTGAAGAACTTGGAGCATTTGTCACCATCTCGCAGCTAGGAACATTTGGCTCGCTGAGCCAACTCGATCTCTTCCAGTGTGCGTAGCGCCCCAACCTCCCTACAAAGATCCTGCTCTACTGCTGCAAGGTCATTATTGAGAATATCCTCCTGTAAAGCAATCTGTGCCTCCCGGAGTTGATCCTCCTTGTCCGTGAGGAGGGCATGCCGAGACCCTTTCGTCCAGAATTTCAAACCAGCCTTCATCTGCTTCAGCCGTTGAACCATACGAAATTGGGGATTTCCCTCAACATGAGTGCCCCAACCTACCTGGAAAACCTCCGCATAACCAGCCATGCAGTTCCATTTGTTGTTGTATCTGAAAGGACATGCCTTTTGGGAGGTAATCGTTGACAGATGGATGCGAACTGGCGAATAATCACTCGTGTCGGCTGTGAGGCACTCATCAACCACATCAGGGAACATAGCGAACCACTTCCGGTTTCCCAAAGCACGATCGAGTTGGCAAACAACTTGTTTGCGGGTATCTTTATTGTGCCAAGACCAGATGTGACCCGTTCTCTCCACCGCCTGCAAACCAGAACGTAGAAGATACCTTTGAAAATCCTGCAGGACTCCGTGTGGGACACGCCGACCTCCCTCCTTTTCGTGACGGAAAAGTAGGGCGTTGAAGTCCCCATCAACAGCAACGGCACATGATATTGATTCTCAGCTAGAATACTAACTTGATAGATCTCCTCCCATAAAACCTTCTGAAGCCGTCTGTCATTGTTGCCATACACCGCTCCCAAGATGAAAGTCATCCCCCTATTAGTGAAGGACACATCAATTAGTTGATCCGACATATGGATTACCTGTCCAGCCCAACTTTTGCTGTCCCAGCTCACCCAGATACGCGCCACACCTCCTACCTCCAAGTTATTAACCTGACACCACTGATGTTGTGTCCTACGTTGTAGCATTCTAGGAGACTTAATTTTAGTCTCTAGAAGTGCTACAATGGAACATGCTTCCCGTCTCAGCACTTCTCTGATCTCCTTCCATCTCCCAATCGCACACGCACCTCGGACATTCCAAGCTAAGATAGACATTAATATCCAGAAGGTGTCCCCTCAACATCTCCAGAGCCGCCATTTGGGAAAATAGTGTGCTCCATCTGTCCTTCAGCTGCTGCGCCCTCCGGGGGCGCCGCAAGAGTTGGGCTAAATCCGCTGAGGTCTCCACCACTCTCACAATGGTCCTTCTATCTGGGATTAGCTACAAAAAGATCTGAAGAACCCATTGTCATAATTCCAACCACATCCTGCCCTCCATCCTCTCTAGGTATCCCCGTCCGGCTCTTCCTGCTTGTGCTCTCCTTCGGCTGATTGTTGAGATCGTCTATAACTTTCTTCCCGCCGCGTCCCCCCTGACGACCTTGAGACTTTTGCCGTCTGGATTGGAACACAATAGTTTGCCCGGGAGTAAATCCACTCGCGATATCAGCCGCCCTCGACCAAAGTCTGGCCGTCCCTCTCCAGCTCCATTCCACTTCCAGTTCCTACTGCAATGCCATGATGACCGTCCACTTCACTCATTTCTCTATGAGTCTGCATCATCCGATTCGCCTATTGAGAGAAAGGATTAACATGATCTACAAGGGCCCCTTCCTCACTTTGTTGTATCCCCTCCATCATAGATGTGATCATCTCTTGAGGACCAGATACCCCACTACCTTCGCGTAGACCTCTATCACCGTGAGTAGTCTTCTCCTGCCCTCCCAGATCGCCGATGGGTCTCCCGGCCTCCCCTACCGGGCAACCTTTCGAAGGGTGCCCAAAATATTTACAGTGGCAACAGATTGGTGGGACAAAGTCATACTGCACAGTCTGCCTAAAGACCCCACCGGAAGGCACCTCATACTCAACGAAGGGCGGTAGATCAGCACTCGCGTCGACTTCAACAAAGATTCGTGCATATTCCATACGTTTTCTGTATGCCGTTGCTTCATCAGCTTTGATTGGCTTGCCAATGACGCTAGCGATCTTCATCATCATAGAGATGCTCTAATGGTTAGCCGGTAAGTCTGGTAATCTGATCCAGATCGGAACCGTAAGGAGTACTTCACGTTCATATGTCGATTCCGGCGTCCATGCTTTCATGATGATAAGTCTGCCATCAAAGGTCCACGGACCTCCCTGAAGAACCCGCTCCATATCCTCCTGCAAGCAGAAACGTACGGGGTAGAAGCCATTTTCTCGTGAGAAGAACTCCATACCGCCTCTCGGCCTCCAAACACGCGCCGCGTATGCACGGATCTGTCCGTAGAACGGCCTCGAGCCAAGCACATTAGAATGACTGAGTTTCGCCAGTAGTCCGTGGTCTCTGCAAGATCTTCCTCCGTCAGGGTCGTCCGAAGTGTTGTGTCTACCATCCTCGGCTGAACATAAGACATCTGCGTAGGTAAGCTAGCCACCCCTCCATTCAACATATCCGCATATGATTTCGGGACCCCGGTCTGTCGATGTTTTCTAGCAATCTGCTTGCCCTTCTCCATAGTCGACCATCGTTGTTGAGGCATTGGTGGTATGGATATGTTATTCGGGGTTTGGCTAAAGCTTCCATCCTGCCTCCTTGCAACTCCTGAGCCTGGACCGCCAACTTGTCTCCGTAGCACGTGTCGATGATGATCGCTACCCCAATGGATATCGCCTCCTACTGCACCTTCTATCCAACGGACATCACCATCCCCTTTAGAGCGCCTCCTGGTCACCGTAGTCCATCCCGCATCCTCCTCCGGGCCCGTATTTCTTTTCCGTCATTCGCCATTGCCAACCTTCCCGCCGTCCTAGTCGGAGTCCAACCCATGCCGCCACCACCCGATCCTCCGCCGGCCGTCGCGCCACCACCTGTGGCCGCGCCCTTGGCCAGGGCGCCGACGCCTCTGAGCGCGCCTCCCCTGGTCGACCCCGCGCCGCTTCCGGTCGGGTCGGTCGTTGTTGGGCCACCCTGGCCGACCCTCCACCTGCCTCGCCGGCCCCGTCGGCCCCCCTGGGCACGTCGACCCTCTCCGACCTGCCGCCGCCCCCCTGTGCCGCCATGCGCGCCGCCGCCGAACCCTCCACGAGCGTGCCCTAGCGCGTCCGGTCTCCCCGACGCCGCCGTGGTCGCCGCCCGACCTCCCCCCGATCCGCCGCCGTTGGCCGCCGCCCCGGTCGGCCCTACCGTCGAGCCTGGGTCCCAGGCAAAAGCCGGGGACCCAAACCCTAGTATCGCTCGGGATTCTCCCGCAGCCGCAGCATATATATATATATATATATATATATATATAGCACTTAAAAGAAAATATTACATACAAACTTAACAAGGGTCTAAATAGAAATATACAAAGAAAAATTTCAGGTGTCTATCTTCCTATTGCAATAATTAACCCACATGTATATACACAAAGGTAACAAAATTTCTAGGATTTTTTATAGTTTCTGTAGTCGAACATATATACACAAAGGAAATATCCGGGGTTTGGGTCTGGACCTAAAACCCAATACCTAATCCTAACCTAACTATAAGACCTTGAGAGGTTTCTTCTCCAGGAGAGTACCACCTCCAAATTTCTTTTCCAGGAGCGACGTTTCTTCTCCAGGGAAAGAGAAAACTCATACTTCATTGCCTTCGTACCCCACTGCTTGCGCCTCCGTCGTTGGCACCAACGAGCAGCCATCGATTCCATTTGGCTTCAGCCTCGACGACGACTCTAGCATCCCTCCCTCCCCCAACACCTACAGCTTCCTTTCCGTCCCACTTGGCGACTTATTCTCAGAGAGTGGCGCGGGTACGATTTCGATTCCAGATCTGTTCTTTCTTTTATTTTTTCAGTAGATGTGTGGATTGATAGCTAATCGTCCGACTAGGCCGACTTGGCACCCGATTTTGGCCTGCACCGATTTCTTGGCTGCCTAGGGCCCTAGTCTAGTCGGCGGAGACCGACTACCGACTAGTCGAATTTTTGCAACACTGGTTGGATGCTATGTTGCACGAGCCTATATTTTGGAGTGTCCATGTCTCGTCAAATATCTTTCTATATTGCTTGGACATGGCAATACACCAATAGATATAAGAAAATGTTATGGATATATTCTTTTGTACATCAAGAGCTTGTGAAGCTTTTATAAGCAGAATGTTATTGTTAGATTTTTATGATTTGGAATTACTAAAGTAGATGAAGTTTGTGAGTACATCTAAGGGATGCATAACATAATTGATAATGTAGAAATACAATATGACCACCATTCCCTCTCTTTCTTTTATCTTTTTTTGAAATGTTATTCTACATCCTACTAGTCTTAAGTTCGGTCTTTTTATTGCATAATCTTCTTAGACCAAGTTTCAGTCTAACTCTTCTTGGACCAAGTCCGTATATGGGTCTCTACACGCTGATCCTCGTCTTATGCAACTTTTTCTCAATCCTTCGCCTTGAACGATCTCCATCGCACGCTCTCTGACTGTTTTGTACCATGATCCTTTTGTCTGGGTAGACCTTCCTCTAGGTCCAGCTCTCAATCAACTGCTACATGAATATCTCGATTCCCTTCTTATTATTTAAGCACATAAAGTGTTCATGGGGTTCGAACCTCTAACCCGATTTTCCGGGTCATTATGTGTGCAAGTCACATGACCACTTGCCCCAGTGCTTGACCTTCTCTATATAAAGAGAGAGAGAGAGAGAGAGGAGAGAGAGAGAGAGAGGATGTGGAGTAAATGTTCCTACTATATGATAGAAGTAAATCTTCTACTACAGCGCATAGGTGAAAGTTTCCAGAGAGAGAGAGAGGGATGTGGAGTAAATGTTCCTACTATATGATAGAAGTAAATCTTCTACTACAGCGCATAGGTGAAAGTTTCCTATTCGTTTAAAACTTATCCATTTAGCTTAAGAAATTAACCCCTTATCTTTCATTTTATTGCATATATTATACAGCCAACACAGTTGCAATTGTAGTTTTCCTTCAATTATTGCTCCTCAAATAATTTTTATTTCTTCTACTCCAGTCTCCAATGCATGCCTGCTTCTTCATCATCCCCTATGATGAGCTCTGCTCTCTACCTTCTTGACCTGTGACACACTTTTTCATCTCCACTGCCTCCTCCATCAACATCAACACCCGAAGCCCCAAACTTCATTGGTACTCCATCATCCTTACCATTGGCACTCGTCAATTGTCATCATTGGAGCCCCTTCTCCACAAAAAAAATGCAACTAGCAAAAAATCTGTAAGAAATGATGATACTGCAAAAACATGCAACTATCGTAAAATATATAAAAAATGATAATAGTGGATGATCATACACGAAATATTGTTTCTTGTTCTCCCGATGACGAATCCAACAATAGTGGTCCCGATTTCAAGATTATGAGCAAAGTCCTTGAAGTCATCAGAAATGGATAAGTATGTACTAGAATAACCACTAAAGTGTACCTAAGGAACCCCTAATAAATCACGAGTTAGAAGCTTGATGTTGGTCATATCTAATGTATAAAACAATAGAGCCCTCAAAGAAAGAGATGAAAGTGGAACAAAGGATATGAGATAACAAAATGAGTACTTGATACTACATCAACTTCATGCGGAATACTCGAATACTCGGCAAGAGCGGTAATATTGTGGGCAACTTCTCTAGAATATTGTCATTGACTTCCTCCTTCAAAGGTGACATGCCTTAAATTGCTACTAACAATTTCCCATGACTATGTTATCTGGACTCGGGTACCCGGTGCCGGGTACGGGTACATATCCAAGAGTCGGGTCCTTCGAACTTACAATTCAAGGACATACAGACTCGGCTAAAAATGATCCAAAATTTGGGTACAAACACGGGGATACAACTGTTGAAATAAATATTTTCTAAATAAATAATATTGGTTTAATATCTCATCTCAAACTGTATGTTGAAGACGTCTAATCCAAAGAAAATACCGAAGTGCATAACATTCAAAGTGTCCCTTCATTATATTTAATTTGCATGTCAACATATTAATAAATGAGAAAAAGACGCTAATTTCTAATATGAGAAAGAGTGCCTTAATCATACTAAATTTGCATGTCATATTAATAACATTCAAGAAGCCCTTTCATCATATTAAATTTGCTTGTCATCAATAAATTTGCATGAGACATTCACCATATTAAATTTAAATATCAACGTATTAATAAATGATAAAAAAAGATACTAATTTTCTCATATGGAAAAGAGCCCCTTTCTCATATTAAATTTGCATACCATATTAATAACATTCCAAGAGTCCCTTTATCATATTAAATTTGCATGTCATCATAAAAATTTGCATGTCAACATAATAATAAATGATAAAGAAGACACTAATTTCTAATATGGGAAAGCGTCCCTTCATATTAAATTTGTATCTCATATTACTAACATTCAAAGAGTCCCTTCACCATATTAAATTTTCATGTCATTATAATAAATTTGCATGCCACATTCACCACATTAAATTTGTATATCAACATATTAATAAACGATAAAAAGACACTAGCTATAGTTATATAAAATTATTAAAGTTGAATAAGACTCGCTTCACCTCCCTTGAAAAATAACTACCAGTAAACCTTTTCCATTTGGCAAGGTTTGTATCTTCACCTGACAAATAAACTACTAGTGAATTTTTTCCATGTAGAAAATAAAGTACTACTTCACTAGTTGAATAAGTTCCTTCAGCTCCCTTAAAAGAATAGTTCACTCATGCGTTCTTATATGGGCGATGATACTATCTTTATTTCTTCTTTTCCTATATGGCAAGGTCTACCAAGTTTAGATACTAGCCTACTACAATAAGGATAAGTCAACATGGATGATACTATCTTCATCTCTTTTGTTCTTATATGAAATGTATGTTTTTCAAGCTTTTGTATTTTTGATCATGCTTTTTCCTAACTTCTTCTTTATTTTGTCGTGTCTGTTGGTCACCTTGACGAGTCCGACCCACATTCCGTATATGTGTCGAGTCGCGTCGACTATGGTACCTCGGCGTAAAGTATCGAATCTAGGTAACATAGCTATGACTTTTTTTTGTGTCCACTAAGATGTCTACCTTGATAATCTTCTTTACGGCCTTATTGAACTTGCATGCTTCCACGATGAGAATAAATCTTCTTTCACCTCAAATGTAGCCTCCATAATAAGAGCCATCAGGGCATCCAAGCATACTTCACAGTGTCGGATGATACCGTTCCGATACGGACGATATTGATATGGTTTGGCATGTCCAAGTCCGATATCGTCCAATACCGATAGTGACTGATGCCGACATTGGCGGTCTCTTTTTTAGTCAATTTTGGAAAGAAAATTGACCGAAAAAGAGTCAAACCAATCAACAATGGTGCAAAAGCTTAGTAAGATTGTAAAATCATGTAACGATGAAAAATTATCTATCACAGGTAAACCAATCAACAAGGGTGACTACTATTTTATTCAATTTCAAAACTAGTAAGAAACAACACACGATATACTTAAAATTATGAATAAATATATAAACATTTTTTTTCATAAATTTTAACAATTTATTATTAATTATTTGTTTTTTGATACTAAAAAAAGATACTCTGGTCTGATATCGCCGATATTGCCGATATCGTCGATCCTGATACTCATATTAAGGGTCTAATACTGATTCTGATACTGCGAACCTTGCATCCAACACTAAAGTCATCAAGGAAGTCCCACACTGAAGAGTCTGCCAGACTTTTCGAACGAGTTTGCATGTCACCCTCTTTCAGTGTTGGCCAACTTATATTCTTGATTAGTCTCTTTGTGGCATTATTGTCCATATCAACATAGATATGTTGTCCGACCCATAGGCTTTGGAAGGCTCGGGTGCTCTCAAAGGCATAAGGGATATTTTCCTTGCATCCTTGTGAAAGACCGTGGCGTTCTCCCTTCCTTTATACACTACTTCCAAGTAGAAGTGCCAAGGCTTGCATAGTACATAAAGGTAGATGCTTGTTGTCATCTAGATACTCATATGGGGATCACCCTTGACATGGTCGCTTTCTCCATCGCGTTCCAAAGAGTTCGTAGCTGCTCACTTGGGGCACATTTCAAAGTAATCCCCTGTGTTTGGGTATAAGATGCTCGGTGATTGGTTCATGCATGAAGGAGCGACTTTCAGAGCTGCAAGTATTCATGGATCTTTGTTAGATTCTCCAGTTCGTTAGGCGACCTACTGGTTCCCCACTTATTTGGTCAGTTATTTAATAGTGTATCTAACTCCTTCCAGGACTACGATTCGGTTGGCCCTTCGAATAAGCTGGTGATCTAAAGTTGTTTTCCTTGTTGATTCTCTCCAATTGCTCTTCAGCTTTCTTCGCAAGATTCACAATTTAAGATAGATTGAACAAGGTGTCTAGATTAACCTTGACGTTAACCTCATCTCTAAGTCCATCAAAAAATCGTCCCACTAAGTTGCCTTCATCTACCCGTAACCTATATGAGAATAAATTCGGCCGATCTCCATATTGTAGTCTTGTACAAAACGTTTTCCTTGAGTGCACTTCCGATACTGTCGGAAAATAACTTGCTTATAGTCAGGACTCGCGAGGTAGAAACCTTGTCCGTATATCTATCAAATCTTCTCTCATGAATTGGCAATATTTTTTGCTTATTTTTGCTGAACAAGATTGGTTTTTATCCCACCAATCAAATGCCTCCTTTGAGCATCCAGTAGGCCGCTAGCACTACTTATTCCCGACAGGGATCTACATGTATTCGAAAAATCTTTCTACATACGAGATCTAATTAAGGACCTCCTCAATCTGCACGAGTCCATCAAAGGATGGGATCTCCATCTTCATCTTGAACTTCATTGGACGTAATAATTCCCTTAAGTGGGGGTAAGTTATTGCTTGACTAATCTTAAGAATAGTTAGTTTCTTGTCGAGGAACCAATTGTGGTTGATGTGAATCACCTCTACTGCAAGCATCAAATTTTGTAAGGACTATATTTATTTGCTTTGATAGAGTACTATTGGTATATTTAGTATATTATAAAGGCACATGGGAATATCCTGTGGACATATTTGGGATGCCAGAATATGCCACATGATATTCCATTATGTAAAGGATATATAAAGCCTATGAGACTATCAATGAAATTATTAATCAATTACAACATGGTATCAGAGCCACCTTTCCGCAAATCCTAACCCTAGCCGCCACCAAACCCTAACCTTTCCCTTCTTCTCCCTCTCTCCGCCACCAAACCCTAACCCGCGCATAGCAGCCACCCCTTCTCCGCGCGTTTGCTGCTGCCGCTGCTGCTGTGACTGCTGTCGCCGCTGTGGTGCGCGCACCGCCCCCCCCCCCCCCCCCACGTGCGCGCCGCCTTCCCACCTGCCGCACGCAACAGAGCCTTTGTTGCCGTTGTTCGGATCATTCCGAAAGAGGACACCGATGCCTAGATCTGACGAAAACAGACATGTTAGGATCTAGGAGCGAACGACGAGGACGAACGTAAGTCGTGGAGCAGACGTGACGTGATCGGAGAGGAGAAGCATCGATGGAGGAGATCCTCAAGAAGCTGGATCATGCAGAGATTGCGACGTTGATGAAGTTGATGAAGATGTCGGCTGGTGAGAGCACGACACGAACGTCGCCAAAGTTGGAACTTTCCTCCATTGATCTGAAGCTGGATAGACCAGCCACCTATCTGAGTTGGTCACGGCGGGTGAGAAGAACCCTCGTAGGAAAGAACCTGGAGGGGTTCCTGTCGGACGAGAAGACAGAGCCGGACGAGGGCTCGGCAGGACGCGACGAGTGGAAGTCAACTCATATGGTGATCTACATCTGGCTTCTCAACTCCTTAGTCCAGTCTATTGCCGCCACAGTAGATAGCATTGAGATGGTGAAGGATGTGTGGGAGAAGTTGAGAAGGACCTATGATGGTGTGGGAAACAACTTACGGATCTTCCAGATAAAGGGGGAGATCGACGACACCGTACATGAAGAGAAGACGGTGCATGAGTATGCCATGGAGTTGGAGCGTCTGTGGTTGGACTATGATCACCACTCAAATCGGATGAGCTGCGGGGATCCGAAGTGTAAGGAGAGACATGTGTGTCTGCAGGAGAGGACGATGAAATTCCTCAAAGGGCTGACTGCAGCATTCGCACAGAGGACGACTTTACTTCTCGTCCAACCAAAGATTCCTAGTCTTGAGGAGGCGATCTCAACTATGATCCAGGAGGAGACGCGCATCAGACTACAGACGGAAATAGGTTGTCCTCCCGAAGCAAAATTAGCACTAGCGGTTACCAGCTCGGACGACACATGGTCCAAGGGAGAGCCCTAGCAGCACAACCGGCAGTGCTACAACTGTGGAGAGATGGGCTATCATCGATATGCTTGTACCAAACCACCTATGGAGGAAAACCCAGGTGGTGGACGTGGACAGTTCGGTGCACGAGGATATATTGGAGGAGGAGGTCGTGGTCGAGGGGGTTGACGAGGAGGCCGAGGAGGTTATCGGGCAAACCTGCTGGTAGCAGAAGGGAATGGAGGAGCTGGTGGTAGCTTTACTGAGGAGGATCAGGCACTGATAGACATACTGGAGAGGAAGCAGAGAGCGTCAATCGAAGGAGACAAAAGGAGTGGAACAGTGGAGGCATCCACCTCATTCTTCGTTGGGGACAACGCCGCTATGTATGTCTATCCATCAGAAGGTACTGACGAGTCACTTGATCTTGCATCTATCTCTTCCCTTTAATTATCAGGCTGGATTATCGACTCAGGAGCATCTCGGCATGTGACGGAAAATGCTAGTGAGTTTTCTTCTTACACTCACCTAGCATCAGCAGACACCATTCAGACAGCGGAAGTCACTTTCCAGCCAGTGGTCGGTAAAGGTACTGTTATTTGTACAGGTTCAGTAAGATTATCCAATGTTTTACATGCTCCATCCTTTCCAGACAGTCTCTTGTCCATTATTTCTATAATTCTCCAACTTAAATGCATTGTTTCTGTTAAGTGTTATATTAGAGTTATTTGTTAATGGACTTTAGTCCCACATTGCTTAGAATAATAGGGGAGGAGGCTAGCCTCTCATATATATATATATATATATATATATATATATATATATATATATATATATATATATATAGTCTCTCATCAATAAATCATCATCTCATTATTTTCAACTCTACATGATATCAGAACCAAAACCCTAGCCGTCACCCACCAATCTCCACAAAACCCTAATCTCTCCCCACAAACCCTAGCCGTCACCTCCCCCCCCTCCCCCGCCGTTGCTGCTGCCCCCCCTCGACCTTGCTGCTGCCCCCCTGCCCACCCCGACCTGCTACCTCCCCCCGCCACCACCTGCTGCTGGTGGCCCCCGACCACTGCTGCCCCTGGCCCCTTGCTGCCCTGTCCCTGTCAGCCCCCCCGACCCCTGCTGCCCCCGCCCCCCTGCTGCCCCCCTGTCAACAACACACTAGCGGCCACTAGCACGACGATTTCCTCCATTCGACTTGTCGATCGACGGTTGGAAGGGCCAGATGGCTACTCAACATGGAAAAAGATGGTCGAGAAGACACTTCGCGGAATGAGGTTGTCCAAACATCTTACTGACAATCCTCCAGCAGAAGATGATCCTATCTTTGAGCAATGGGAGACAGATGACAGTCGACTGTTTACACAGTTGATGAATTCCATGGAACCATCGGTGGAAGACATGGTTCAAAATACGGACTCCGTGAAGGAGTTATGGGAGGTACTGGCGGCGGCGTTCGATGGTAAAGGCGATTTGTCTCGTATCTATGACTCGGTCGTTGGTGTATACCGAGCAAATCAAGCAAATCTCATCAAGACCATTTTCGGACCTTTAAGGCTATGACGGATGAGATCGACCGCGTATTACCTCTTACGTCGGATATTAATGAAGCAAGGGCTCAACATGAGCAGCTTCATGTCATGGCTTATCTTGCCCCTCTCCGTCCTGATGCGGACTCTGCTAGCTCTCAGATTATTGCTGGATCTGATGTACCGTCCCTATTGGAAGCGCATTATCGTGTTCTTTGGGCAGCCAAAGTCGTTGAGACTACTCCGGGTGATAGTCCTTCTGATCGCTCTGTTCTCGGGGCCGCTCGTACGGGCTTCCGTGGTGGCCGACGAGGTGGACGAAATGCTGGTCGCGATAGGGGACGTGGCAATGGCGGACGTGATGGAGGACAACCACACACATGCTTTAATTGTGGTCAGCTCGGCCATTTATATTGGCAATGCACTAAATCACTGGCGGCTAATATCACCATTGATGCTCCTGATGATGGTGTCCGATCTATTCAGCTGACTTCGGACTTATACAGAATTTCTTGATTTTTAAGCTCAACGTCGTGGTGAAGCTTCTACGTCTGGTTCCACAGCCGGATATTCAGCAGCGTGTATAGTTAAGCCCAAGCAGTGGGTAATTGACTCTGGTGTGTCCTCCACATGACGGGTGACGCATGTATGATACATGATTATGTCCCTGTCCGTCGTGTTTCTGGCATCACTGTTGTCAATGGAGGTTCCCTGACAGTCCGAGGACGTGGAAGTGCTAGTCTTTCTTCAGGACTGTTACTCAATTTTGTGCTACTTGCTCCTGGGAACCCATTCAGTTTAATTTCTATTAGTCAAATTACTCGTGAACTGCATTGCTCGGTAACATTTTTTCCTGATGGTTGTATTTTTCAGGACCTGAAAACTGGAAAGACTATCGGTAAGGGGTATATGGCTGGAGGCTTGTACCTGTTTGACGCCACTTCTGTTGTCTGTGCCGGCATGAAACTCGATCTTTTTGAGTTACATTGTCAGTTAGGCCATCCACCATCTCAAGCTCTTCAGAACATGTACCCATCTTTAGATATCCCCCGCTTCTTTTTATTGTGAGACATGTAGTTTAGCTAAGCATCACCGGGTTCCTTATCCGGTGAGTACAAATAAAATTGCTTCCGCTCATTTTGAGTTGGTGCATTCTGATGTATGGGAACCTTGACCGATTGAATCAGTAATGGGTTTTAAGTACTTTGTTACTTTTGTTGATGATTACTCATGTGTCACTTTTGTTTATCTGATAAAAAATTGTTCTGATTTGTTTAACATTTGGTGCGATTTTTATGCCGAAATAAAAACACAATTTGGTATTCCAATTAAAAATTTTCGAAGTGACAATGGCCGTGAGTATTTATCTCGTGATTTCGATAGACATCTGGCCCGCAATGACATCATCCACCAAACCTCTTGTGCGTACACACCACAACAAAATGGTGTAGCCGAAAGCAAGAATCGCCATCTATTGGAAACAACACGTGCTCTTATGTTTCAAGCACGTACTCTCAAGAGATTTTGGTCGGATGCGGTTTTTACTGCTTGTTATCTTATTAACCGCATGCCATCGTCAGTTTTCAATGGTAACACTCCATTTTTTAGGCTTTTTTTCGGACGAGAGCCATTTCCTTTGCCTCTCCGAACCTTTGGCTGCTTATGCTATATTCGGGATACCCGACCAACCCTTTCTAAATTAGATCCTAAGGCAATACAATGTATTTTTCTTGGGTATCCTAAAGGTCAGAAAGGGTATCAGTGTTATTCCCCTGTCTTGAAGAGATATTTTTTTTCACTCGGGATGTTACCTTTGTAGAAACCGAATTTCCACCACTCCCACAATCAACGGGTCCGGCTCCCCTAGTCTATCCAGAAGAGGATTTTTTGTTATTTTCTTCTCAAACACAACAGTCCCTCGTACGAGTGTCCTTCCTTATCGAGCCAGTCTCCCAGGCCGATGGTCCACATACACCGATTCAGCTAATGCCGACTTCGCCCACAGAATTATCCTCCTCCGGTTCCACCAGCAGCTCCGGCTCCAATGAGTTGCCTCCACCTGTTCCACTAGCAGCTCCACCAGTTCCGCCAGCAGCTTCGGCAGTTCCGCCTCCAGAACGTCCTCGTCGTGCCTGTCGTGATCATCCCTTGTATGTTGACAGCTACAAAGGACTTACCAGTCACACTCAGTCTCTGGTGGCTACTATTGATGGAATTCAGATCCCTAAGACCGCTGAGGAGGGTCTCAGACATCCTGGTTGGCGTGCTGCTATGAACGAGGAGATGAAAGCTCTTAGGAAAAACCACACTTGGGACTTGGTCGACTTATCCACTGGTAAACAGGACGTAGGTTGCAAATGGGTAATTCACAATCAAGGTGAAACCAGATGGCTCTCTTGATCGACTGAAGGCTCGTCTGGTGGCCAAATGATACTCTCAAACCTATGGTGAGGATTACTTCGAGAACTTTTCTCCTGTGTCCAAAATGACGTCTGTTCGTGTTCTCATGGCCGTGGCCGTTAGCTATGACTGACCGTTACTTCAACTAGATATAAAGAATGCTTTCTTCCACGGAGATCTTGATGAAAAGGTATATGTGATGCAACCTCCCGGGTTCGTTGCAAGGGAGGGTAAAGTGTGTCATCTGAGGAAAGTCCTCTATGGTCTGAAACAATCACCTCGTGCATGGTTTGGTCGATTTGCACATGTTTTACTCAGTTTGGCATGTGTCAATCAAAGAAGGACCATTCAATCTTCTATCGACACACATATGCTGGAAGAATACTCCTTGGTGTCGACGTTGATGATATTGTAATCACAGGAGACGATAGCCAGGGTATTGCAGGCTTGAAGAAGTTTCTGGGAGAACAATTTCAAACCAAGGATATGGGATCCTTGAGTTATTTCTTGGGCATTGAGGTCACACGGGACAAGCGGGACATTGTAATGTCTCAAAAAAATATGTGCTGGACATACTAAATGATGCAGTCATGATGCAAGCAAAGGGAGCAACCTCACCTATGGATCCAGGGGCGAAGTTACTTCCAGATGAAGGGGTCCTGATGACCAATCCAGATCAGTATCGTCGAGTTGGAAAACTCAACTACTTGGCGGTCATGACTCGTCCGGACATTTCTTTTGCAGTGAGTGTTGCAAGTAGATTTATGGCTTCTTCAAGAGCTCCACACTGGCAGGCAGTTCTCAGAATTCTGTGTTATCTAGTAAAGAATCCAGAAAAAGGAATTCGAATGGAAAATAATGGATACACTCGCATTGAGTGTTTTACTGATGCTGACTGGAGAGCAAGTCTGACAGATAGACGATCTACATCTGGTTACTCAGTATTTATTAGCGAAAATCTAGTGTCATGGAGGAGCAAGAAACAAAGTGTGATAGCACGCTCAAGCTCAAGAGGCAGAATATCGAGCTATTGCTCATGGCACGTCAGATATATTATATATGAAGCATCTCCTACAAGAACTGGAAGAAGACACAGGGTCTCAAGCGACAGATCTATGGTGTGATAACCAATCTGCTATTCACATTGCCACAAACCCAGTATTTTATGAACGGACGAAACATATTGAAATTGACATTCACTTTGTTCGTGATGAATATACAAAGGGAGTGATAAAGTTTCAACATGTGAGGACCGGCGACCAGATAGCTGATATCTTCACAAAGCCTCTTCTGGGTCTCGGATTCAATTTCTATGTAACAAGCTGGGCATGATTGACATTTATGCTCCAGCTTGAGGGAGGGTGTTAAGTGGTATATTAGACTTATTTGTTAATGGGCTTTAGTCCCACATTGCTTAGAACAATAGGAGAGGAGGCTAGCCTCTCCTATATATATATATGTAGTCTCTCATCAATAAATCATCATCTCATTATTTCCAACTCTACAGTTTCTTTTGATATTTCTAAGTGACCTTCCAGGAAAAGGGGACGGGACAAAGATTTGGGACTGTCACTTGGCATGAGGGACTGTGGTACCTAGATCGAGAAGGACTGGACTCAGCATTGGTATCTATGGCAGAGAAGGCTGAAATGGGAGGACTGCAGCAGAAGACTGAAGATACTTTGATTTTCCATCATAGAAGGTTGGGACATTCTTCCTTTGATACTTTAAGTAAGTTGTATTCAGAGGTTTATGCAAAAGCAAATAAAAAGAACTTAGTATGTGATGCGTGCGAGTTAGGAAAACTTACTAGGAGCTCGTATGTTGGTACGGGTCATAGGAGCTCTTTTGTTTTTGAGATAGTATATTCTGATGTTTGGGGTCCATGTGCTATTAACACTATGAATGGGTATAAGTACTTTGTCTTCTTTATTGATTGTGCCTCTCGTGTCATCTGGCTATATTTGATAAAAAATAAGAGTGATGTACCTGCATGTTTTTGGAATTTTTATAAGCATGTTCAGACTTAGTACAATACAGTTGTGAAGGTACCGAGGTCTGAGAATGGAACGGAGTATACCAACAGGACACTTGCAGAATACTTATCAGCACACGGGATACAGCATCAGACCACCTGTGCATACACACCAGCACAAAATGGAGTAGCAAAAAGGAAGAATAGACACCTTCTGGAGACCGCAAGAAGTATGATGATCGATATGAATGTCTCACAGTCTGTGGGGGCATGTAGTGTTGACAGCAGCTCAACTCATCAACAGGATGCCTTCGAAAGTCCTGGGATAGAAATTTCTATGTGAAGTATTACAAGGCAATAATAGTGGGATACTCCCATTAAAGGTGTTCGGGTGTGTGTGTTTTGTGAAGGATAACAGGCCACAGTTGGAAAACTTGACCCTAGAGCGGTCAAGTGCATCTTCGTGGGCTACTCAACGACTCAGAAGGGGTATGTGTGCTGGAGTCCAGTAAAGAAGAAGAAGTTCGTCAGTATGGATGTCCACTTCCGGGAGCATGAGCCATACTACCGCCAGGAGGGAACTTCACACAATACGCCTAATACTACCAGTATGAGGCGAGAGGGGGAGATGGAGAACTTGGTGGTGACCGATTTAGAAGTTTGGCATGGAGGCATGGTTGAGGAGGAACATGAAGGTGAAGCGGAACAGGGGGAGGAGATTAGAAGTGTTAGGCCTACGGCTCAGGGGGAGTTACTTACCTACAGCAGGAGAGAGAAGCAAACTGTAGGAGCAGTACCTACAGTGCCAGTGCCAAGTCCCTTGCCTGAGTTCGTCCCAACTTCTGAGACACCTACACCTCACCCCTTCAGGTGATATCATTCCTCCTACTCCTCCCACACCACTATCTGTACGGAGGACCATTCTCAGCAATGCGGAAAATCCTCCAGATAGATATTGTTGGAATCTTGCTTAGTTTGTTTTTTATGACCATATATTTTCTTCTCATGGAACATTTATAGCATTTTTGGACAGTATTACTGTACCTAACAATTGGCTGGTTGCCAAGAACGATCCAAAATAGAAAGCGACAATGCACGAGTTGGAAGCCCTTGAGAAGAATCACACTTGGGAGCTGGTGAGACTGCCTGAGCGAAAGAAAGCAGTCGGATGCAAGTGGGTCTTTACCGTGAAGCAGAACCCAGATGGGCAGGTTGAGTGCTACAAAGCTCGACTAGTGGCGAAATGATACAGTCAGACATACGGCATCGACTATGACGAGATCTTTGTACCAGTGGCAAAGATGAGCATTGTCAGGACCCTGATCTCTTTGGCAGCGAATGGTGGATAGAAGCTACGCCAACTGGACGTGAAGAATGCATTTCTTCATGGAGATCTAGTAGAAGAGGTATACATGGAGATACCACCAGGATTTGGCACCAATCAGACAGCAGGCAAGGTCTGTAGACTGAAGAAGTTCCTCTATGTACTGAAGCAGTCTCCTCGAGCGTGGTTTGACAGATTCAGGAGAGCTATTATAGGGATGGAATATCAGCAGATCAATGTTGATCACACTGTATTCTTCAGAAGGAGTGGAGGCTACATCACCATACTTGCGGTGTATGTCGACGACATGATTATTACGGGAGATGATGAGCAGGAGATCGCCCGACTCAAAGGAAAGCTTGGCAAGGAATTTGAGGTGAAGGACCTTGGTCTTCTTCGCTACTTCCTTGGGATTGAGGTCACTCGAGACGCAGAGGGGATTGTTCTCTCTCAGAGGAATTATGCACTGGACCTTCTCACAGAGACAGGGATGTTGGGGTCCAAACCTGCAGCGATGCCGATCGATCAGAGGTTCAAGCTGAACGTTGAGACTGGAGAACCAGTTGACCGTGACAGATACCAGATACTGGTGGACAAGTTGATCTATTTGAGTCACACATGTCCTGATATATGCTTTGGAGTTAGTGTGGTGAGCCGCTACATGCATGACCCACGAAAGGGTCATATGGATGCAGTGTACCAGATTCTGAGATATTTGAAGAGTGCCCCCCCGGGAAGGGACTGATATTCAGGAAGAATAATCACGTGGACATCGAGGGCTACTGTGATTCTGACTGGGCTAGTTGTGCGGACGACATGAGGTCTACCTCGGAATACTGCATATTTTTAGGAGACAATTTGGTCTCTTGGAGGAGTAAGAAGCAGTCAGTGGTAGCCAGATCGACAGCTGAAGCGGAGTACAGAGCTATGGCCTTGGGAGTTGCAGAGCTGCTTTGGTTGAAGAATATGCTGGTGGAGCTGAAGCTGGATCAAGGAGCCAAGATGAAGCTGTGGTGTGACAACCAGTCAGCTATTAGTATCGCCAACAATCCAATACGGCATGACAGGACCAAACACATCGAGATTGATAGGTTCTTCATCAAGGAGAAGTTGGTTAGTGGACTACTGGAGCTAGGTCACGTTCCAACCAAGGATCAGGTAGCAGACGGACTGACTAAGGGACTTAGTTTTGTGAGCATGATTAGAGGATGTGACAAGATGGGTTAGTGAACATCTTTCGTCCATCTTGAGGGAGGGTATTGATATATTTAGTATGTTGTAAAGGCACATGGAAATATCCTGTGGACATATTTGGGATGCCAGAATATGCCACAAGATATTCCATTATGTAAAGACTATATAAAGCCTATGAGACTATCAATGAAATCATCAATTAATTGCAACAAGTACCAATCTGCATGGTAGTGTTGAACTCCACCTCTTGGTTCACAAGCCTCTTCAATAAAGCATCGAACTCGGCATGGGTAACGGAATTGTTTCTATCCATTGTAATGTAAGATATTTGCTTTGATATCACCTGAATTATGGAGGATAACCCTACAATAGTGAAGCAAAATATAATAGGCAAAAGCGAAGACGAATAGGATAATTGACATCGCCTTAGGGTTTGCTAGAATCAGTATTGTAAAAAGCGGGGTAGTTGGCCGACTAGTCGGGGACTAGTCGCTAGTCGGTCAACCCCGATTCGATTTGGTGTCTGGACGGCAAGAAAATCGGCGGAGCGCCCAGGCGGGACTAGTCGGCCGACTAGGCGGCCCTAGACAGGCCTAGTCGGCCGACTAATGAAAAAAAGAAGGAAAAAAGAAGAAGTCACAGAAGCTTTAGAAGGAGAGAAAAAAGAAGGCTAAGTCCCACTTTTTTCTTCTCTTGTTACTGCTGCTGTTTTTTTTTTGTGGCAGAGAGCTGCTGTTTTTTCTTTTACTATTGCTGTTTTTTTTCATTTCATTTTGTTGTTGCTGCTGCTGTTTTTCGTTTTCATTTTTTTGTTGCTGCTGTTAATAATAAAAAACACAAAGTTAGATTTAATATTGTTATACCGAGCATTCCAATAAATATATGTACTGTTGTTATAAGTATATACTTTGATGACATATGATATATATTGCATAAATATATCTTTTATTGCATATATATATATATATATATATATATATATATATATATATATATATATATATATATATATATAAAATTATAAAAAATTCCAAACTGACTAATTCGACTAGTTCCCGATTAATCCCTAGTCTCCGCGTACCGATTAGCGGTCGACTAGCGATTTTTACAACCTTGGCTGGAATGCACGAGCGAATATCCAAAATCTATGGGGCCTCAGATCCAGGAACTATTAGCATCCACCATTGATGTTAAAGTATTGTATTGAATTGTATGTCAAAGTAGCATTTATATAGGTTACAACCTTGTATCCTTTATATAGGTTTACAACATTGGACTGAACCAAACCGCCATACTTATTCAGAGAAAGGGATCCTGAAAAAATGATTAAAACTACCAAAAATAATTCAAAATCGTCTCAGTCTCTCAACAGATTGATTTACCAGTCGAAAAAGGAGGATAAGTGAGGTTAGGTGAGAGTGAAGGTAGCAGTCAAAGACTTTATTCGCTCCTTAGAGTTTGGTTGACCTTATATCGTAAAGGGATTCTACGCGTCTTATGCTAAAGATTAAGTGGAAAGAAAAGAGGCAAAAAATAAATATGAGCATGGAGTGAGCAGAATGATGGTGTGAGCAAAACACAACCAGATTACAATACCAGATTACAAGCAAGGCGCCGGTAAGCATTTATTTTTTTGTTATAACTTATGGACTCACCAATGATATATTATTGAAATTTCTTTTCTTTTCTAATTGGAGGTACCACTTGCCATTTCATATGTCGATGGTTTTTTTGGTTTCATATGTTGGTTGTCTCCAGCTAATTGGGAGGTATGGGGAACAAGTCAATTTACGAGACGGGGAATCAAGGAATAGGTACCGTGCGGGTGAAAATCAGATATGGACAAATGGGCTTTCAAGTATGAGTCGCTTAAAAGAACAGTTTGCTACATCACCTTCGTAGGAGTTGAGATAGTAACTAGCATTCGCAATTATTTCATAAATCCTATCCTGATTTTCTTTCCTGAGCAATCAAGGATTTTGGTCGCCAGTGTAAAAGTACGAAGTTTATGGGATTCGTGAACAACTAATGTAGAGTTTTTTCTCCCGTAAGAAAGCCTAAAAGGAGCCAGAACAGATCAGGAGATTCCAAGTAGGTGAAACTCTTTACCTCGTCTGAGATATTCATCGGACATTGAGGTATTCATCGGACGACATCCCGAGTTGACATGATTGGTGGTATGATATTCTTCTTCCTCTTAGATGTGGATCAAGAATATAGGGTTTGCATGGAAGAAGAGATTCTAATAATGGTGACCAAAATTTTATATTCCATTGTGATTAAGATCAACTCAAATACTTTCAGAAATGTGGTTCTCGTGATGATGAAAGTTTGTAGGAAATCTTATTACACGTTGCGCAAGAGAATTCCAATTCCTAATTTTTGTATAGGAATAATGGGAATGAGATTCTCAATTGAAGTAACAACTTGTCACATTTGAGTTTTCAGAATCACAATTCCCCTGCAACTAAAGAGGCCCATTTAGAAAATGTAAAGAAAGCCCAATTGTTTCAAACATTTTTAGAACTTTTTGTAACAAAAGAAAACAAAAAAGTCATCATAAAATGCACTTGTTTGAGGATGTCTTGTGTTCTAAACGAGTTAACAATCTCAGTATCTATATCAGAGCCTCTCTATAAGTATTAGTATTAGTAGTTTCCAACAACGGAATCATGATACTCATTTTGGCATTATAGAATAAATTTGCATGTTATGCAGATATAAAATGTTACAATCTAGACATTGTTTCATGCTTTACCTATGCAGTTTGATTTTAGTTGATGTAAAACTAATGCCAATATGTAGTTTGATGATTTCATTTCATTTTATTAGAGTAGTCTTCAACTTTAATAGGGTTTTCATGTAAGATCCTAAGATGAAAGAAAATGAGCAAGCTCGAAAGTTGTAGAGCACACTGTATTACACACTATGATGTATGTAGATCGACGGTATCCTAAAATGAATTCGGCTTGAAGCTGACCCATACAAAATAACTTCAGCCTGAATCAACTCCTTTAAATTGAATTTGGCTTCTATTAGACCCAATTACTCATGCATAAAGTATCCAACCCTTGCTAATATATTTTAGCCAGTACTAACCTAAACTCAACCTTTTCCATGAAATCATGTATCCAATCCTTGCTAATATATTTTAGCCAATACTAACCTAAACTCAACCCTTGCTAATATATTTCATTGCTATTTCTCTCACTTTCAATTTTTTTTTTTATGGTTCACCACTCTACAGAAAATATAAGGCTTAGAACTTCCAATATATCTCCTTTTACGGTCGCCGTTGATGCGGCATCTTGCCAACCTGGTCGCTAATTAGGGAAGAGAAGACACACAATCTCTTATTTATGATTCCTTCTTCCACTCCCCATTTCTCCTTTGCCCTCTCCTTTATCTTGCGGGTCAAAATCCACACTCTGGTCTACTTTTTCATTCTTGATTGTAGTTTCAGGAAGTTTTGATCGGTTTCTCTTGTAGAAGCACTCTATAAAATTTCTGGAACTATATATCCAAGTCCGGTATTCAAGATAATTGGTCGATACCTGATATTTCATGAACATAACGGATTTGCTATGTGCAAACCTGATATTAAATGACCTATATTTATGTATAGGTCGAGGTTTTGAACCTTGGTTTATCAGATTGTATTCATAGAGGAAAACAGTAGTAGAGACATAGAGATGGAAAAAAGGCACCAAGAAAATTAGGGTTTCATATTGTTGCCTTTCCTAAGAATACATTCGTATTTAACTAATACACAAATAGACATCCTGGTTCTGAAGGACTAGAATTCCGGTAGAATAATAGATCAGTTAGCATAGTTCGAATAGATGCAACTGGAGTGGAGTTTGCCTGTCTTTGTTCTAATTCAGGGTCGGGATTCCTATTTTCTGTGATGTATTCAAACACCTCCAACACTCCCCCACGTGGAGTTTGGATATTACGCTATGCTTGACAATATATTCGGGAACTGAGGTTTCAAGAGCCCCTCACTAAGTACATCCCTTTGCTAGGTACTTCTTTCACTTGAATCTTTGTAATAACATACACGAGACAACGTTCTGGATACAATCTTTATTTTATGAAGTGTTGGTCAATGTCAATTTGGCATGCATCATGCTGGAGTGGATCAGTTGCAATACTAATGGCAGCCTTATTACAATCAACGGTAACCCAATGGTATTTTGATAGATTGACTTGACACTTAGGTTTTGCATTTGGTTAGGCCGCCGTCATTTGTTTCTTTTTTCTGCAAGTCACTAGCTTTCCACCAAGATAACACAATTGTCTGACGTAGACATGAGATGAAACATAGACATGAGAGATGAATGAAGGTATACATGAAAGGGTGAAGAGATGGTGGCTAACTCCTAAATTTGTAGAGAACAATGATTTGGATAAACCAACATTATCCTTCGTTCCTCCTCTAGCAGAAACCAAGGGTTTAAGTATCGACTGGAACCTACAACAGCCGTCAAAATTGTAGAAATTGACCGATTCAAAATCATTGAAACCCCTCCAAAACGGCCAATTCAAAACCACTGAAACCCTCGAAACTGCGAAAACTGATACTCATAGGAAGGGTCCGAAACCAATATCGAAATTGATAGCGCAAACCTTGGTAGAAACATAGGGAAAAGTTAACTAAGATAATATCACAAGTACTTGTGGATGCCACCATGTCCATTGGATCAAGAATCAGTGCCATTGACTTTTTCCATCTCCTCTGATTGGTTTCAAGCATATACTTTCTTGACCAGTGGAATAGATTTTTCAAGATCTCTCCCCAGGTGTTTCATATTGTATCAGTGATACAATGAACGATATGATGTGCAAGCTAATTGATACAGACAACCTACATGAACTATGATTTTGCATTGATGACTTCTTTCTGTATTGTTATATTTTCTATATAATGTTTGGAAAATCAACAAGTAGGTCAAACTTCTGTACCGGTGTTTGTGTAGTAGCATAACCATGTTCTTGTGCGCAAGTAATTCCTTTCATTCGGAGGTTTCTTACATCAGTACACCTCATTATTGGTGAACTTTAGCTATTTGATCATTTTACAGTTAGATTCTAACCATATTTATCAAACATGAGAAGTACAATTCAGTAACATGTGTTACTTTTTCTTATCAGAGTAATGCAGATTTATTATTTGGAGGCATAACCATAGTGTGTGGAATATTTGGAACTTTAGCTGGAGGTTTTCTTCTTGACAAAATGCAGGCTACAATCTCAAATGCTTTTCAGGTGAATAAACTCACACACACAATGATTACTATATATATATATATATATATATATATATATATATATATATATATATGTCAAGACTTATATATATATATATGTCAAGACTTAATAGCTCAAGTGGCTAGAGTGGAGACATAAGACCCGGGTGGGCGGTGAGCGAACATGAACAATTACCTCTTCCTATATATATATATATATATATATATATATATATATATATATAACGTTATACTAATCTTTATGTATACATATTCACATATACATATTCACTACCATTGCAGTATTAATCTTTAAATTTCTGATGATCTCATCCTTGTATGTGCTGTTTAGATGCTCATATGATGTTGGATGCTTTCTGCAGCTTCTTTCTTGTGCAACTTTATTAGGTGCAGTGTTTTGTTTCGGAGCATTTTGCTTTAAGAGCCTGTATGGTTTTATAGCATTCTTTTCGGTTGGTGAACTTCTCGTCTTTGCCACGCAGGTGAACAATCCATTACCCATCTTCAAGCATACATATTTGTTCTTCAGTAGATGTGTAACTAAACTTGTTAGGTAAATGAACGTCACAGACACAAAGAAAGATGGATAACTGCAGTCCCACATTGGATAGAGTTGTATGGGGGGAAATTCCTATATATTTGCTCAAACCACATTATTGATGCATCCCAATATAGTCTCTACATGGTAGCAAAGCATGGTTCATTTTGGACCTAGCTCTCTACCTCCCATCAAAATAACTCTAGCCTCTGCTCCCAAACCCTTGACCTACCCATATCTATCTTCGTGAAACCCTTACTGTATATAAAACACTATCTCCATCATCCCCAAATCCCTAGTAGACAATCACCATAAACCCAAAGCCACCCTATACTTAGCCCATCCGCTCCCTTCTCTTCCGCATTCCGAACTCCAACCTAAACCTTATCCTCTTCCTACCCAAACCATAACACTATCTCACTCCAAAAACCATAATCACTAACGTGTTCAAACCCTAGCCTCTACTCCAAAATTTGGACTTTACTTGAATCCCTAGCGTCCACTCCACACTCTAGCCTACACTTTAAACCGTAGCCACTACTAATTCCTAACTCAATAACTACTCATAGCCTAGTATACATGATCCATAACCCAATAGCTACTAACTCTTCAAACCCAAAAGCTAAAAACCAAAAAGGATTGAAAATCCCAAAATACCAAAACTTAGAAACAACAAATCAATATTAATAGATATCGTCGATATGTCATTTTCACGAGAAAAATGACAGATATTAGCACCACATGTCAATTATATCAATTGAGAGGATGTCACATGATATATCGCAGTGAGATTGATCTATCGTCTGAAACGGAATAGCCTAATATCGATAATATATTTAAAAAATCGATTTATGTTTTTTTAATTAAATGGCTAACGGGTTCCTACCCGCTAACCCCCAATATAGAGTTGTGGCAAGTGAAATGTCAAGAAATCTCATATTTAGTGTCGAATGAGTAACAAGACTAAGAGTGTGAAAGAATACACTAGTTTACTTAATTGGACTCTTAATTACTTGATACAAGATTTTAATATTAGTAGTTTTTTGTATTTGGCTTAAATTGTCATTGTGTTATGTTAGTTGTTATCTTTAGGTCATTTAGAACATCTAATATATTTTAAAATTAGAATTAGATAGAACATTTAGTATATATAATATGTACTATACTATATTTTTTATTGATATTCGGTATTTTAAAATGCCTTTGACATTCGACATATTAAAAATGATTATTTTGTATAAGGGTATCATGTTTTGGTCTAATTAGATCTTAGAAGCGAAGCGGAAGCGAGGGAACGTGACTACTTAGAAGTGTCTAAAGTTGGGAGCGTGATGGAAGCGTGCGTTAATAATTTTTTATATTTATTAATTATTGTTATCAAAACTTATAAATATTTTAATGTTTATTAGAATTTATAAAGTTCAGTGTAAAGTTACATAGACATCTTTCACATGTTGATTTTTATGATGTCATGGTAAGTAATCTTTAGTTTCTTGGTACTTTAATAAACGTATATTAAATTTGTTCTAACTTTATTCCCAAAATTTATATCCTCTTTTAAAATAATGATCATATTATGGAAAACGCTCATGTCTCGAAAAAACATGGTCCCGTCATCTGGGAAACGAGCTCCCAAGTAAGAACCGTCGAATCGACGTTCTTATTAAGATTCGTTGACCTCCTAGGAGTTTCTGGCTTCTGAGAATTAGACTTTGTATACTGAATTTTTCCTTTGATAGGTTTGGGTACTCAAAAATATTTTAGTGTCACATTTTAGTGACGAAGTGAGTATTTTATGACGAATGTTCGTCAGTCACTAAAAAATTTCGAATACCTAAATCCATTAATGGACAAATTTAGTACTCAAAGTCTAATTAGGTCCTAAATCCGGTGCCCTTATACAAAATAATCCTATTAAAAACCCAAGCTATTCGACATCTACAACCTTGAAAAAGTTCCATAAACCCTAGCCACTGACATTTGACTATAGCTACAATGTTTTGATTTTCGACGGTCGGGTTTGTACATCTCAGATTCGTTTGCATATGCCTCTCCTCCATGCTGAGTTTACTAAGTTGTGTGCCTCTCCCCTATGAGATGATTTCCTTTGGTCTACTACTATTTATGTCACTTGTAGCCTTGTATTGCTTTATTTGTTCTTCTGAGTGCGTGTAGAACCTACTTTTGCTTCCAAGTTGAACATACTTGGCATGTCCAACTTAAGGGGTATTGGAGAAAGATTCATGCACATTATATTCCCATTCATCTCTATAGTTCAGCCTCTTGTCGTATGTCGATGTGTGCTTACCTCTACTGTTGCCTCTGTAGTGTGTCTCATGTGCCAACCTCTACTATTAAATCGGACATGCATCCTCTTACATCGATCTTAGCTATTTTTTACTAGTCATGCGCCCTCAAACGGGATCCTTTATATATTTCTTTGAGAACTTGCGCTTGTCTCTCTTATGATAAAGAGTCTAGTTATGTTCTTTCCAATGTGTTTTCTTTATCAACCATCACGGCATTCAACTCTATACAAACTCAAATGTTCTCTCTCTCACCTTTAATCTCAACCAGCTGTAAACTTTCCTTGGTACTAGTTCTAGTGGAATATGCTTTCCCACAGGCACAGCCTAAGCAGCAGGAAAATCGTCACTTCTTACATTTACTAATCATTATTATAACACACTAACAGTATGCAGCTTCAACATTATACCCATCTAATCGGTAGTTACTAAACTGAAGACATGCATGTTTCTTCGGTAGAAGAATAATTCCCCTTATTAGTGATTCAAATGCTGCACTTTACCTTATTGCTGAATTTGCTACTGAGGTTTTTGACCATTGGACGTGCCTCTACATCTAATCAGTTGTTACTAACTAATAGCATGCATATTCTTTTATAGAAGAATTAATTTATTTTAGTGAAAATATAGCAGAAATTTCCTTGCCGCACTTATCCTTTTTACTGAATTTACTACTGCTTCTTTCACCTTTGCAGGCCCCCGTAAATTATATATGTCTCCATTGTGTCAGGCCTAGCTTGAGACCACTATCAATGGCCATGTCCACTGTTTCTATCCACATATTTGGTGACGTACCATCTTCACCCCTTGTTGGAGTTCTACAGGTTTGTCAGTACATTTATGCTTCAGTTTCATGAACTTCTATCTTCTATATCAGAAACGTGTATTGAACAGTAGTGGTCATCTCATTTTTGTCTGTATTATTTCATTTTGTAGATATTTGTTTACTAGATCATGCACATGAGAGCTTTGGTTCTAACTGTATACTTTTTGGTGTATTTAAGCATTCACTGTTCTTTTGTTACATGCAAGCTACAAATTCATTGATCTAATCACAACCTATCAGCCACAACAAGTGTCTTTATCCACATCTTTCGGGTTGGCTATATGAACCCCTTTCTTTTGCTCAGTTCTTGTATGCAATCTTCATGTAAAATAATAATTATTATTATCATGTTCCATCATGTCTTTTGATGCATTTATAGTTTTTACATGCCTGACATGGGATTGAAAGGTAAAAATTGCTGATGTTTTTTTTTCCCTTTCCCTTTACCTTTCTACAAATAGGTCCATTCAGCTAAACTTAATACTAAAAAGTTGACTTCTTACCTTATGTGAAAGAAGTTACGAAGAAAGCTCTAAATTGTTCCACCGTTCTATGAACGAGGCTTTTGTAAGGATGCGGTTTCAAAAGATTTTACCTTTCAATCAACTAAATATTTGATAAATTGGCAACCAGATCCAAAATTTAACTGAAATTTCTTCACCATCTTCAGTGGCGTGCTTTCTGTAAATGGAATGTATGATCCAAATGCCCATTCAAGTGGAGATTACTTTAGAGACGACTAACCTTTGGTCTCCATAGGGTGTAAGATGAACCAATATGAAAAATGAGCTCTCAAGATAGATTTGTCATATACTTTATACAAATCACATGAACTCTCTTGTACAGTTATTTATTGCAACATTTTGGCTAGTTTGCAGTATCGGCTGATACCGATACGATTTGGTATGTTCCGATCCGATAAGACCGACATTGATACTTACCGATACCGACATTGGGGGTCTCTTTTCCAGCCAATGAAAATTGAACGAAAAAACCAATCAGCAAGGGTATAAAAGCATGTAAAGGTTGTAAGAGCATGTAAAATTGGAAAACTTATCTATCGCAGGTAAAACAATCAGCAAGGGTGACTATTATTTCATTCAATTTCAAAACTACTAAAAAACAACGTAAGAAATATTTAAAATTATGTCTGAATGTATAAAATATTTTTTCTAGAATTTTAATAATTACTTTTTTTCCGATACCAAAAAATTCGATACTCCGATCCAAAACTGTCGATATTGCCGATACCGCAGATCCCGATACTCATAGGAAGGATCCGATACCGATACTGCGAACCCTGCTTTTTTGGTTGATTTCCTGAGTTTTCATTTATCATATTTTTATATTATGTTGTGTATTTCCTTGAAGTAGAAATAACCCTTTTGGAAAGGTTATATCAAATAACATCATGCTCTATTCTTGTGTTCCTTTGCCATCTACATGAAAACAAAACAATATATCATTTCCTAATTTTCAAGATACTAGTATGGTAACAATGATATAAGACATGAATGTAGGAAATGTTAACGAAAATCCATATAGTTGAAAACTAGATCTTGAATGTCTTGTCAGAATATTCATGTAGCTTGAGGACAGTGATTGAAGGTGATGAGTATCTACAGAACCTTTAAAGGCGAGCCAATGTCGTTTTGTTGAGGTTTAAATGCTTTTCTTGCCTGCTAAGTAAGGCACTTGCTGGTCAATCTGTGCCACATCTTTTCCTCATTAACTGATGTGCGATCAAAATTACTTCTTTTCTTATGTTTTTTTTGTAAAATGTGTATTGCAATCCGCCTTCACTCACCAAGAAACTGATCTTGACAAGTTACTTGATTGTTGTTGTGCAGGACTATGTGAAAAATTGGCGAGTGAGTGCTCTTTCACTGACATCAGTTCTCTTCGTTTCAGCTGTAATATGGAGTGTGGGTATGTCTCGGTTTCTTTCATCAAGATGAAGTATTTCTATGTTGGTTTTCATCTCTACGCATCATAGACTCATTGCTATCGTGATCAGTTTATTGTTACTCCCTACATACTTGTTACAATATGAAGTGTAATATTTGTTGCAATATGAAGGGTTAGTGTCTTTTCATATGTTTTGTACTCCTATAAATATTGACCTAGATCTCTAATAAAATCTTATCTCATTGAGTAGTAAAATGTAGTCTCTTGATTTTCTACCTGGTATCAGGGCATGGGCAATCTTGACCCTTGCTATCCACTCTCCATCAATCCTAGCCATCCATCAATCAAACCTTGATCCCTCCTCAAGCCTAAGCCCAATCAGCCTCCTCTTCCATAATCTCTCCAAAATCCAAAAAAATTCTCCTAATTCTTTACAATAGCAGTCATAATCACCACCATAATTCCTTCTGTTAGAGTTCTTCCTTAGCCGCTACCATTTCCATCTCATCTCATATTCGTCATCACCTCCAAGTATCCACCGACCACCAGGCATCGTACCGGACGGCCAAATCAAAACCCACTCCAAAATTTCATTCTCTTCTTTCTCTCGACATCCTCAAAGCTCAACAAACCCTCAAACTTTTACTCTCTTATCTGTTCCAGCATCCTCAGAGCATGGCAGAGTAGATCCAAATCTCGTTGAGACCCAGGTATAAAAGCTCCAAATCTCAATGGTAGGTAGATTCATATATCATCGAGACAATAGATACCATAGATTTGGCTTGAAGCTCTCCGTATTCTGCGACGATAAGACCGTTGCGCTTCTCGTGCAGTCTGAAATACTCTTTCGTATGCTACTGAAACACTTGGTGAGCCCTCTTGGTGTCGTCGACCATGACATTCGGCGAGCCTCCTGTTCTCCAACCAAGTTTCTGCCTCAATGTTCTTCTCCGACAATTGATGACTACTTTTCTTCTCTGACTATTGTATCCAAGGTACCTCGACGACGACTTAGAAACTCCCAGTGACGGTGACCAACAAGACTTCTTTCTCTCTAATCTTTTCAAGAGTTCTCTTTAATTTTTTTTTTGATCTGATTGTTTGGTGTTTGGTTCGGATTTTGTGTGATGTTTGGTATTTTGTTGTGTTAGGTGTTTTTTTGGGATTTTGATCGGGTTTTGTGTGATGATTGATGTTTGGTGGGTATGATGTATTATGAGGCATAAAAAATAGGGGTTCCACCCCAATCTCCGACCCGACCCGCTTAATGGTGAGCATGACCGGCATATAACTCTGCGTGGCCGGCGGGCCGCTACTTTCTTTTCAAGTCGTTGATGTCCAACTTGCAATGGAGTGTTGAACTCTACCCATTTCTCACTTGTTCTTGGCATCCCAATCATTTGCGATGGCCACTTAGATTTGACTAATCTATTCATCGAGCGCTTTATCTGCCGACTATTGTTTGTCAAGCACATGTGTAAACAACTCTCTTTTGTGTCCTAGTTTGCCGCAACTTAGACTTTTTGTGGTGTGTTTGGATGTTTCTTCCGAGATTTCTTGAATTGTGATATCCTACGATTTTGTGACTTATTTCGGAATTTCTTGAGATATGAAACTCGACACTCTTGTGACTTCTCTCGGAATTTCTTGAGAAGTGAAACCGGGCTCTTTTATAAGTGGATTATGACTTTCTCCTTGATTTTTTGAGTTGTGAAACCCGGATCCCTTGTGACTTCTTTTCGGGACTTTTTTCTTTATCAAAGCCCCGACCTTTTTCAAATGGTATCTAATTTTTATTTTTTCAGTCTCTCCAGGCTGGAATGGCTTAAACCAAGTTCTAGCTATCGAGGATGTGTTAATAAGTATATTAGTTATCTTTATTCTATGCATTTATGATTTTATGTATTTTTCATTTCTAGATAGGGTTAGTGATGTCTTTTCATATGTTTTGCACTCCTATAAGTATTGGTTAGAGGCTAATAAAATTGTATCCAATTGAATAGCAAAAATGTAGTCTCTTGATTTCTACATAAAGAACGGGCCATGAATGTTCCTTTTCAGTTGCAAAAGGTTCTTATCTTCATCTTTATCATCCAACCCTTTAGCAAATGGGACAAATTTTGTTGCCAAGATTACTTTTACCCAAGAGAGGGCTTTTCCATAAAATATCTAGAAGACCAGCTGCGAATAGATGTACTATTTGTGAATATGCAATCCAACATCATACAATTAAGGTCCAACCTTCGAGAATCCCTTCGACAAGGAATTAGGAAAGGATCTGGATAAAAATCAAGCTTAGTTGTAGGCAATTAAGTTCTAACTCCAAGGCACAATATCTCAGCCATAGAGCCAACAGAATCACATTTACGTGATAACTTCTCTTCTATTATGCAAGTACATTATACTTTCCACACACACACACACACACACACACACACACACACACATATAGGTATGCTACTGCTGAGACTGCTCAGGTTCTTTGTTGAATAAGATCATCTTCAATGGAGAATATGTTTTCTAGGTTTCATCGGTAGTTTGCTTTCCATTGTTCCATTTTCATCCCAATATGATTAATTTTCCAGCCTAGCATTCCTGGTTTTGCTGATATTTAGTACGTCCAGTCTGTTCTCCTATTTCCTCACTTCCCCCCCGCGCCCCCCCCCCCCCCCCCCCCCCCCCCCCCCCCCCCCTTTGCATCTCATATATTTTCAAAATTTTGTTTTTGTGATAATAAGCAAATGTTTGCCACCTACTGGACAGGTATCTTTCTCCCCAGTGTCGACCGTTTTAACGAAGACAGCAGTTCTACTACTGTTGAGCCGTTGCTTGATGGTAATACTGAGAGTGTGGAAGAACCAGCCTAAGGATCGCAAGCTTCTTTGCTTGCTGGGTATTGCCGGAACAGTAAGCTGCTGCTTTCGGAGTCCTGGAAGAGCTTATCAAACACCTGCAGATCACTCACTACAGCTTTTGGTCCAAGATTGGATGCTTGTATACATGTATGTAGGAAATAATAATGTCTTATTCTCATTGATGGAGGCTGGTTACAATATATATAGTGTCTACAAGATTGGGCTGTCTACATGATTGGACTTATGGGCCAGATTTACATTAGTTACAAATATAATCTCTAACACCCCCCCTCAAGTTGGAGCATGCAAGTCACAAATGCCCAACTTGGGAAGTAAAGAATCAAACACATGCTTTCCAAGGGGCTTGGTGAAGATGTCAGCCAGTTGAGAAGTAGGAACATGCGAGGCTATTCCGGTGCCATCTCTAATAGCATCGCGAACAAAATGCAAATCCACTTCAATATGTTTACTGCGCTCATGAAATACCGGGTTCTGAGCCAGGTGCAGGGCTGACTGACTGTCACAATACACCGACATAGCAGACTTCTGGCGAACGTCCAAACACACCAATAACTCCTTCAACCATTTCAACTCACAAACAAGCGCAACAAGAGATCGATATTCAGCTTCAGCGGAAGATCGGAAAACAGTCGGTTGCTTCTTGGTCTTCTAAGAAATAGGAGATCCCCCCAGAAACACCAACCAGCCTGTAACAGAGCGGCGAGTCAAGGGACAACTGGTCCAGTCGGAATCACACCAACCAGAAAGACGGAGATCACAATCAGCTTTCAAAAGAATACCTTGTCCCGGTGCATGTTTGAGATATCTGACAACTCTCAAAGCAGCATGTCAATGATCTTGTCTAGGCTCCTGTAAGAATTAAGACAAGATATGCACATCATAGGCTAAGTCAGGGAGAGTAAATGATAGATAAATCAACCTTCCAACCAGCCTTCGATAAGTCGCTACATCCGCCATCTTTGGACTAGTCGACTCTGCCAGCTTGTGATTGGGCTCCATGGGAAAGCCAGCAGGTCGAGATTCCATCAAGCCGGATTCTGAAATGATGTCCAAAGCATACTTCCTTTGACACAAGAAAATTTCTTCTGCACTCCGAGCCACCTCTATGCCAAGAAAGTACTTCAACACACCAAGGTCCTTCATGTGAAAGCAAGAACTAAGGTACATTTTGAAAGCATCTAAAGCACCTGAGTCATTACCAGACACAATCATATCATCCACATAGATCAAAACATGCAACTCTACCTTCCCTTTAAAAAAAGAGGAAAGAAAATAATCGAAATGAGATTGAATAAATCCATAGGATATCAGAGAAGCAGCAAGCTTAGCAAACCAACAACGTGATGCCTGTTTCAATTCATATAGAGACTTACGCAGGCGACATACTTTGTTGGGTTCACTATATGAAAAACTTGGCGGCAACTTCATATACACTTATTCTGTCAGATCTCCATGAAGAAAAGCATTGTGCACATCCATCTGGTGCAAAGTTCAGCCTCTCATAGCTGCAACAGTCAAGAACGTCCTAACTGTAGGCATCTTAGCTACCGGGGCAAATGTCTCTGAATAGTCGATCCCCTCAACCTGATGATTACTGAACACAATCAGCCGTGCCTTTAAGCGCTCAACACTGCCGTCGGAGTTGTACTTTATTTTGTATACTCATCTACTTCGACTTCCCAATGCTTTCTTCCTATGAGGAAAATCGACAAGACTCCATGTCCCATTATCTTCCAGAGCCTGTATTTCAGTTTGCATAGCCGCACGCCAGCCTGAATCTCGCGAGGCCTGGCGATATGAAGTAGGCTCAACGCCTGCAGTGATAGCTGCAAGAAAATCTCTGTGTCCAGCAGTAAATATGTCATAACTTAGAAATTGTGTTAGAGGATACAAAGTACCTAAGGACAGGGGTGAGCATTATTCGGTTTTGGACCGAAAATCGAACCGAACCGAATAAGAGGTTCGGTTCGGTTTTTAAAAAATTCGGTTCGGTTTCGGTTTTGAAAATACTAAATTTTCTTATTCGGCTTCGATTTTGGGTTTCGGATTCGGTCCAAAACCGAAAACCGAATAAGAAAATTTAATTAATTTATATATATATATATATATATATATATATATATATATATATATATATATATATATATATATATATATATTTTATATATATATATATATATATATATGTGTGTGTGTGTGTGTGTGTGTACTATATATATAAGTATTAATATATATAGGTACATACTAAATATATATAGGTATATACTAAATATGTCTATGTATATTTAGTTACTATATATATTAACAAAAAAAAGTTCAAAAAAATAAAAAAAAATGAATAAATCGAATAAACTGAAAATCGAACCGATTTAATTCGGTTCGGTTTGATTCGGTTTTGGGCCAATTCGGTTCGGTTTCGGTTTTGCTTATTTGGTTTCGGTCCAATTCGGTTTTGGGTTATTCGGTTCGGTTTAAACCGAATAAACCGAATGCTCACCCCTGCCTAAGGAAGTGACGGGAACAGATGAATTGTGGTGAAGGGGGGGACTTTTACTTCGAACAACATTCGTCACAAAATTCTGTAATCGCACTAACTGTGATTTCTTTCTCATTCCTCTTCCCAATACTACCTCGTCGGGCACCTCTGGCAACACTGTATCCCCTGTATCATCAGTAGTATCCGCATCACCCCCAGCAGACTCTCCTGTTAATACTTCTGCAGCTACCTGTGCATCCTCGCCACTCGGTGCCGAGCCGCCAACAACTACTCCGGCCTCAGCAACCGTAGCCGGCATCATCCCAAAAGTCTTTATATTGTCTCCCGGCACCTCAACAGATGTATGACGTGTCTCAGAAGACATCTCGCTAGCAGAGCCACACCCAGGAAATTCTTTTTCATAAAAAGTAACATCATGGGACACAAAAAATTCACCAGTCTCCAAATCATACAGTTTCCATCCCTTTTTATCAAGTGGATACCCAACAAAGATACATTTTCTACTCCTGCTAGCAAATTTATCATGTCGGAATTTCAAATCATACGCATAGCACATACAACCAAAAATACGTAAATGATCATACGAAGGAGCCGAACCATATAAAACTTCATAAGGTGACTTAAAATGCAAGATACTAGAACGTGTTCTATTGATCAAATAACATGCATCCAGAACACATTTCTCCCAAAAATCCACAGAAAGAGAACCCTGAAATCTTAATGCCCTGGCTACATTTAAAATATGTCGATGTTTTCGTTCCACCCTTCTATTCTGTTGAGGTGTCCTAACACAGGATATTTGGAACAATATACCTTGAGATGAAAAATAATCTCGTAAACAATTAAATTCAGTGCCATTGTCACTCCGCACACGACGGATATCAGTCCCAAACTGACGCTTCACCATAGCAATGAATTTAAGAAACATAGAATAAACAACACACTTATCCTTCAATAAAATAACCCAAACAGCTCTAGAAAAATCATCCACCAAAGTAAAAAAAATATCGTGCCCCATTAGATGACGGAACACGATATGGTTCCCACAGATCACAGTGTATAAGTTCAAAGCATCTCAAAGCACGACTACTACTATCAGGAAAAGCATCAAGAGTCTGTTTAGCTTGATGACAAATATCACAAGCCTTATGAGAAAATACACTACTACCAGAGAGAAAAGGTAAAGTCTGCATTACTTTATCTGAAGGATGCCCCAGTCTACTATGCCAAACCTCGGAATCACTCTCTCTGCATGCCAGGATCACCGAAGCCAAAGAAGCTGGAACCTCCCCCAAGAAGTAAAGTCCACCCCTTTGTTCACCTGCTTCAATCACCATCCTCGTACTTCGGTCCTGAACAAAACACAAATCAGGAGTAAATAACATATCACAATTTCTGGCACCAATCAATTGTGAGACAGAGATCAAATTGTAAGTCAATGTCGGAACATAAAGAACATCCGTCAACACTAATGAAGCAGTCAAAAATACTTTGCCTCTCAGAACAGCCTCAATAGTGCTTCCATCAGGCAAAATCACAGGACAGACAGGGCCCTCAAAGCAATCAACTAAACAGTCACGAGAACCCGTCGCATGAAGAGTAGCCCCAGTATCGAATATCCAAGTGACAGAAGAATTCTTACCCATCAGACGATCAGTGTTCGAAGAACCAGGGTTGGAAGGATTGTCGTTACCCAGCAAGCTCATCAGTTTCTGCCATTGTTCACCTGAGAGTGGTGAAGGATACCCTCCATGCATCATATCCGTCGAACTTCCAGCAAGACCAGCAGGGACACCATGACCAGCAGCGACGACATGATGAACAACCCCCGCGCCATCAGCACCGCGTCCCCCATCACGTCTCTGCTGTGGTGCCGGGCCTCTGCCACCACCAGCACCACGTCCTCCCTCACGCCGAGGACGAGTCTCCTACCACTCTGGATAGCTAATCTTGGCAAAGCAAGTTGCAACATCATGACCTGTTTTCTTGCAATGAGTACAGATCATACCTGATTTGTCCCTGGAATCTGAGGTTCTACTACTAGAAGTAGCAGAAAGACGAGGTGAAGTCTTGATAGCCAGCGCCAACATCTCTTCAGCAGCGAATTGGACCTGAGATTTACGCATATCCTCCTCCTCACAGACTGCCTGGTATGTCCGATCTAAACTTGGCTGAGGATCTTGAGCCAGAAGATTAGATCGGGTATGACCATACAACTCAGCATTCAACCCATACATAAAGTCCTGAAAGTGGTCTTCATCCCTCATAGCCTGTAGCTTTGCAGCAAGTTCACCACAGGTACAAGTAGGCAATGAAAAATAAGCAGCTTGTTCATCCCACAAAGACTGCAAATTTTCAAAGTAGGTTTTCACAGACATCGAAGCCGTTTGTTTAGACTCAGCCAAAGCCACCTTAATTTGTTGCTTCCGAGTGCTATTGCTAACAATAAATCTTTTCTCCAACAAGTTCCACAATGGATAAACCTCCTCAAAGTACGGCAAATATTTCTTCAGAGACGGATCAATGGTAATATGAATTTCAACCTGAAAATTATTTGATGTCACATTAGAGAACTCCCAACAAATTTTCTGAAGGAGACTTGTCAAAATTCGGGAAGTCAATTCTATCTCTAGCTAAATCCTTTCCTATAATTAAGGGAGTTGCAATTGCCAAGGAGACATTTACAACATCCAAGAACTTCCAAGGTGGATTATCAAAATTAACCTTGATTCATAAGGGAAACCATAAATTTTATTTTTAAAAATTGTAATAAATTGAGGATAATATTGATAATCTATATTGAAAATTCTTGGATATTGTAAAGAGCTCCTTGGCAATTACAATTCCCATAATTAATTAGTAGGAACACTTTGATTGAATTTTGACAAGTCTATTCTGTTATGCACTTTGTCCATAACTGGTTACATTAATACCAATTAGTTGGCAAATTAATTGTGATTATGCAACCAATCACATTTTGCTTGGCTACCTAGTGGTTGACCAGTAAAACCCCTGGTGAATCGACAATGGATATGGTATGACTATTCACTTCCAAGGAAAATGTGATCGAAAAATACAAAGAAAATGCTCGAGCTCTAGAAAACTTCACATTAGAGAAGGGAAAACGTATGGATTGAGTAGCGTGTGTGTCACCTTTACTATTCCTATTATCAAAAGATTTAGAAGCTTGGAAGCCAAACCAATATCGTCGGTGAGGGAAGTGAGCAGTCCTCTTTTGTAGCATGTGGAACCTATTACTTAGTGGGCAGGCACAACAGAGCTACTTAGACCATCTCCAATGGGGGTTTCTATCTTCCCTATTTCCATGAAAGAAATCTATTTTAGAAAAAATTTCTTTCAATGGTGATTTCTATCACCATTTCTATCATAGGTGGCTATAATGTAGGATGAAAACTTTCTAGGAGGATTTCTACATGTAGAAATTCTCATAGAAATTCTCATATCTCTCATGACAATTATTATTGGGTCCCACACCATTGAATTGGTCCTTTTACTATGTAACACATAGGATAGAAATGAACCATTGGGGAGCATTTTTTTATGTCTACAATTTCTATGTAGAAACTCTTCCAACTAGGATAGAAATCTCCTTAAAATACAATGCCAAGTAGGATAATAACTCAATTTTAGAAATCACCATTGTAGATGGTCTTAGATCCTTTTTATGTATCTCTACTAGAACTTCCACAGAGGGAGATATTTGAAGTAATATATTTTAACTTTAGTCAGATTTTGTAGCACTTAAAAGCTGCATTGGACACTTGTACACACTTAAAAATAGCTAAAAAAATTAAAAGACACTTCAGATTTAGAGCATGTTTTAGCTCTTCTACATTAATTTCTGGGCAAACCAAAATTAACGAAAATAAAAAAAGAAGAAAAAAAAAGGGAAGAATCTTACCAAACAGGAAAAGAAAATAAATTAGAAGAAGAAGGAAAGAAAAATAAATTGGGAAAAGAAAAGAAAAATGTGATTAATTTGGAGTATTTGTTTGAAATGTACTATTGTGGCAATGTCAATATCAACAAGACACTCCAAAAATAATAGTTATAAACTTTTTAATAATTTTAGAGTATATGTTTAGAGGGATGCTCTCCTCAATGGTCCGACTTCTTCAATTAGGGCATTTAAGTTGGAACATTTTTCTTTCCAAAATATCTTCTCAATATCATAACATCAAAACAACACTAACAAGGGGTTGTTTGGTTCGACGAAGTGGAACGAAGTAAAAAAAATTATACAAATGTGAGAGTTTGCGTATGCGTTGCATACGCGCGTCATGCGTGCGCATATTTTATGACTTTTTTCGTTTGGATTGTTGAAGTGGGTTAGAAAGTTTTAATTTTTTTCTAGTACCTTTGTTTGGATGGTTGTTGGTTGAAGTAGTAGTTGGAAAGTGATATGGTTTTCCACTTTTGAATATGACGAGGTTACCCTCGACCAATATTATTCATTATATTTTTTGTATGGATTAAAATTTTAAGTATTATTATTATTAATAAACAATACAAATTAAGTATTCTTAATCTCACATTTATTTTATTAATTCAACGTTTATATTATTAATCTCACATTTAAACTCTCCCATACCTCTCCGCGTGGCAGTAATAGGAGGTGCCAGATTCGATGGATAACATCTGGTGGACCGGCGTAGGAGGAGCTCCTATTCACTTTCACTTCAAAAATGATGAAGCGAAAATGAAAGATTAGAGGGGAGCAAGAACTGTAGTGGTCATTTATTGAAATTCAAAGTTCATATGGTCTACATACTTGAATCAAACACCCCAAGAGCATCACTAGTAGATGGTGCTCAAAATTTTATTTTGAGTTACAAAATTTTTAAAACAAATAAATGTAGAATAGGTTGGACTTGCATGAAAATAGTATAAAATGATAAAGTGAGCTCCAATTTCAAAAAATTTGGTCAAAAATTAATGTGGAAAAAAAAAAATCTAAAATCTACAAAGTGGGAACCGAATGGAGCTTACCATTCTACAAAATGAGTTCAAACTTGGGTCCTATTGGTGGGATGAGACCGAAAATCTAGAAATTGAAACCGGATACGAAACTTACTATTCAAGCAAATAAGCTTCATATTTCTTAACCTAGAAATTGGGACCAAAGATGAACCTTACTAATGATGCTCTGATAACAGAATTTATCATGCACAACAGCAAAGAAAAACTCAAAAGGATGATTCTTCTTGTACATTGTTCTGAGAAAAGGGAAAACTGAAGAAAACCTCATCATTTCAGAACACTTCTCAAAATGTGTCAAAGACTACGAAAACACCCCACTCAAATTGATATCAACCTACTGAAAAAAAAAACCAGGACATAATACTCTTTCTCATTAATACATATATCAAAATAAAACATAGTACGCATATCAAACGCTAACAAGTGCTTCTTAGAAAAAAAAAAAATAAAAGAATGTACTGCTCTTTAAGTTGGACACTACAGTTACCTTGATCTAAGAAAAGTAGAAAAACAAGGGCTACCTAGCCTACCAAAACAATAAGAGGCCACTGGAAGGGCCGAACTCTGACATGTTATACCAAAGCTATATCATTACTCTGATAAAAAAACTAATTATAAACCAATACAAAGGAGCAGGCATCCAACAAACTGAACCATAAATGTCACATTTGATCATTGGGTTAACTCCAGTTATGCACCTCCAGCATCAACCGGGACCGGGCCGTTCGCTACGAAATCACGACCCCTTCCTCGGTTTTGACCCCTACCACGTCCACGACCACGGCCACGACCGCGACCTGCAGTTAGATAATCGAATAGGTTCAAGCTATATTATATCACCAACAATTTCTTGGCAGTAAAGGGAAGTAATAGCTGACACCATGGAAAAAGGGTATATTAGTCTGACAGTCGACCAATACCAGATGCCAGTTTTGGTATTTTATTTGATTATTTTTAATCTATGACCATGATCTCTTCATAATAAGTTATTCTCAAGGATTAAATGAAATTTCTCTTTTGGGAACACACCTCTGCCTTGACCAGGGTTGGGGGCATCATAATCATTATAGCCACCACCATTGTAAGCACCACTATTATCTTGCTGGTACTCATTCCAGCCACCATAGCCTCCAATTCCTCGACCTCGGAAACCACGGCCTCTACCTCGGGCTCGGCCACCACGTCCACCATATCCGCGACCCCTGTTGTCCCATCCTCCATCACCATAATCACCTGTCACATTTCAATCTTAAAGAGCTCATAATTTAATTCGTTTTCTGTAGAACTCGTAAAATATTACACTACCACTAATTATTGCATCAAAGAAATGGAAGTTGATCCGACTAGATAAAATGTGCAAAAACAGGACAAACCTCTACCCCTTCCTCCTCTACCGCGACCACCATGGCCTCTGCCTCGACCACCAACCTCTAAATTTTGAAGAGAAGTAATAAATAAACACAAACAATTGAGCAATAATAGAACAATGGACAAACAGAAAAATTAAAGAAAAGTGAACATTTACCTCCTTCATAGTCAAATTCAACCATTGGTTTAACCTGATCGTGGGGTAAAGGAGGCTGGTACCTGTCATAAGGAATGAATAAATAGCCATATAATCTTTCCATACTTGAGCCTCAAAATATCTTTCATAGTACTGTATGAAAACAAGTATGACTCATTTGACAATGAAGCAAAAAAATGTATGTGAAGCAAAATTGGCCATGCATCTGTATATATTTTTTTCCCTTCAAATTTAGCATGTCATTCCGTATACAAGGAATCACAAGAAAAGAGGCATGTATCGAGAATTTAATTATGCTAACAAGGCAAATTCAATCATCAAACAACTAGTTTCGAACATATAATTACAGTTCCAAAAATGAGGGCACAACAAAAGAGCATCTTTCAGATCCCAATAAGAGCATCAAATTTCAGATCCCAATAACTTGCACTTATTGTAAGTAAATACTCGTAAATATATTCTCTATAGCATACTTGAGCAGAAGCAAAAGAAATGGAAATTAGTATCTGAAATTAATTGGAAGATGGACAAGACAATTAGGAAAGTTTTGAAATATTCTCGACAGGACAGACTGAATTGTTAGTGGAACATAACCATCATAAAAAAAGGTGGAACATAACCATCATTAAAAAAGAGAGAGTAGGCATTCTACAGACATCCACATGATTTTGAACATAATAAAATCCAGTGCGTCAATACTAACCCAACAGAGGATGTATCCAGCTCTGTCTTGGAAAGAGTAATTGTTATCATCGACACATGCCTGGTAGTTTCAAGCCTATAAAAAATAAAAGCAATCATAATCAGGCCCAAAATTAAATGAGCTATTGAAGTGGATAAAGTCAGATAAGTATCTGCAATATATAATTTGAAGACAAGTCACTTTGACATGAAGCCTTCCATTATAAAATAAAATATACTCTTCTTACGGAAGCAGGCCTTCCTCTAAAGGCTCCCATGTATCGGTTATATCTGTAGACCCAATTGCTGTATTCTGATGAAGACCAACAATTCTTCTCTGCAGAAGTTTATTACAAGAAACAACAAGAAATGAGAGCATGTATGCATAAATTCAATTTTTCGAACTTTAAAGGAAATGAGTAATACATCAATTTCAACAGATCCAAATAAGTTAATAGAACTTTCAAGCACTAAAGTGAAACGCAAGTACCTTTATGAGTTCTACAATCATGACTGTTTTGTTGATAGCTCTTCCCATTGCCTTGAAAATTATCTCGTTCGAACCTTTTTCCTATAACATAACAATTCATCAATTTTAAAAGGTAATTAACTTACTAACAGATATCCTTCCATCAAAACAGTTACAGGAAAGATTGATGAAACATAAAGTACTAGCTGATAAAGAAACAACAGTGCTCACAGGTAACAAATAAATTGTAAACAATATCATGAATTCAAAACCGCAATCCTAATGATGCTCTAAAAGGCCAGAGCAGCTACCTGGATAGGGTGCCCAGTTAGGAGCTATTGCCTAATGTCTTGACAGCCAACTCCAGGCTACTGACTACGGTAAGCGGTTAACGAATAAAATGAAAGGAGAGTTAATACAGGTTCAAGGGGGCTTAAGCTGCTGCAAACTGGTTTTGGGAACCTAACACAGCCCTACAGACAGTTATATATATTGTAAGTTTTATGAGAGAAATAAAGTAGCAAAAAAGAGGCTAAGAAAGTAGTCGGTGAAACTAAATGGAAGGCCTATGATCGTTTATATAGGAAGTTAGAAACTAAGGAGGGAGTACATGCTTGCTAAGAGTAGGGAAAGAATGAGCAGAGACTTGGGTAACATTAGGGTGTATCAAAAACGAGGACTAAAAGGTATTAGTAAGAGAAAATGATATTAAAGAGAGGAGGAGTTATTTTCACAAGATATTTAATGATATAAAAATAGAAAAGCTTAGTTTAGATTCAGAGTTAGCTCATGATGAGTCTTATTGCTAGTGTCATAAAATTAGAATTTCTAAAGTTAATGAGGAATTAAAAAATGACAAAAAAAAAGCGGTAGATATTGCTACTAAGATTTGTAATGTTTAGGGAAGGAAGGAGTAAGGAAGGACTGATGTGACTTATTGAATTATACAACAAAATTCTAAGAACTAAGAAAATATTGAATGAATGAAGAAGCAGTATTATAATACCCATATATAAGAACAAGGGAGACATACAAAATTGTATCACTATCGAGAAATTAAGCTTACGAATCATGACTCATACAATGGAACCACGGGAGACTCACTGAGCAAAGATTAAAAAGAGAGGCTATAATCAATTTGATTCTAGGACAAAGACATCTACTATGGAAGCCATGTACTTATTAATAAGATTAACGAAAACAAAATTAGAGAGAAAAAGAGATTCACATATGAATTTTATCAACTTACAGAAAACTTATGATCGGGTTCCTAGGGAGAGAATGTGATCGGCTTTGAAAAAACATCTAGTAGCTTATTGAGACTATTAAAGATATGCATGATATAGTTACGATAACCGTGCAAACTATTGGATGAGATAGTAACATGTTTTTTGTTACCATTGGCTTACACTAAAGGTCAATGTTAAGTCCTGACCTTTTTGCAATAGATATGGATGAAATTACTACCGACAACCAGGAGGAGCTTTCATGATGTATGATATTTGTTGATGATGTTGTGTTGGTTGAAGAAAGTAGAGAATGATTATATGCTAAAACAAAATACTGGAGATCTAAGAATTTTAGGTTAGTAAAAGGAAAATAGAGTATATGAAATACAAATTTAACCTGAAGCCAAAAGAGACATGAGGGGAAAGTCCATATAGATGAAGAAGAGATACCTAAGAGTGATAGCTTTTGGTATTTAGGATTAATTATTCATCGTAATAAAGAGATTGTGAAGGATATCATGCATAAATTTAAAATATAATGGTTGAAATGGAGTACTTCTTGTCACGGACTTGTGTCTTTGCGTACACTTCGACCCGTGCAGCGAACAAGCTTCCTACTCGAAGACCCGTGTCAGTCTTCCCCAAATGCTTAACTAGATTGCCAAGGCGAACAATGAAAACAATATGGAGCAAAGGAGAGAGATTGGAAGATTGAAAACATCTCTATATTAAAGAGAGTTCACAACTTCTTGGGTGGTGAGAAACAAACGAGCTCCCACCCCTCATTTATTAGTGCCTCAAAGGGCTTACATGAAACTTTTGGAAACAGAATATTCCATGTATTATTCTAAGGCCTAGATATCTCCTAAGGAAGACTCTAAAACATCTAGAAGGCTATGAAAACTTCATGAATCTTTTAGAGGATTCTACCACATTCTGAAGGATTCCGAAAGGTTCCAGCAAACTTCCGATCCGTGAAAGGTTATGCAGATCCATCCCATGACAAAAAATCTTGTGTGTGACACTCTCCCAGACCTGTTTCGTCGACGTCCTCTTCGACGGGTGCACCAAGTGTCGGAACGACGTCCACTCTAGTAGGCATGGTCGTTGCGCATCATTCCTTCTCCGTGCGTCTCGTGCGACGCTTTCCAGACATGCTCATCTTTTTCTCAAGATCAGAAACAAACTGGTTTGTCGCACTAACTTTGACCTTGGTCTGTGCCCTCCTCGGCATAGTAGGAGACTCGTGAAGACGGTCAGGTCGTCGATCCAACTCATCTCGTGGCTGCAGATAGTTCACCACACCTCCGCGCATGTGAGTCATGTTACAACTTTGTCGACCCGAATGTCCACTATGAACTTTGAGCAACTCCTTGCACGAGCCACTCCACTTTATCGCCTCTGCCTCCTCACAGTCCATGAGGTGCTTCTCTGCATTTGTGCCCAGCTTGGTAGCACGATCCACTTCTCTCCGCAGAAGTGACTCATCGGGACATCCCTTTGCAACACCCCGGATCTCGCTCGGAAGATCTTCCTCCTGGAAGTCCATCTCAAGCACCGCTAAGTAAGTCATCTCCCTTTTGCTACCCTCCTTAAGCTGAATGACGGAGATAGCTTTTCCCCTTTGACGGCTTGCCTCGTGCAACTTTCATCATGCACGACGAGCCTTCCCCCATGAAGTTGACGACTCTGCATCGAAACCGTCTTCGTCGCGATTAGGAAATCCATACCCAGTATCATCTTGATGTCGTCCAGCAATGTAGAAGTGAAATTGGCAATACTCGACCAATTTACCACCGCTACATGAACTCCCTAATCGTTCAAATAATACTCCCTCATCTTATCTTCAATTAGATCCACCACTAAATTCCACAATAACTCCACTTTTTCTCATTTTTCCCTATCAACAATCACATCTCAGCTTAATGCTTTTTTTAAAAAATCTAAATTTGGGCCTAATTAGAGCAATGCTTGTGTATGGCCCTAATGTTAGGTATTGTTTCACTAAAGGTTATACCTCGCCGAGTCGCCCCTAATTCTATCAGCTAAAATCATATCACTAGTTAAAGTTGGTGCTATCCATTTGTTTCAATTGTACGCGACAAGGTTATCTTAATGATTTAATCTCACCTTATCTCCGACTTCTCCACAATCATTCTTTATTTAAATCTACACACTTTTGGACAACCTTGTTAACGGCTAAACATCTAGAGACCCATAAAAAGGAGGACCAAGTACAGTTGCTACTCACAAACTCGAACCTTCTCACAGCAAGGACAACAACAGTAGAGGCAACAACCAAGTGTAATTAAATTACATTCAAGTTGAACCAAGTAATGTAATAATTAACGTACAATAATAAATAATAAATAATAAATAATAAATAATAAATAATAAATAATACCTGGATGAGGTTGGTGGCGTAGGTGATGTAGCTGCGCATCCTCCCCTGGGTGGTGATGCGAATCTCATTCTCGTTTATCTGCGTCTCCTCCCTTGGCTTATCCACTCTCTGGTACCGATCCATAACTCAAAACACCTCCTCCTCCTCCTCACTCTCTCTGTGTGTAACCCCACCAACAATAATACCAAACAATTATTATTTAGTCAACTCAAAACTAAAATCTATACAAATATACAAACCATAAAAGTAACTCCAAAATTAGAAAGAAGTTTGAAAATTATTTTTTTTGGGGTTAGGAAGAAGAAGAAGAGAACTACTTACAGTTTCTACGGCTGATTTTGTTATATTTTCTGCCCAAGAAAAGTTCTTAGTCAGCAACTGCCCCTCTCTATATAAACCCGCCCGGGCAGGGCAGGGCAGAATCGGTCCATGGCTACTTCCCCAGCTAGGGTTTTTTTTTTCATCCTTTCCAACTGATTTTACGGATTTGCCCCCCTCCAATCCATATCTTCACAGCCAATATGACCGACGGCTCAGATTTTGGATCACCGCTTTAGCTTTAGCCACACAAAGATAAGATTTGAGGAGCTGAGGTGGGCTGGGGTGGGCTGATGGAGACCTGGGCCCGTAAGTCTATCCATGTCATAAACATATTTTATATAATTCAACACCATTTTCGGATTATTTAGTAACAATTTTCATATAATAGTGAATATTAGAGTTTGGATCTCAAAAATGACCAGTATTAGAATTTGTATTTCCAAATTAATGTCACATAGTCAAATAAATAATAATTTAGAGGCCCAAATCCTGACGTCGATCATTTTCTAGACCCAAAATTTTAATTTTAACTATTATACAAGATCCTATTACTAAATAATCCACCGTTTTACTGGTGGACCTAACGTAAGCATGAATTGGTGGTATATAGAAGCAGGAATAGTCCCCAGCAGTCTATAATCATCCCCTCCCTTTTCCTTTCCCTTTCTTTCGGTAGACAGTACATTTGATTTAAGGCCTCGTTTGGCTCGCGGAATTATCGGGTTGGGAAAGGAAAGTGATTACTTTCCTATGTTTCGATGCCAAAGAAATTGAGGAAGAGAGAAAAATGATTTCCAATGAAAAAAAATTTATAAAGGAAAGTGATTCCATCTATTCAAGTAAGGAATCACTTTTCTACATTGAAGTATTCACTTTTCTTTCCAAATTTTTTAACAATTTCAAACATCGAAAAAAAAAATGTAGTAATTATAATTTTTCAAAGAAAAAAAACTAAAAAAATTGATTTTCTTTTCCTTCCATTATGCGAACCAAACGAGGCCTAAATGGGGGGCAAAGGAGGCCTTGAGATCAAATGGGTTAATAAATTCTCCGCAACTGATTATTTCGTAGAGACTAGGGTTGCGTTTGGTTCATTGTAATGTAATCGTAATTGTAATGGAATTGGATTTGTAATATAATTGAGTTTGTAATGTAATGAAATTACAATTACATTACTATGTCTGGTTGAAACATGTAATCAAACCATGTAATGTAATGTTAATTGCATTCATGTGTTTGGTTTACCATGTAATGTAATTGAATTTTTAATTTAATATTTTTTAAAATACAACATAAAATTAAAAATCTTGATCAATAAAAAATTTCAAAAAATTAAAAAGAAAAAGAAAAAAAATAAAATAAAATAATAAATAATAAATAATAAAAAAGGGAAAAAAAAGGTTTGTTTTCTGCTTAAAAAAAGGACCAAAAACGAAAAAAAAAACTACAAAAAATAAAAAATACCAAAAATGACAAACAAAAAAAGCGATAAAAATAGAAAAAACGACAAAAAAAAATCAAAAATGACAAAAAAGGTAAAAACCATCAAAAGTGACCAATAATGATAAGAAAATGACCAAAAACAAAAAAATTGACAAAAAAAACAACAAAATGAAAAAAAAAAACGAAAAATGACCAAAAACCAAAAACGACAAAAAATGACCAAAATGGAAAAAGTATCAAAGGGATCAAAAACGACAAAAAACGAAAAAAAAAAACGACAAAAAAATTAAAAATGACAAAAAAGGATAAAAAAAAAGAAAAAACAAACAAACAAAAATGATCCAAAACGATAAAAAGGAATAGAAATGACAAAAAAAAAGACAAAAAACAAGAGGGAATTAAAACGAACAAAAAAAACGACAAAAAGGAAAAAAACGACAAAAACAACAAACAAAAAGAAAAAATGAGCATAAACGACAAAAAAGCGGATAAAGACAAAAAAAACAAAAATGGGTACAAAATTGACAAAAAACGTGCAAAATCGACCAAAAACGATAAAATCGTGCAAAAACAGCAAAAAGCAAAAAAAAGGAGAAAAATGTGAAAAATGGTAAAAAAAACAGTACAAAACCGATAATAACGTGCAGAAACGGCAAAAAATGTGTAAAATCGACCAAAAAACGATAAAAAAAAACGTACAAAAGTGACAAAAATGAAAAATGCGCAAAAACGGTCAAAAACGGTCAAAAACGTACAAAATCGACAAAAAACGAACAAAATATGCAAAAACCGACCAAAAACGATAAAAATATGCAAAAACGACGAAAAAAATGTGCAAACATGTGCAAAATCGACCAAAAAGAATTTAAAAAACGTGCAAAACGGCCAAAAAGGGGGGAAAATGATAAAATGGTGAAAAATGGTCAAAAACGTACAAAATCGACTAAAAACGATAAAAACGTATAAAATTGACAAAAAATGATAAAAAAATGTGCAAATACGGCAAAAGACGTGCAAATAAAGCAAAAATAATAAAAAAAACGTGCAAAATCGACAAAAAAGATTAAAAAACGTGGAAAAAACGACCAAAAACGGCCAAAAACGGCCAAGAATGTACAAAAACAACCAAAAATCGAAAAAAAATGATCAAAATGGCAAGCAACGAACAAAAATGGCAAAAAAAACCAAAAACATACAAAAACGGCAGAAAAACGAACAAAACGATACAAAACGACAAAAAGGGCCAAAAATGAAAAAAAAAAGGCAAAAAGGGACAAAACGACAAAAAAGGAACAAACTGGCAAAAAAAAGAAAAAACAAACAAAAAAGGGAAAAAAAAATGAACAAAAACGATAAAAAACAAACATAACGATAAAAACTAACAAAAATTACAAAAAACGAAAAAAAAAAACAAACAAAACGGCAAAAAAAAAAGTCCAAAAAGGCAAAAAAAAACGATAAAAAACAAACAAAAATGACCAAAAACTAACAAAAACGGCCAAAATTGAACAAAAACGACAAAAAACAAACAAAAACGAACAAAAATGGCAAAAAAAAAAGACCAAAAACGAAAAAAGGGACAAAAAAGGACAAAAAATAAACAAAAATGACAAAAAATAACCAAAAATGAACAAAACGACCAAATTATAGCATACCAATCTTTCGCTTAAGTTGTAATGTAGTTGCGATTACATAGGTTTTATGATGTAATTTAGTTTAGAAGAAACTGATGTGATGTAATCAAACTTGTAATAACGATTACATTACATCTATTTTTTTTGTCCAACCAAACACTCAAGTTAGATTGACAACGTAATACCAATTACATTATGTTGTCCAATCCTGCAAACCAAACGGCCCCAAGGTGTCTAAACATCACCATTTAATGCATTCTTAGCCTTTAAATAGGCTCTGTAGGTGTGTGTGTGAGCATGAGAGTTCTTCATACGTGAAATGTATATAGTTAAAGTTGTGTTTAGTGAGGAAAAAATAAAAAGAAAAAGAAAAAGAAAGGCTAATATGCTTGCATGTTTGGTTGGTGAAGAAATAAAAAGGAGAAAGTTTCATTTGCTTTCTTTCTCCAGAACTAACTATGGAGAAACTGTTGGAGTTTTTTTTTTTAGGAACACTAGAAAGATAGTCCCATATTGAAAAATATTTCAAGTGAGTATCTCAATATACAGCTATGGTTAGTATTGGGTTATGCACATATGGAGTGGTGGCCCACATGGGTGCCATGTGGGTTGTTTTTTTATATATAGTTATGGGTTGTTTTTAATATATAGTTATGCTTGGTATTGAGGTATGCACATGGGGAGTGGTGGCTCATGTGGCTGCCATATAGGCTGTTTTTAAATTCCTCAAGGAAACATTTATATTTTTTGTCACTCTCTTTGAGAAAATTTTCAAAGGAGCTACGCCCCTAGCGACTCGTACGAAGGGGGCAAAGTCGCGCTTTAATGACGCACTTTGCACATCACATCAAGCACGAGTGCACGTACGCATCGGGCCTTTGTTGGCACTTGTGTGTATTTGTTCCGCTCGTGCGCTCGTTTTAGGCGTATGCACGCAAGTGCTGTTGTGCACATGTGCGGGCTGCAAACCGCATGCATATTTCATTGATAGCATAATTTAGACGGTTATGAAAATTAAATCAGTTTGAACCGATCCTAATATTTTGGGATTCCGATTTTGGTTGATTGTCATCCTTCCATATTTGGGCCATGTGGGGCTATATGCGACATGCACGACCATGCGAAGTATACGTGTATGCGTGCATGTGTTGTTGCGCGCATGCACGGACTGCGCAGATCGCGTGCATATTTCGTTGATTGCGGGATTTGGAAGGTTGAGAAAATTAAATCAGTTTAAGCTGATCCTAATATTTTGTGATTTGGTTTTGATTGATTGTTATCCTTCCATATTTGTTGGCGGCATAATTAGGGTTAGGGTTTTCATCCTTTTCTATAAATAGTCGCTTCACGCATCCTTTTGGATATAGACAAGAAAAAAATAGAGGAGATGAGCTGTTGCAGCCGCCACCTACATCTAGGGAGTCCGTTCGAGTTGTTAACAAAGGTGACTATGAGCGTTCCAGAATTTTATCTCGTGAACTTGATGGTTCCTAGGAGAAGATCGTCGATAGTGGGCGAATCTTGCTTTGAGCATCGATGGTCTTTATCATCCCAACAAGCCTTTTGTATTATGTCTTCTTCTCCCTCTTTTTCTATATTGTAATTGTTCTATCACAACATTGCAACTAAGTTTGCAAGGAATAACGAGTTTGTTTTTAGTTAGTTTGTAATTTGGACTTCGAAGCAGTATTGTTGGGACCGAGTTTTACTAAAGAGCAAACTGTGATAGTTTTGCGTTTATATCTAGACCTCGACAACAACATCAGGATTGAATAGAGAGCAAATTGTGATAGTTTTGTGTGAATCTCTATTATTGTTTAGTATGTCACGAGCCGCTCTCGAATAATTAGGTACGAATCGAACTATGTCCGGCCTACGCTGGTGTGAGTAGCGGTAGTTAGCCATCTAAACCTTAGGAATCATCAAAGATAGAAAAATATCAATTCCTCATTATAGCTCTAATCACGTAACATGTCAACAATCACCACAACATCTACTATCAATATTTTTAGTACATCGTACATGTCTAATCCCCGAAGACAAATTCGGTACCTATATCCACAAGAAGTAATAATACATATGTCTCAATAAAATTATCTAATACATCATAAGTAATCTATTTATGATCTTCGGGAATCTTCTAGGAGCCGTCGTCCAATCCAATGCCATCATTATGCCTTGGTCTAATATGCCAACGATTCAGTCAGAAAATGAGCAAAGTAAAATGTAACTCAATCGTACTCAACAACAAGATGCAATAGTACATAAAATAGCAAAGGCAATAAATAAAATGTAAACTGAAAAATAACTGACATCATGCACTAACTGTAACGTCCAGTCCCAAAATACGTAGGATTAAGATATGTAAACATGCCAACTACGCATCAAGTGAACTCCATCCCAAATTGAATACATATAAGTTGTACAGTAACAGCCATCTAACTATACAAATCAATACAATCACTAATCTCAATCCACACTAATATAGAACACAGGAATGGGCAATGTATATCATGGTGTGCTCTCCATGCTATACTTGTCCGAATAGACTCAAAAAAAAATATATGAGTCTACAAATACTAGGCTAACAAGCAGAATACAAGTAAAATGAAATGAACATGTAAACGTGAAAGATACCTGAATCCAAAATAACAACAACATCATGATCTGCAAACTAACTCCGCTCAGTCAACTACTTGGAGAGATCACCAAGTTCTTAGGGGACATTGTAAGGTACATAATATACATGCCAAGTAACAGTAAAAAAAGAATATCTATATGATGGAGGGTAACTACCATGACCATCTAAGTGCAAAATGTAGTTGAGGACCATTCTAATACCAGTCCCAACCGTACATTCAATCACCCATGGCACCGTATTGTGATACCGATGGGCGAACGAGTAAACAACTCCAAGGCTCTGCTACAGAGATCGAGGCACACGCAAGTAAACGAGCTCCACACAAGGAAGCATGACCACGAGTCTAGACGGCCGGATATTTTGGTAGAATCCTCACAATCCCATGCTCTAGAACTATCCAGTCAAGTCAAGTATGAATCATATACTAGTAACAAGTCACGCGAGCTGCATGCTATCACAGAGTCCATAGCCACGAATATCTCAGGTTACACTTTGTATCATTTCAGCATCAGCCATCGTGTCCATGTCCCGTGGTCCATCGTAAAAATGGACACGAATTTAATATATCTTCATGCTAGTGTCGATACTTGATATCTGTAAATAGACATCAACACCCGAATACTAATCGGACGCTAAGTACCATCTATTCCTACGTGATGATATATACGAATATTGAAACAAGAGAACAAAACAAAGAAAGGAATGTGTACTAAAAACTTGGCAAGATACATTTTTCTGTCTTCTGCAACTGTGCGTACTACAGTCCAACTCCGATATCCTCCGTCTCTCCATCATGTTCTCCTAGAATATACATCCACCAATCAATGACACATCTATGACATTATGGACTTATCATATATAGACCAATAATATATATATATATATATATATATATATATATATATATATATATAGTCACATTAACTACCCGACTCAATCTAACACATATAGCTTTAAATATATCCAATAAAGTAATATTTTTATATCATAAAACTATATTTTTATTTGTAAAAAATATATTTATAAATAATTTATAATAATATTTAGTCTATTTAAGTTATAAAAAAATAGGTATACAAGTCTTATATTGATGTGATGTCAATAATCACTAACTTGTGTAATAGTTTCATACACAAAACAAATAATTTTAAACAAACAATAAATCTGAAAAAAAATTTGTAAAATATATTAGAATATAGAATTTATAATAAAATATAAACAACATTTAATGTAGAAAAGTTCCATTAAGTTTTGAGTCCAAAAGACATGTAGATCCCAAGTTTTTTGGTGATCCAACAACAATATGACATACACGGATTTTATTAAAATATAAAATCTCCACCAAGTGGCACAAAAGTATATGGGATAGAATGATTTGGATGTCTAGAGTATTAACAAAAATATTTTAAAGGTTGAAGTGCTCCGCGAGTCACCAAAAACTCACCCGCAAAAAATTAGTTCAGTCTGGACACCCTGTAGCAAAACGGACGCCTCGGACAAACCGCATGGAACCACGTGGGTGGCCAATTGGAGATGAAAATAGACACGTATAAATTTATGTTATTTTTGGTTTCACAACAAACGGACATCAGAAAGTAGATGAAACACATCAAGGAAGATGACCAACCTGCTGGTTCGTACAGAATTGTGTTGCTGAAATTGGCTGACTTGTAGGGGTATTTTGGGGTACTAGAAGGGGTTATGAACGTGTGGGTGTTGATAGGATGGTAGAAGGTCGTGTTAGCTTCTAAACGAACCCTCGTAGAGCATCACGGGAGATCGAAAATGGGTGCAAAATTGTTGTACACCACAAGGTGTCGGCCAAGGCTGGAAGCAGTTTCGGTTTTGGAGTGTTTGAAGGGGGTTAATGGCCACTTTATATGCTTCTATATATAAATTTTTAAGGGTTAAAAGATTAGGGTTTGTGAGAATATGGGTTTGGTGGAGTTTAGTAAGGTTTGGTGGTCCAACTTACAAGATATACAAAGATGCACTCACAAGATTTGATTGATTTCCTAATATGGAAGGTGTATATTGGGTGGTGTTTATATTGAATCCAATCAATATTGGCTGCTATTAAATTTATAAACATCGATCTAAAATGAAGCTAATAGGTTAGGGCAACCTAGAATAGGCTCTACCAATGCTTATTGGACTACTTTTGGGCCGGTAAATTATTCGAGTCAAAATAGAACCCGAAAGTCTATTAAATGGATCTTGTGTGCCATTTGAAAAAAAAATACATGACAACTCAATTAAGCGGGACACCATTGGTGTGTGTGTAGTAGGCTCAAAATAGGTCAAAACTATATATTGGGTCTCAAGTTGGACTTGGAAAGTACATAGAATTTTACGATAAAGGATAAAATGACTATTTTAACGCTAAAGTTGTGCAAGAAGTAGTGCCAGGGACATTTTGAGTGGAACATGATATACCAAAATGGAGGTGAACTCGTCTAGAACGCGAATATGGAACTTGTTTCAAGAAATTGGCTAATGTTATACTTAAAAAATTAAAGATACGACAAAGTGTATATATAGTCAAAATTAAAAATAAAATATTGTTTAATAAATCAAAATCATATTAAAAATTATTAAAAATTCTCAAAAATCAGAGGGCTTACGTTAACTACGTGAAACATGTGCAATAGAACACCAATAAGCATGTATAGACTAAACATGTATCAGGCATCTCATGAGATATATGCTAGCAGTCATGCACGTAAGGAGCATAAGGCATGTCTTTCGACGATACTAGCATCATGCACGTAATGGACATATAAGGCACATCTCATGACAATGCTAGCAGTCACAAAAATGTCCAAGGCAGGTAAACTATATGTCACATGAGTGTTCTTCCTCCCGACACGAAATACAAGAAACACGTAAAGCAAGTGTTATACTGCAAATCATGATATGTAAAGTTGCTAAGTAAAGTTGAGATACAAGCACTTGCCTTTTATTGGACGTTGCAATTGTCTCTAAATCCACCTAGAATTGTCAAAAAATAATTAGGAAATATCCTAACTTCTAAAAAATTCTCTAATCAAAATCTAGTTAATAAATAATTAATAACAAATATCAATTACCCAAAAAGGTAAACCAAACTAATATTTATTAGTCACTAATTAACTACCATAATATTAACTACCCACCCAAATTAACTAATATTATTAACCAAAAACTAACCAACCAATTAACTAATATTAAAAAAAATCCCTGTCTTCATTTTCCTTTCTTTTTCCTTCCTCGGCCTGTTGGGCTACAGGCCTAAAGCCCTTTTTTCTATCCAAAAACCAACAGGCTTGGCCTTTGGTCAGCAGACCCGGACCAACCCAAATTCCCATATACTTTCTTCTCACTTGAGGAGAGAGACAACAGAAGAGTCAAGAATAAGAGAAAGAATGAAAGGAGAGGAGGAATCTCACCGGCTCGGTGGCATGACGGCGACGATCAAACCAGAGAAGCACGATCGTCGGGTGTTGATCCCGTTGAGGAAAGTCAGTGATGGTAGTGGTAAAGGAGCGGGTCCAGACATGCGAGGAGGATGCGCGACCTCGTCGGCGATGGTTGGCGACAAGCAGATCTGGGCAGAGAAGGTGACGTAACCCTGATGAGGAGAGGTGCCAGCTAGGCGACCAGAGATCTGGCGCAGGACAGGGAGAGAGGCGTCGAATCTTAGAGGAGAAGGTTGGTTGTGAAGAGGCGATCTCGACGTGGGGGTTGGTTGCTGTAACTGCCTGTTTTCAAAATTTAGGATAAAATGGTCATTTTTGCATTTTTAGAAATTTTAGAAATTTTTATTTAATTATATTGTTATTTGGGGATTTTTAGAGTCGGGTTCGAATTTCAGCTCATTCCGACTTGAATCGGGGACCCGGGGTAGCTTAGACTCTGATCGGGACCCAACTAGAACCGACCAACTTGTCATGACCAAACCCAGATAATTATAATTGACTAATCCCATTTGATTTTAGTGGGATTAGGGATTAGAATTAGATTTAGAACTTGGAATTTGGAGTTTTCAAGTTACCTTTTTGACCCCAACTCAAAACCACTCATCTCTTTGACTTGGAGGACATTTTGGTAAATTGCCAAATGTCTCGAACCCTCTAAATGTGGTCAGCCACAGCAGCAAACACCCCTCCCTTCTTCTCATTGCAAGAAAAACTCTCTCTCTCTTCCTTTCTCTCATTCTACAAGGATCCTTTTCTTTTTCCTTTGGATTTTAGGCGCAAAAGTAAGTCAAATCTCTTCTAATTCTCTTCCATACTCTAGACCTCTCCCTAATCTTGGTGCTAACCCTTGTTTATCTCTTATTTGTAATTTTTTTATCTAAGTAGAACCTAGCATGGAGGGGTTGGAAGCTTAGATTTGGCTCTTGACCTAAAAAGAAGCAATTTTGGGGCTTTTCCTTGGGATTCCAACTCCCAAGAGGTAAATCCTAACTCTAGCATATTAGAGGATACCCGAGGCGTAGGACAACCCATTAGAAGAGGTTTGGAACCCATTGGACTCAATTCGGGACTTTCGGGCTAGGTTTAGTGCCAGTTTTGGAGAAAACTCTAAATTGACATGTTTGGATGTTACCCCTAGCCTAATTAGACCTAATTAGGTTAGTTTGGGTGAGATGAGGCTAGGTACGTGTCCATATTTGGATACGTGGGATCGTTTTGCGAGAAATCATAAAAATAGGCTTTTTCGGGGTTTTCGGGTTCCAACACACGGGTGACTTTTTGCACCGACACTAGAATCGGCAAGCTAGTACTTAGAATAGGTTCTAATCACTATTAGAACTCATGGGTAGAGTTTGGGTCGAATCCGGATATGTTTGGTGTCCGTATCATGCGGTATCGCGAATCGGACACCCCGAAGTCGCCAGAATGGCCATTTGGCCATTCGGGCCTCGTTTCTCGTTTTCGCTCGCATGTGCGAGTTAGATTTGCTTGTATGGGGCACGTGTCTAGGCCCTAGAGGGTAGAATTTCAAAGATTTGGGTATTCGAATAAGGTTTTGGGTCGTTTAGGAGTATATGTGTGTGTGTGTGTATATATATATAGATATAGGCATCTATGTGTGTATATATATATATATGTAGATATGTAGGTGTGAGTGTGTGTATCTATATATGTAGATATGAATGTGTGTGTGAGTGTGATATATATATATATATATATATATATATATATATATATATATCCCTCTCATATATATATATATATATATATATATATATATATATATATATATATATATATATATATATATATATATATATATCGAGGAGGAGTTTTAGAGAGAAATTTAGAGAGGAATGGAGAGATTAGAGAGGAGTTAGAGAGGGAGAGAAAGAAGGGAACACAACAGCAGCATGGGGGTTTTGGGCTGCTGTCCCCTCCCCCCCCCCCCCCCCCCAAAAAAAATAAAATAGCAGCAGTAACAGCAACAATTCAGCCCCCTTTGACCCCCCCTTTGACCCCCCCAAGCACCCTATATACATGCCTATATATACACATGTATATAACCCATATGTAGCCCAATATATACCCATATATACTCCTATATATAACCATATATATATCCCCCTAAAATGGCCTATGAGTGAATGTGTAGAGTGAGATTTGGAGTGAGTGTGGGTGAATTGGAATTTAGTTAGAGGGTGAGTAAAAGGGTGATTTTGAGTTCCGAGTGTCGGAACGCGTCCAAATTTGAGATGAGACTTAGATATGTGAAATAGAGTTTGCGGGTAGGCTCCAAAGTTAAAATTGAAGTTTCGTTTGGGATTAGGAGAATGGTATCTCATGATACCATTGAGTATCTTCGATACTCAAGATAATGAGATTTTTACCCTTTTTAACTTTTAGATATCAAGAGATCATGATACGGTATCGAGATTCTATGAGAGGATTTAAATACCATAATAGAGAGTGGGGGAAAGCTTAGGATGAAGTGGTAAAGCCTAGAGTGGGAGTTAGAAGCTAAAGTAAAATTTTTACCATAATAATGGGTAAATCAACAACATGGACCGTAAGATGGAATGGATGTCCACTCTACCGAGAAAACTTGGTAGATAATGTTAGTGTAGGTTAGTATCCTACTACCCTAGAAAGCCGGGAGTGGAACTCCTAAGGAAAAGCTACTTGGCCTTAGTATTAGGGTAGAAAGGGTAAACGGGATAAGTAGGAATAATATACCCATTTCACAACATATGGGTTTAGTACTTTAAGATATAGCTAAAATTAGGATATTATGGTTGGTAATGGTTAGAAATAGTAGACTTGGACTAGTTTTGACCTTGGTTGACCACGGTTGACTATTTTGACCAAAGTCAACCGAAAGTCAACCAAAGCCTAAAATTGACTAGAACTTGACCAAATTTGACCAGTTGACCCAAAGTCAACTGTTAGTCAAGTTTGACCTAAAGTTGACCTAGAGTTGACCTAGGATTGACCAGAGTTGACAAGTTGACCAAAAGTTAACTGTAAGTCAACCGTTGACTTAAATCGACCTAGTTTAATTCTGTTTGACTTGCATTGACCTAGTTTGACTTTGTTAGGCCTAATATGACTTAGATTGACCATGTACAATCTAGTTTGACCTTGTTTGACTTAGATTGACTTAGTTTGACGTGTCTTGACCTAGTTTGACTCAGTATGACTTAATTTCACTTCCAAACCATTATATTGATACACTATTCTATCTATAGGTCCTCGAGACACTGTTCTTGGACTCAGTTGACTTATCCATCACATCACAGACGAGTAAATTCTCTGATAATAATTCTATTTTATGATATTGTCTTTGTTTCTAGTATTTAGTGTAGATATCCTTGTTCTCTTGACACATTATTCATATGGATTAGTATTTGTTTGGATTCCGTCATAAGATGTTATTCCTCTTATATATGGTATGCCTTGTGCAAGTCTTCCTTGTTTCCTTGTTCATTGTATAGACACGGTTCCTATAAAGGAGAGCTACTTCACAGAGAATGTGTGTCATGACGTGTCATGACTGGATCCACTATATTAGTCAGGGATATGGGTGTTAGCGTAGATATGTGATCAATACCCCAAAGTAGTATATTGTATCATCATTGTATAGTGTTAATCATACACTCTGTCACTTCCCGATCCTGGAATACGTATTTTAATACGTAAACCGATAAATTGTATTTACCTTGTATTTATACTATATTTATTATGCTGTAATTCTCCATGCATCTTCCAAAATAATATTTCATAATTTATTTTCTGCATTTGGGCCTACAGTTTTGGCTCATTTGGGTAACCTATTCTTGGTTCACCAATGGTTCATCATGAACCCTTTGGTTCATCATGAACCCATGGGTCCAAGATCTTTATATATAACTCATCTCAATCTCTCTCCTCTCATTTTACTTCCTCTTATTTATTTCCTCCACCAACCAAGGCAAGTACCAACTTGCTCAAGAGATGGATCCATAATTTTGTCAATGATTTTCTACAAAACTATTTGCCAAAACATGTTCTTCTCCTCAATCTATACTAGTTTAGAACTTGGAAATTTCTATTTTGAAGCTTTGATTTTTGTAGATCTAAGTTTTAATTATTTTCGGATTTCCTTGGTCTTGATCTATTTTCGTTGGGGTTTTGTGGGTTTTGATGCTTCTATGTGGAAGATAATTCCATTTCACCCAAGATGGAACTTTGGAAATCCGGATTTGGAGTTCGGATGGCCAAGTTGTGATGTTTTGAAGTTTGGGGATTAACTATGGTGTTCTTGCTGTTTGGAGAAGACAGTGAGCAGTGTGCTCCTGTTTGAGCACGCTTCCTGTTGGAAGCGTGTCTCTCCCTGAGCCTGCGTGACTTTTCACGCAGTTCTTCCCTGAGCCTGCGTGACTTTTCACGCAGCTCTCCCCCTGAGCCTGCGTGACTTTTCACGCAGTTCTCCCCTGAGCTTGCGTGACTTTTCACGCAGCTCTCCCCCTGAGCCTGCGTGACTTTTCACGCAGTTCTCCCCTGAGCCTGCGTGACTTTTCACGCAGCTCTCCCCCTGAGCCTGCGTGACTTTTCACGCAGCTCTCCCCCTGAGCCTGCATGATTTTTCACGCAGCTCTCCCCCTGAGCCTGCGTGACTTTTCACGCAGTTCTCCCCTGAGCCTGCATGACTTTTCACGCAGCTCTCCCCCTGAGCCTGCGTGATTTTTCACGCAGCTCTCCCCCTGAGCCTGCGTGACTTTTCACGCAGCTCCCCCCCTGAGCCTGCGTGACTTTTCACGCAGCTCTCCCCCTGAGCCTGCGTGATTTTTCACGCAGCTCTCCCTCTGAGCCTGCGTGACTTTTCACGCAGCTCTCCCCCTGAGCCTGCGTGACTTTTCACGCAGTTCTCCCCTGAGCCTGCGTAACTTTTCATGCAGCTCTCCCCCTGAGCCTGCGTGACTTTTCACGCAGCTCTCCCCTTGAGCCTGCGTGACTTTTCACGCAGCTCTCCCCTGAGCCTGCGTGACTTTTCACGTACGCAGCTCCCCTTGAGCGTGCGTGCTTTGTGCGTATGCTTTTGATATTTTATCAGATATTATATGCCCATTTTATATCATTACGTGTTTTGTTCCGAGCATGATATAAGCACTAATGTGACCCCGGAGAATAAAGTGTTCCTACCCGATACATGTACCTGAATGTCCCAGTTCTTGTTCATGCTCGACAAATGACTCGTAACTCCACGTGGCGTATTTGCAATGATACATTACACTAAGGAGGGTAGCAATGTTGACATACTGATTGACATGGATCCTCTTTGGGGTACTCGTACTAAAGTATGACTTTAGGAGGATAATCATGCAGGCCACAGCATGTGAGTCCAAGATTTCACCTAGGGTTAAACTAGGCAACTAAATATACTAGATGCATGGGGAGGGTAGAATCCCGAGATCGTGTTATACCAGCCGCCTTGAGATATTGTCTTGACGCGCCGGCTGGTCTCCACGGATACTGTGTCATCCGCAACGAGTGGATGACTGTATCCGATTAATTCCTGCTATATATTATATGTCTTGGCAAGGTGGCCTTACGAGGGACTTGTGCTCAATGACACCTGTCTACGCGAACCCCTGGGTTGGCTAGCCTTGCTGGAAAGATACGATCTGAGGATTTTCTAATAACATGACGCGAGGATAACCTCGTCCCACTAGAAACTCGTAGACTTGATTGGCCGTGAAAACGACTTGCTTGTATCCTATTACCTTCCGTGAATAACTGAGGGAAGCGGACTGTCATGGTACATGATCCAACCCATGTTCTTGTTTGATTGTTGGGTTGGTTATCGTACTATGACAGGCTGTGGACCGAAGTTATGAACGGAAGACTTATTCTGGTTGTGAAGTGCTACTTCTGTGAATGACTGAGGAACATGGTCTATCATGGTACATGATCCAACCCATGTTCTTGTTTGATTGTTGGGTTGGTTATTGTGCTGCGATAGGCTATCGACCGAAGTCACGATCAGGAGATTTTATTGTTTATACCTTTTTAACTTATGTGAAAGTTATAAAGTACGACACGTCCCGACTCCATACGGCACCTTTTGTCCTTGTTTGGTTGTAAGGGTGCCATATGGGTTCGAGGATGTTGCGCTACCCTATAATAGTTGCATAAGTATTACTATTATCAATCATTCTATTAACTGGGTTTTTAATCTTAACTCTTGTGCCCCTTTGGCGGTACTTGCTACTCGGGACTGACCCCGCTGGTTTTGTTTGGCCAGATCTCGTAGCAGAGCCAGAGGACACGATCTTCCTTCCTGACATCCATGGTGCATACTAGGAGCATGGCGGTTCGGGGACTCGAGTGGATTTCTTCTCCACCACTCCTGCTTACACTTTTTGCGGTGTTTAGCCACCGGCACCTGTTAGCCGGATTACTCGATATTTTGTGTCAGTACATAATTGTAATTAAATAGACTGCTGCTGTGTATAATTTTGTACTTCTGACTCTCTGAGATAGCTAAATTATAAAGCTAGTCTCTCATGACCATTTTGATGAAGCGTCGGGGACGTCTTACTGCTTTATCTTTAATATTCATTTAATTGCTGATGTGACTTAATTGATTGAGACATAGAACTCTGTGGGACCATAGGAGACTTGATTGTAGCACGTACCCCTAGTCTCTCGACAGCCACGATCACCGTATGACGTTACGTACCTCATATGGAGTAGCTGGCCTAGTCCGTCTCCGTATTTCGGTACTGGGGCGTGACAAGGTTTTAGTGGTGGCCCATGTAGGTCTCTTTATCAGACTTGTGGGGTATTGCGAATTATTAGGAGTCTCAATCAAAACTTGTTCCCCTTGAAATTCTGATTCGAATTCTCTGTCTTTGCCTTGATCTCTAACCTGACTTGCATCTTCGAAATCTTCCTCGTTCGGACTTGATAATCTTATATCTTTGTCTATAGGGGTGCTTCATTCTCAGTAGCGGGTGAGGCCCATGAGGAAGAGCAGCAAGAGCATGGCTCGACTGGGCGGCAACAGGGGAGAGAACCTTCTCCAGTGCAGGCACGAGCAGAAGTGGGACCAGAGGCAGTGGAGTCGCGGGTTACTGAGACTCCTGCAGCACCAGCAGCGACAGCAGTACCAGACGCCGTAGCACTCCTGGAGATCATCCGGGGGTTTCTTGTCACTAACCAACAGCAACAGACTCGGCAGCAGGAGCGTAACGTGTTGCTGAACCAGGGGATTCAGTTAGCTCTTGAGAGGAGTATCGGAGCTGACTCGGGAGCATCATGAAGGTTTCGTCGCTTGAAACCGAGGTATTTTGATGGCACAGAGGATGCCATCACTGCGGATGCCTGGATTCAAGATATCGAAGCCATTCTTGTGGCAGCCAAGGTTCCAGATGATGAAAAGGTTGATCAGGTCAAACTGGTACTTCAGGATCTTGCCCACGACTGGTGGGCCTCAGAAGAAGTTGGTACAAGACGCCCTGTTCGTTGGACCACCTTCAGTGACAGATTCAAGGCCAAGTATTTTGGCGTAGTAGCTCGATATGAGCTCCAGCAGAAGTTTATCAGTCTCAAGCAAGCAGGCAAGACCGTAGATGGGTATGCAGCAGAGTTTTGCAGATTGTGCCGTTTCGCACCAGCAATGGTGGCAACGGAGCCAGAGAAAGCTATGAGGTTCCAGCAGGGACTTTATTTGGAACTATTACAGCTTGTGGAAGGACACGACTACCAGACGTTTGACGCTGTTTTGACGGCCGCTCGGAGGCACGAGCTTACCCAGCAGAGGTTGGCATCGAGGACAGGAGGTCAGAAAAGATCTCATTCCCAGGTTGGAGGAGGAGCAATACAGCGAACATCGGCACCAGCACCCGGTGTACGTATTCATAATGCAGGAGCGCCGCGGAGGACGGCCGTGTCAACTAATACAGCGCCAGTTCGGCATCAGCAGCCGAGGAACCAGCAACAGCGTCAGGGAGCACCCCAGGGCTGTACATTCTGTGGGAAGGCAGGGCACACGAGGGAGGTATGCCGGTCAGCGAATGGCTTATGCTTGAGGTGTGGTAGTTCAGACCACCGTATCTCCACTTGTCCTGTGATGCAGAGGCTAGGAGGGCCAGCTCAGCAGTTTCCAGCATTGCCAGCTCCGGTGGCAATCTCGAGTGGAGGGCCAGTATTAGCAGTAAGGCCCCTAGCCCAGCGTCTACCAACGCAGGCTCAGATGTTCCGCCAGGCACAGGAAGCCGAAGGCCCTCAGAGGCAGCAACAGCATGGTCGAGGAAGGCCACAACAAGGAGCTCAGCGGGGCCAGGGACAGGCTCTCACATTATCCTTGGTAGAGGCTCTAGCGTCTAGTGACGTGGTGGCAGATAAAATTCTCGTCACCTCATTTCCCATTGTAGCATTATTTGATTCAGGCGCTACTCATTCATTCATCTCTGCACAATATGCTACACGGATCGGATTAGAGTTTGAAGCCTTGCCGGAGAGGATGGATATACTCACCAGCAATGGGCTCGTAGAAGTTAGCAGAGTACGCTTTTCATGTCCGGTAGAGGTGTGTAGGCATTTACTGCCCGCATTATTGATTGAATTCCCTATGGGGAATTTTGATGTTGTTCTTGGCATGGACTGGTTGAGAGACAGTCATACGACAATTGATTGTAAAGAAGGTAGGGTCATATTCAGCGTTCTTGGGATGGAACAGTTCATCTTTACTCGAACCTTGAAGAATCAGGTCGAAGGCGTCATCTCAGCAGCAGTGTCAGAGCCTGGACAGATTCCAAGAGTGGTCGAAGATTTTCTCGACGTCTTCCCTGATGAGCTCCCAAGGATACCCCCAGCCAGGAAGGTAGAATTTAGCATTGAGTTGAACCCTGGAACGAGGCCTATTGCAGACAGAGTTTACAGAATGTCGCCGTCAGAACATGATAAGTTGTATCAACATGAAGAAGAATTGAAGTCTAAGGGATTCATCCGAGACAGTAAGTCGCCCTGGGCCGCGCCAGTGATTCTAGTTCCCAAGAAGGATGGGTCGACGAGGATGTGCATCGACTACCGTAAGCTGAATGCAGTAACAGTAAAGAATAAGTACCCACTACCAAGGATTGATGACCTGTTTGACCAGTTGAGCAAGGCCAGCGTCTTTTCCAAGATCGATCTTCGGTCAGGATACTATCAAGTAAGAGTCCGGGAGCAAGATATACCGAAGACAGCATTCAGATCTAGATATGGGCATTATGAGTTTTTAGTAATGCCCTTTGGACTAACCAACGCTCCCGCAGTATTCATGGATTTAATGAACCGCATCTTTCTGCCGTATTTGGATAAATTTGTGGTGGTGTTCATAGATGACATTCTTGTCTATTCCAGCAGTAAGGAGAAGCATAAGAAATACCTTAGGACTGTCTTACAAACATTAAGGGAGCATCAACTTTATGCGAAGCTCGACAAGTGTGAATTCTGGTTAGATCATATTTCGTTCCTGGGGCATATAATTTCTGGGGCAGGAGTGTCAGTGGATCCGAAGAAGATTGAGGCCGTGGAGCATTGGCCAGTCCCGAGAACGGTTGCAGAAGTGCGAAGTTTCTTAGGATTAGCTGGTTACTACAGAAGGTTCGTGGCGGACTTTGCCAAGATCTCTGCGCCCTTAACGCGTTTGACGCACAAGGACATAGAGTTTGTTTGGTCAGCTAGCTGTCAGGCATCATTTGAAGAATTGAAGAAGAGATTGATCTCAGCCCCGATCTTGACGCTTCCAGTAGGAGCGGGAGGCTTTACAGTATATTGTGACGCATCTGGGAAGGGTCTTGGATGTGTATTGATGCAGCATGGAAAGGTGATAGCATATGCGTCTCGACAGCTTCGAGACCATGAGAAGAATTACCCGACTCACGATTTGGAGTTAGCAGCTGTGGTGTTTTCACTCAAGTTATGGAGGCATTATTTATACGGAGATCGGGTAGAGATCTATACTGATCATAAGAGTTTGAAATACGTATTCACGCAGCGAGATTTGAACATGAGGCAAAGAAGATGGTTAGAACTACTGAAGGATTTTGACTTAAATCTTCAGTATCATCCAGGCAAGGCGAATATAGTTGCAGATGCACTGAGTAGGAGAGACAGTGCCTTTATCTTGACCTCGCAGAAGCATATTTTAGAAGACCTTCAGAGTATGGGAATCGAAGTAGTTTTGCCAAAGGATATAGGAAGAATGACCAGTATGCAGATTCAGTCAACCTTAGTAGAGAGGATAAGGGCAGCACAAACAGGAGATCCACAGATTCAGAAGTTGCGGTCGGAGTGTGAATCAGGCCGTAGGAAGGAGTTAGTGATTCATGAAGATGGTACGCTCAGGTTTGGAAACAGACTCTGTGTACCGAGTGGAGACCTTCGGCAAGAAGTTATGTCCGAAGCTCATAGTTCTATTTACTCCATTCATCCAGGAGGAACGAAGATGTATCGAGATATCAGGCAGTACTTTTGGTGGAATGGCATGAAAAGAGAGATAGCGAGATTTGTATCCAAGTGTCTGGTATGTCAGCAGGTGAAAGCCGAGCAGCAGAGACCAGCAGGGTTGCTACAGCCGCTTCCTATCCCAGAATGGAAATGGGAGCACATCACGATGGATTTTGTGACCGGTTTACCTAGATCCCCGGCTGGCAAGAATGTAGTCTGGGTAATAGTAGATCGACTCACGAAGGTCGCTCATTTCCTTCCCTTTCGAGTTGGACAGACTACTGAGCAGTTAGCAGAAATGTACATGAAGCAGATAGTAAGACAGCACGGTATTCCAGTTAGTATAGTATCAGATCGGAATACGCGGTTTACTTTCCATTTTTGGCGGACCTTACACCAAAGTTTGGGAACCAAGTTAAGATTCAGTACTGCTTATCATCCACAAACTGACGGGCAATCAGAAAGAACCATTCAGACATTAGAAGATATGCTACGGGCGTGTACCTTGGATTTTGGCGGTTCTTGGGAGGATCACCTTCATCTAGTGGAGTTCTCCTATAACAACAGCTATCAGGCTAGCATTCAGATGGCCCCGTTCGAAGCATTGTATACATGTCCCCTTTGGCATGGGACGACGTCGGAGAGCGGAAGTTGTTCGGGCCAGAGATGATCACGCAGACTGTGGAGATAGTTAAGTTGGTCAGAGAGCGCCTTCGAGTTGTACAGGACCGACATCGTCATTGGGCAGATCAGCATCGTAGGCCTCTAGAGTTCAGAGTTGGCGACCAAGTGTTTCTGCGGATTTCGCCTACTCGGGGTATCATCAGATTTGGAACCCGAGGAAAGCTTAGTCCAAGATGCGTTGGTCCTTTTAAGATTCTCGCTCGGGTAGGAGATGTGGCTTATCAACTTGCCCTTCCGCCTTCGTTAACTGGCATACATGATGTGTTTCATGTGTCCCAATTACGTGGGTATGTTTCGGATCCGAGTCATGTCTTCGATCATTCTGAGTTAGTCGTTGGTACCGACCTAACTTACGAGGAACAACCCGTATCTATTTTAGACCGGCAAGAGAAGGTACTCAAGAATCGGACGATAAGCCTTGTCCGTGTTTCTTGGAACCATCACTCTTCGGGAGAGTCAACCTGGGAGCGCGAGGACGAGATCAGATCTCGGTATCCACATTTGTTTGACTAATAAGGTATATTTTTGCACCTTATTAACACGATTCTATGCTTTTCTGCACCTGCTTGTTTTGCACTTTGTGATGTATGATAATAACTGCTATGATAGTTAACTTGTATATGATTGTGCCTTGCTTGTCCTGATTTCACTATCCTGTCTTGGCGGGAATTCCGAGGACAGAATTTTTCTAAGAAGGGTAGAAATGTCACTCCCCGATCCTGGAATACGTATTTTAATACGTAAACCGATAAATTGTATTTACCTTGTATTTATACTATATTTATTATGCTATATTTCTCCATGCATCTTCCAAAATAATATTTCGTAATTTATTTTCTGCATTTGGGCCTACAGTTTTAGCTCATTTGGGTAACCTATTCTTGGTTCACCAATGGTTCATCATGAACCCTTTGGTTCATCATGAACCCTTTGGTTCATCATGAACCCATGGGTCCAAGATCTTTATATATAACTCATCTCAATCTCTATCCTCTCATTTTACTTCCTCTTATTTATTTCCTCCACCAACCAAGGCAAGTACCAACTTGCTCAAGAGATGGATCCATAATTTTGTCAATGATTTCTTATAAAACTATTTGCCAAAACATGTTCTTCTCCTCAATCTATACTAGTTTAGAACTTGGAAATTTCCATTTTGAAGCTTTGATTTTTGTAGATCTAAGTTTTAATCATTTTCGGATTTCCTTGGTCTTGATCTATTTTCGTTGGGGTTTTGTGGGTTTTGATGCTTCTATGTGGAAGAGAATTCCATTTCACCCAAGATGGAACTTTGGAAATCCGGATTTGGAGTTCGGATGGCCAAGTTGTGATGTTTTGAAGTTTGGGGATTAACCATGGTGTTCTTGCTGTTTGGAGAAGACAGTGAGCAGTGTGCTCCTGTTTGAGCACGCTTCCTGTTGGAAGCGTGTCTCCCCCTGAGCCTGCGTGACTTTTCACGCAGTTCTCCCCTGAGCCTGCGTGACTTTTCACGCAGCTCTCCCCCTGAGCCTGCGTGACTTTTCACGCAGTTCTCCCCTGAGCCTGCGTGACTTTTCACGCAGCTCTCCCCCTGAGCCTGCGTGACTTTTCACGCAGTTCTCCCCTGAGCCTGCGTGACTTTTCACGCAGCTCTCCCCCTGAGCCTGCGTGACTTTTCACGCAGCTCTCCCCTTGAGCCTGCGTGACTTTTCACGCAGTTCTCCCTGAGCTTGCGTGACTTTTCACGCAGCTCTCCCCCTGAGCCTGCGTGACTTTTTACGCAGCTCTCCCCCTGAGCCTGCGTGACTTTTCACGCAGCTCTCCCCCTGAGCCTGCGTGACTTTTCACGCAGCTCTCCCCCTGAGCCTGCGTGACTTTTCACGCAGCTCTCCCCCTGAGCCTGCGTGACTTTTTACGCAGTTCTCCCCTGAGCCTGCGTGACTTTTCACGCAGCTCTCCCCCTGAGCCTGCGTGACTTTTCACGCAGCTCTTCCCTTGAGCCTGCGTGACTTTTCACGCAGCTCTCCCCTGAGCCTGCGTGACTTTTCACGTACGCAGCTCCCCTTGAGCGTGCGTGCTTTGTGCGTACGCTTTTGATATTTTATCAGATATTATATGCCCATTTTATATCATTACGTGTTTTGTCCCGAGCATGATATAAGCACTAATGTAACCCCGGAGAACAAAGTGTTCCTACCCGATACATGTACCTGAATGTCCCAGTTCTTGTTCATGCTCGACAAATGACTCGTAACTCCACATGACGTATTTGCAATGATGCATTACACTAAGGAGGGTAGAAATGTTGACATACTGATTGACATGGATCCTCTTTGGGGTACTCGTACTAAAGTACGACTTTAGGAGGATAATCATGCAGGCCACAGCATGTGAGTCCAAGATTTCACCTAGGGTTAAACTAGGCAACTAAATATACTAGATGCATGGGGAGGGTAGAATCCCGAGATCGTGTTACACCAGCCGCCTTGAGATATTGTCTTGACGCGCCGGCTGGTCTCCACGGATACTGTGTCATCCGCAACGAGTGGATGACTGTATCCGATTAATTCCTGCTATATATTATATGTCTTGGCAAGGTAGCCTTATGAGGGACCTGTGCTCAATGACACCTGTCTACACGAACCCCTGGGTTGGCTAGCCTTGCTGGAAAGATACGATCTGAGGATTTTCTAATAACATGACGCGAGGATAACCTCTGTCACGACCCGCACCCCTTTTTTTTTAAACGGATACAAGACGTATCCAAGCCAGCCTACGCCGCAGTATCGACGGTAGAACGCTGTCACGGCCATGAAGATCAAAATCACAAACAATGCTCATTCACATAATTAATTTAACTTACAAAGATTACAAGTTTTACATTTGTAGAAGAATATAAACTTGTACAAATAAAGGTATGACTACAACTCAACTATCTAGCTAGTCTCTAGGCTTTTGTCTGCAAGTATCCCCCGTCACTTCCCAAGCTAAGTGAATCCAAGGCTAACCTGAAAATGTTGGTTTCCAGTCAGGAATGGAACGAGCACAATTCACTGAATGCAATTTCAAATAAAGAAATGACTATAAGACAAAGGTTAGGCATCAATCATGAGTTTTGAAAATAACAGTAAAGCCGTGAGAAAATCAATAGTAAAAAAATAGACCAATATACTTTCCACCGTTAGAAGTACCTTTGATATGTGATCGGTCTGGGGTACTACACCGCACGGTCTACGAGATCTACTGCATAAAGTAAACAAGGTCTACGAGATCTACTGCATAAAGTAAACAAGGTCTACGAGATCTACTGCATAAAGTAAACAAGGTCTACAAGATCTACTGCATAAAAGTAAACAAGGTCTACAAGATCTACTGCATGAAAGTAAACAAGGTCTACAAGATCTACTGCATGAAAGTAAACAAGGTCTACAAGATCTACAATGTCTACGAGATCTACAAGGTCTACGGTCTGATCACACATCCTTGGTACTTCTCATTCCCGACTCAATAATTTATAATAGAGTATAAAAATATCACATAACCAATGACTAATCAATGAAATATAGTAAAGATCAATATCGAAATGCAGACAATAAACTGTACTCGCCTGGTAATCCAAGCCGCTGATAAGTGTAAATGTCCAACTGGAGTCACAGTGTCCTATTTAGAGCAATCACAAGTCACAAAAGAGTCTAACATGAAATAAAAGTAATCTACAGTACATTCTAGATAGTTCTAGGTCCTTCTAGGTCAAAGTCCAATCAACAAGTCCACTAGGTCAACTAAAGTCAAATTCTAGTTCAATCCAGGTCAAACTAATCCAATGGTTGACCTATAGCTGATTTTTGGTTAATATAGTCAACCTGGTCAAAGGAGGATCAATTCTAGTCCCTAAGTATTAAACTATGAGGTTGTACTAATTCCGAATTACGAAAATATAAGAATTGACCAACTAATGGTGACACCTAGAGAAAATATCTACAAACATTGTCGGATGCTAAAACAAATATCACCAACGTGTCCAGAAGGGTCAAATTAGCTAAGATTGTCTGTCCTTAAATCCAATTCTGGACACAGGGGAAAAATGGTAATTTTGGGCAAAAACGATGTCCGCCGTTGGACCCGCTTTGTACCGAAAAGCGTGCCAGAGTCAAAGGTCTCTAAAGTCGTCAAACTATATGTCTACGGATCCAGTTTTTCTATACGAACCCAACCGTATGTCCAAAGTTGGATTCCGGCGGACCGTGCACAAAATCGCCCGTTGAGTGGGACCGTGGGGCCCGCAAAACGACGTTCTATTCGACTATCTCAGATTTGGACCAAACTTGGCATACAGGATCAAAAAAATGATACGGTTCTGTTGGCGCAAGTTTCGTCTCGATCTGACGAACGTGCACAAAGTAATTGGAGAATTTGTAAAGTGCACGATACGGGGAATTTCGACGGATACGTATCAAATTCGTCGTGCACACGCGACCAATTTGAATTCCGTCAAAGCCCACACGACCATGAAGCCGTTACGCAGCTTTCGATGCTTACAGTTCGCGACCACGTCGCCCGAAATGGCGGGACGCACGTCGTGTGGAGCGATTTTCCAATTTGTAAAACAGGTTTTCGGCAAACTTCGGGATTTGATTTCTCGACGCAGAGTAGACGAAATCCGATTCTACAAAAAGGGAATCAAAGCCCTGTATGTTGTCTAGGATTGTCTTTAATTAGATTTTTATGTTCGACAATCTGTTATCCAGAAATCAGCTTCTAAACTGGGTGTTGGGGCTGTTTCGTGTCCTGCTTTAAGCAGGTTTTCGATCGACTTTGGATCGATCTTACGAACGATCGAGGGACTCTATCTACGAAGTAAAAGAACAGACTTGGAGGGGGTCATGTCGGGATCGTACCAGAGTTGATGGATCGCAAAACGATCGAGTGTGCGCGACGAGAACCCGCGACGAAGTCGCTCTCGCCGCCAGTAGTCTGCTGCTGTCGCTGTACCGACGCGCTGGTTCGCGCGTGATCGTCGGCCTCGCCTTGCCGGTGGTGGCTCTCCGCCGCGCGCGCACGGGGAAGGGACGCGCAGGGGTCGGCACGGTTCGGGATTAGGGTTTTGTACTTTCTCCCTGCCTCTCTCTCGTTCTGATATATATGCGTTTGGTTATACGGGGTCGGGTTTGCTTCTACTCTCTCGGGTTCAAGTGGTGTTGAATACCCAAGCTGGAATTGCTTGGGTCGGTTGCTGGCCGGGCCCAACTGGGCTGCCACTGCTTCTTATCTAATTCTTTTGTTTTTTTTTCTATCTCTTTCCTTATTTCTATTCTATTCTATATATATATATATACGCAAACACTTATACACATTTATATAAATGCCATGTATTATGTATATACATCAATAAATTTTGAATATATATTTCTATGCTTATATAATTAAATATGTATATATATACCTATATGACAATTATCTATTTAATCATTTATATACATACACACATATATATGTATATATTTATATACACAGACACACATACACTTGTATATCTACGACATGTATATACGAATATATATAAGTCTCTATATATATATCTATCTGTAACTCTCAATGACCCTAATAAAATCTAGTTTCTAGAGTAGGTCTTCCATATAAAATGAAATAATATTTATTTACAAAATCTAAAAATCACCATTCGAATAATTTAAAATAAAATATTCCCAAATTTCCGGGAAGGGGAGCTACAACCTCGTCCCACTAGAAACTCGTAGACTTGATTGGCCGTGAAAACGACTTGCTTGTATCCTATTACCTTCCGTGAATAACTGAGGGAAGCGGACTGTCATGGTACGTGATCCAACCCATGTTCTTGTTTGATTGTTGGGTTGGTTATCGTACTATGACAGGCTGTGGACCGAAGTTATGAACGGAAGACTTATTCTGGTTGTGAAGTACTACTTCTGTGAATGACTGAGGAACATGGTCTATCATGGTACATGATCCAGCCCATGTTCTTGTTTGATTGTTGGGTTGGTTATTGTGCTGCGATAGGCTATCGACCGAAGTCACGATCAGGAGATTTTATTGTTTATACCTTTTTAACTTATGTGAAAGTTATAGAGTACGACCCGTCCCGACTCCATACGGCACCTTTTGTCCTTGTTTGGTTGTAAGGGTGCCATATGGGTTCGAGGATGTTGCGCTACCCTATAATAGTTGCATAAGTATTACTATTATCAATCATTCTATTAACTAGGTTTTTAATCTTAACTCTTGTGCCCCTTTGGCGGTACTTGCTACTCGGGGCTGATCCCGCTGGTTTTGTTTGGCCAGATCTCGTAGCAGAGCCAGAGGACACGATCTTCCTCCCTGACATTCATGGTGCATACTAGGAGCATGGCGGTTCGGGGACTCGAGTGGGTTTCTTCTCCACCACTCCTGCTTACAATTTTTGCGGTGTTTAGCCACCGGCACCTGTTAGCCGGATTACTCGATATTTTGTGTCAGTACATAATTGTAATTAAACAGACTGCAGCTGCGTATAATTTTGTACTTCTGACTCTCTAAGATAGCTAAATTATAAAGCTAGTCTCTCATGACCATTTTGATGAAGCGTCGGGGACGTCTTACTGCTTTATCTTTAATGTTCATTTAATTGCTGTTGTGACTTAATTGATTGAGATATAGAACTCTGTGGGACCATAGGAGACTTGATTGTAGCACGTACCCCCTAGTCTCTCGACAGCCACGATCGCCGTATGACGTTACGTACCTCATATGGAGTAGCTGGCCTAGTCCATCTCCGTATTTCGGTACTGGGGCGTGACACACTCACGTATGATTAGCCAGTCCAAATATTGTATCAAGTTTTAAGCCGATCACATGTTGAAACTAGTGCTAAACTAACATAGATAGGAGTTCCAGATTTTCGTACGTGTTATACAATGTTCTCTTGTCTTATCTTATTACAGTTTTGGATATACCCTGTCAGGATGCATGTCACGACCCGCACCCTAGAGTAAGGGCACGAAAAGTGGGTACGTCCAGCCTACGCCGCAATGTCGGCGGTAGAACGCTATCCTAGGTCAAACATCTAACAATATAAAGGTACATGTACAGTATATACACTCCGAATGGAGGTGACATAGCAAATACAGTCTCAATCACATCTAAGGTAGAGCATGATAAAAGATAGATAAAATATAAAATCCACAAAGAGATACCGCAAATAGAAGTCTAAGTGTCTAAGATACACAAATCCAGAAAACATCTCAAATCTCAAATAAAGTAATCCATAAAGTAAATACAACTCAAGACAACTAAAATAACTATCTATACAACCTCTACTGTGTCTCCTCTAGGCTAGCAGGCAACCTCCAAGCTATCTGTAAAATTTATCAACAGGTCCAGTCAGGACATGAACGAGCACAATCTCATCTAGAAAACCCAAGTAAATGACAGAGAACTATAAAGCAGTTATAGACAGTTGTATTGATGAACATGGAAGTTTATATTCAGGTGATGGCATAGAGAGACAGATAAAGTACAAGGAAAGTAAGTAACTAAACAAGAGAAGAATCATAGCAATAAAGACTGTAAAATAAAATCTAGCTGAAACTAGAATAACATGATGAGTTCAGACAGTACAATATAAGTCGAGTGTAATCCCAATGTGAGTCTAATACAAGAAGAGTCGAATGTGATTCTAATCATTGTTCTAATAAGGTGAATCGGATAAGGTGATGCGATAAGGTGATTCGAATAATGATTCACATGATGATCTAACAATGATTCGAATAAATTCTTCAAGTGTGTTTAAAAATACTTAGATAGACATGTAAACGGCTGTGGGTAAATCCGGCACATCACGCACTGATCAGGTGAGAGATGGCTATCGTTCGAATATCATTCACAGGGGGTGGTTCGAATAGTGGGAATGTTCACATGTCTAATCAAGTATTTCCCCGCCCATCTAATACAAATGAATCCATAATCCAACACATAAGACGAATACAAGTCCAACCAGCACATGAAGATACGAATAGGTGGTTTGAATAGTGATTCGTATGGTGATTCGAATAATAGAGGTAAGACGAGTAAGTATGTGTGTCGTTTACATGGATTCAGTAATAACAATACGTGTTTGTAACAGCGAATCACATACAGCTAACTAGAACTGAAGTACTGTAATTGACAAGTAAATGAGAGAACTATCAGAGAATGTACTCGCCTGATAACCTGAACAGCTGATAGGTATAGAGGTCCAAACTGAAGCCACAGAGTCCTATTTAGAGCAACACAAGTCAAGATGTATACGAAAGATGATAAATAAAATGTACAATACATCTGCATGATGTCTAGGTCAAACTAGACTAAAGTCAACACTTGGTCAACTCTAGTCAACCACACTAGTCAAATTAGGTCAACTAGGTCAAGTCCTTGCCCAAATAAGTCTAACAAGTCTCACTAGGCCTAACCAAACCTAGACTAGCACTCACACAATCACAAGACAATGTGAACCACAACAATGCATAATATAAAATAGATAATATATATAAATACATACCTTCATACATACATGCATATCCACATTACATACATATTTATATATATAGGCATATGTTACATCATGTATATTTACATAGTTACATAGATATATACATTCATGCACATTTGCATACATACTTTTATACATTATATATGTTAACATTCATTACAATGTATTATATTTTACTTATACCTTTGATTGATTCATTCATTCATATATGACATTCATTCATGCATATTACATACTTACATGCATCTATAAATTATATACATTGTATATAACATGTAAAAATAGAAGAAAAAAAGGGGGAAAACTGAAATGGAAAGGGAAGAGAAGGAAAATGTAAGGAAAAGGGAAAACAGTGGACATATACATGCTTGCATCATATATTCTACATTACCATACATGCTATCATTATATATTGCATTATATTATTTATATATTATGCATTCATATCGATCATTACATGTATACCTTGCATTCATATCTAGCATTCATTATATACTTTCATGCATACATTGTATATCATTCTTTCATTCATGCATTTATGCATTGCTTACATACATTATATTAATTGCATTCCTACATGCTTGCATTCAACCATATATATACATTAATTTAAAGAGGATATATATCATATATATATATATATATATATATATATATATATATATATATATATATATATATTTTTTTATATCATATATATATATATATATATATATATATATATATATATATATATATATATATATATATATATATATATATATATATATATCATTTGATTCATCTAATATATCATGTATTACATACTCTATATTCATTTAATACCCATACTACATAGGCTCATAGGTTACACAAAATATATATATCGTATAGTCACTCTTCTACTTAAAACCAATATTGTACCAATTGGGCCTCTACTAAATTCTAGGATTAAAGTATGTCGTAGCCCTTTGTGTTAGTTTTCCGAAACTTTAAACGGATTGCATTTTCGTTCCGGAAGCTCCCGAAATCGCAAAAATACCGAAACACGTTCATCTTTCGTACAACTGACACTCAAATAATTCTACAGAAAGTTATAGAAAGAATTTGGCTTATTAAAATATATATTTGGAAATCTCACTTCGATACGGTTCTTTTAAAAAAATGGGAGATAAATCGGAGTTCTAAGCTAAAAGTTATGACATTTCTAAGTTAATTTCGTTAATAAAAACGTGGATGAATATTATGACGAATTTGACAAAAGAACACATATAGGCCAAGATACTTGGATACAAACATAGGTATCCAAATGAAACTCATTCTAACCATTCTAACTAAGATCAATCCACTCTCTAACCATTATAAAACTGAATTTAAATATCTATTTAAATTATTATCATACATACATACACATGGGGTGTCCTAATTTGGGATCTATCAAGTAGGACACAAGACACATATCTAAAATCCTCAAGAGAGCTCCAAATGGCCTCAAATTTGAATCTAAATAGGACACATGCATGAGGATGGATCCTACGGATTCAAAACTATTTTATATGCAAAGAAAATTGATTTAGAGGATGGGTTTTACCTATTGGGAGTGGAATCCCAATGAAATCCTTTAGGACACGGCTCCGATACGAAGATCCCTCAAATTGGACACTCCTTCTTGCACTCCTCTTCCAATCCTTGGTAGCACCCTTCCCTTGGAGAATGGGAATGATTGAGGGAAGGTTTGGTGAAGGAATGATTTGATTTGGAGATCAAATCAATGGAAAGGCTCTCTAAAATTGGGGAAGAACAAAAAGAAAATAAAAGAGGCAAGATTATAATGAGTGAAATGAATCATTCTCTCCTAAAGGTGGCTGCCATAAAGTGTCCATTAGGGCTAATGGAAAATGTCCTAATTGCCCCTCTCTAGTCTCATATGGTTAAGTCTAGACTAGGTTCAAGTTTGGGGCAAAAATGATCTAGTTTTGAGTCTCTAACTTAACCATTCTAACATGATAAAAATTAGTTTAATTAACTAACTTAAATGTTGGGTCTTGTGAGCCATGCGTAACTTAATATTGAGTCCCATCTAGAGTTTAAGCTACTCGGGTCACAATACAAGTCGGAACGAGACGAAACTCAAATCCGACTAAACAAATCCAATAAAAACAATATTAAAAATATAAAATTTTCCCAAAATATTAAAATATGAAAAATAACCAAAATCATAATACATCAATTTAAATATTATTAAAATAATCTAAAATTCACCAATTAATTAAAATTCTAAATAATTCAAAAGTCACAAAATGACCAAAATACCCTTAGCCTAAAAAGTTGTAAATAGTCATTCTAATCACATGGTTAGGTCCCCATGGTCATGGTTAGTCTCTAGGCTCAACAATTCTAGAGTTCACTAGCTAACACATCAAAATTATAATTTACCAATTTTAAATAGTATTAAATTAATTAAAAATTCCCATAAATCATAAATCCTATTATTAAATAATAAACTTTTACAAAAGTTCAAAATTATTCTCAATTTAGAAAAGTGGGTGTTACAATACATGTACGCTCTACTTTACCTAGTATATTCTCTCTATCTACTGCTACATTTTCAATATTGTATAACTAGAACTGTTATTTGAGATTTTGTACTCGTTCCATCCTGACTGGATATGTTGACAAAATATTACAGATGACGGTGAGGAGGATTGTTGTACCTACTACGGTCCGGTTGACGTAGTGGGCTTAAACTTGGAGACCTTGGTTCAGCAGGGCTTAGCTCCGCCGACGAGCCTCTAGCTTAGTTTAGTTAGAATAGACATTTTGGACTGGACCTTGTCTCCAGCTTGCTACTTATGTTATTATATTATATTTGGGATTGTATAACCATATTACTTTGTGACTCTCTCTCTTTCTCTCGTTGTTGAGCTGGATATTGCACTTGTGGTTTTTATCTATCTAGTTTTCGTGCCATGATTCTTCCTTCTATATTGTGATTGAGTTTATCAGTATTTCATACTATATTCCTCCGTACGGAGATGACAGGTTATAATATACTATTTTTTGGCTAGTAGACCTACAACGTTCTACGTCGTTTTTACGGTATAGGCTGGGCGTGGTCACGTACTTGTGCCCCTACGTAGGGTGCGGGTCATGACAGTTGCATGGTCGAGCACAACGGTCGGGACCGGAGTCGGGGTGACGGCACGACAAAGAGGTACTGGCCTGAGAGGTGTAGGGAAATGGTTAGTCGACACTGGCATTGGCACTAGCCCGGTACTAGCCCGGTTGTCGACAGAGCAAGGCTGCCGATAGATCTGGTAGTCGTTAGTGGAGGACAGGGTTGCTGGAGGTCGGGATCTGGGGTCCGATGAGTCGGTGGCCAAGGAGCTGTGGTGGAGTTGGACGGTCTCCGAAAGCTCGATTTATGGTCGTGGCCACCAAGTTTCGGTCGGATTTGTGGCCTACAAGCGATACACGACTCGGGAGGCGGCCGGAGGTCGAGTGAGGACGGCTTGGGTGGTGGTTCAAGAACGAGGGTTTAGGCGTGTAACGTGCCAGTTCCAAAATACGTAGGACTAGGAGAATGTATACATGCCAGCTACGTATCGAGAGGACTCCAGCACAGCTCGAATACGTATAAGTTGTCTTGGTGTTCTAATTCTATCTACACTATCACGTATATATCTCAATCCACAACATAAGTAGCATCAAGAATGACAATATATGCCATGGTCTGCAGCCTAATAATATATATATATATATATATATATATATATATATATATATATATATATATATATATATATATATATATATATATATATATTCGATTAGACCCAAAGAATGATATGGGTCTACAAAATAAGACTAAATAGCGGAATAAAAATAATGAATAAACATAAAGCATGACAAAATACCTGAGCCAGATACAATAATACCTCCATGATCAGCGGACTCTCTCTAGATGACCAACTACCTGGAGAAATCACCATGTCCTCAAGTGACATAATAAGGTACATAAAAACATGCCAAGTAACAGTAAAAAAAATATCTATAAAATGAAGGGTAACTACCATAACCATCTAAGTACAAATATGCAGTTGAGAATAATCCTAATATTAAGTCCAGCTGTACTGGCAATTACTCATGACACCGTGCTGTGATACTGATGGGCGAACGAGTAAACAAAGTCGTAACTCTGCTACAGAGACCATGACCACGAGTAAAATAACCAAGTCCCAAATATGGAAACATGATCATGAGTCTAGACGAATGAATATTTCGGTAGAGTCCTCTCCTCCCCATGTTCTAAAACTATCCAGTCAAGTCACATATGAATCATGTACCAGTAACAAGACACGCAAGCTAGTAATACATCCTATCACAGAGTCTCTAGCCACAAATATGTCATGTCAAACTTCGTATCATATCATCATCATCCATCGTGTCCGTGTCCTGTGGTCCATCGTGTCAATGAACACAATATAATGCATGCAATGCCTAATATCGATATATAATGTCAATAAAATGACATTGACATCCGAATACGATACATACGCTAAATATCGACCAATCCTACGTTATGATAAACAAAAGTAAAATAACAACAATAAAGAAAAGAAATAATCTGTAGCAATGACAAGGTACACTTGCATGTAACCTCTGTCTGTGTGTACGTTTGACCACTCCAATGTCCTCGCTACTCCCGCCAAGTCTACCTATAGTAAATATCCTATTTTTAGTAACTCTCTAACGACTTACCATATGTAGTGCCCCACCCCTACGTCGTGCCCCGTTCTCCGTCCACAGGGTGCGCGAGAAAGGAACACTGTGAGGTCGGGATCGATCGAATCGATCGAACGGGAACGGCTAAATTAAGATCCATTCTCCGTTATGGAATGGCTTCTTCGGAATCAAGTCCCATATTCAGCGGGTAGCGTCTCAAGGATTGACTCTGCGGCTGAGTCGGGAGAGACCTTCCGTTGCTCTGTTTTTACTCCGCTTGCGTTGGTTTTGGCTTTGGTTTTCTGAATGCATTTTCGTAAATATTTTTGATAGTTTTTATAGCTTATATTTCGAACTCGCATTTTCTATCGAACTTCTTGCATAATACAGTGTTCTAATCGGTTGCTTGTGCGATTTCAGGTAATTGCGTAGGCGACGTCTAGCGCGGCCAATAAGTCCCTCGCCTCAAGCAAAAAAAACTCAAGGTGAGTGGCTGACCTCCTTCGTCTCGACCCTCTATTTCAAAATGAGAACTCGGGTAATGATATCGAAATTGAATGATTCGCTTGAAAAATACAAGTCCTATGTTCTAGAAGAGAAAAGATGAGATGCGTAGGAAAAAAAAAAGATAATTGTTTCAGGCCTGCAAAACAACAAAGTAAATGGATCGATTACATAACAAGCCCCAACGATACCCTAAATTATACCTTGTTAACTTATCACGGTCATGGACAACTTGTCGACAAGGGCGATGGTTTCTTCGAACGGCAACCCGGGGCCATGGGACTGACCCGGCCTAGGAAGAAACAAGTTATAGCCGAGCTGGGTAATAGGCAATCGGTAATACGGGAACTTGCATAGAAGCTCGCTACTTGCGTTGCAAGGGTCCTGTTTACCAGGCTATGTCTAGGATGGCTAGTTAATCCCAGTGACCTCCACATCAAACACTTGATATAAATTGTTATCAACTAACAAGGAAGGTGATGGTAAGTTTTATGTTGCACGGCGCGCTCTGTCGAGGGAAGTTCTGGTGTAACTTACTTGGGTTATGTTTCGTCAAATTGCTTCGTATGAAAATATCTAGGATGGCTAGGAAGATCACTAAAAGCAAGTTGTATAAATTTTATCTAAATTCTTGAACCAAATAAGAGCCTAAAAATTAATTAGCCACTCGCCAGTACATGTTGATTGTACTGATCCTCGCTCTCTCTACAGGTACGATAAATCAGGAGGAACATGCCGCGTGAAGGGAGGCAACGCTCGTGTGTTTTGAAGCTTCGTCCGTGCGGTCGAAGCTTGGATCCAAATCTCTTTTGAAGACTCCGTTGTTGAAGATCAGAAGACAGATAGAGCGACTTTCCACCATCTCAGGTGGTTTTGTAATGCTGGTTGTATAATCAATGGATGAAATGTATGAAATGGCTATCTCATCGACGTTCATTTTGTAATGGAGTCAGTTTGTAAAAAGCCCGTGCGGCGCCCTTGTATCGAGTCTGTAAAATGATGTTCATTATCAATAAAGCTTAAGTTTTCTTCTTTATAATATGTGTTCAATTTTACTCTGCACATTCTCTTGTTGTTGTGTTTCGGATGACCTTATGACTATGCCTTGTACGAGCGCAATTTAGGTTCGCACGGCATCACGTCCGGGGGACGACTATTGTCACGCCCCGCTCCCGTAGGAGCGATCGTCCTCGCTAAGGCGTGATGCCGCACGAGCCTAGATTGCGCTCGTGCAAGGCGGGTTCCATAACGGCCGATTACAGCGGCTGCGACGGGGTCGTCGCACAGAAGTCCCGAGCAGAGACATTGAACACGCAGCAGAAATTTAGAACAACACAAGTTATTCAAGAAAAGCTCTTTATTGATATTGAATACAAGATTACATTTGTGGGCGCAAGGCCAAATTATAATGTCTCTCGTGCTCACTTTTCTCTCATTTACAAGTCACTCTGCTCTCTCTTATCTCTCGATACAATACTTGAATCCGCGGAAGCTTCGGAAGGCGATATCCATACATTATGTCCAGTATAAGTCTTCAGATCACGCAGCTGTACGCTTCGACTCGCCAAGGAACTCCGTGTCTCGACGCATCCAAGCGAGCTCCGCACCACGAGCTTCTACCTGTGCCTGCACATAAAACACTGTGTGGGTGTCAGTACCACTGTACTGGTGGAGTGAGCTCCTCGCCCACCCATACAAAACCTACATGTTTCATTTACTTTGTGCGACATAAACCCTTTTATGACTGTCTTTCTATTCTTGCCTTAGGATCAGTTTTAGGACCGGCGCCCTAGCGCAACTTTTGTATCGGGACCATTCCGTGCTTGCAATGTCAACGTTAACTCATACTTTATCTCTAGACCACTCCTCGTGCCAACAACGTTAACCTATCAGGTCGTGTTTGCCTTACGACCATAATCAGAGACGCAACTACACGAAGGACTCCATTTTCTTGCCTCTAGACCTTTCTCGTGCTTGCATTGTCGACGCACCGACTTATACTTGTCTTTTGTGCCAAACTCTGGGACGTAACGACTCGGTCGTGCCATGAACTCTATTTGTGGTTCAAAAACTCCGAGGCAGTGCCTCCTTGTCTTAGTCTCGCTTACACTTGTGTTGTGACAACGCGGCCGTGCCTCATATTACGAGGCCGAGCCCAACAACTCAACGTAACTTCACACGACTTGCCCTACGGCCCTTTTTGACTTAACTCGCAACTTAACACTCGACGCCACATCTCGTGCCGAAGCACGTCGCCTTCGCTGTAGCCAAATCTTAGGCTCAGACATTGTGTCTTTTTAACTAATACATACTCAACTCAATCCAAAGGCACCCACGCGGATTGCCGCCCATGCCGACACAAAACTTACCATGTTAGTTTAATACAATTTATATCAAGTGTTTGTTATGGGATTGGCCTAACCAGCCGCCTTGGACGTAGCCTGGCAGTACGGGACCCTTGCAACGCAGGTAGCGAGCCCCGATGCAAGTCCCCGCCTTACCGATCGCCTTACCAGCGTTGCCTATTACCCAGCTCGGCTACAACCAGTTTCTTCCTAGGCCGAGTCAGTCCCGTGGCCCCGAAATTCTGCTCGAAGAAACCACCCCTTGTCGACAAGTTGTCCAAGTTCATAAGGGTTTACATGGTGTATTTTAGGATACCGTTGGGGCTTGTTATGTGATCAATTCTTTTACTTGGTTGTTTTACTCTTTCCACTTTTTGTACTTCCTTTGCAGAGCCCCTAACCAGGGTTGCCTCGGCGACTACCCATCGCTTAGACTTAACATTCTTTGAACTCAGGGAACGGCTACTGCATAGCCTTCCAACTTAACTTGAATATAACGTGTTTCCATAAGTATCGACCGACCGTGGCTAACTTTCCACTGAACCAACCGTGGCTCGTGCCTCTAAACCGACTCGTGTTCGACGCAACGCTGTCGCCCACGTCAAATTTCATATGACGGGCCTTGGGGTCGTGGGACTATTTATCTTGACAACCGCAGAATGAGCGGAACAGTACGTAGAATAACGTAGGTCGACCGGCATAACTTTGCCTAACTCACTCAAGCCTACAACTTAACCCAAGGGACGAGCAAAGGCTATGCCAAGCCTTGCGGGACCGGACCAAGCATGCTTTAGCAAGCATTCATGCGGGCGATGCCTATGACTTAGGCTAACTCTCAGCTTTTGCACCGAAGACCAACTTTCCTTTTCCCAAGCCACGGGATGAAGGACCGAGTGTCATTTTTAAAGCACGCCGTGCACCAACTCTAAGCCGACCGTGGGACGTTTTCCATGTTCTAACTCATTTGACCCGTCGGGATTATTCTCTTAGCTATGTGGATGCGTAGCTTTTATTATCAAGCCTAACTTGTGCAAGTTGAAAATACGATTTATTATGTGAAGGCAAAGATGAGGAGAGTTCACCGAAACTACCCCACCTGAGCGATGTCTCCGAGCAAGCCGTTGCAAGGCTAAGGCCGAACGCCGTCGACGTTTCGATTCCTCCAATTGACTTTGCGGGACGGGGCACTACATCATACACCACTCAGAACAAGTCTCGTCCTCGAGACTTTCCTGAAGGCAATCTATCCTATCATTTCTATGGCCAAGACTTAATCGTACACGTTTCGCCTACGCGTTCCTTCGACTCCGAGCCATGCTCGCACTATTATCAACTTTCCTTTAACACAATTTTAAGATCTCGACACACTCCCATCTTTCAAGCCTTGCTTGAACTCGTTGTTTCACTTGGCTGGATCGTGCACGCATTCCAAGCGTCCCCAAAATACATGCATTCAGCCAAGCCGCATGATAGAGAATTGTCATTCTCACTCGAGTCGCATCGTGCACATACCCAGGCGTCCCTGAAATATATGCATGTCAGCCGAGTCTCGTGAGCAGGGTTTCCTATATTCGTGATTTCCATGCATTCCAATCCTCAAGATCAATCTTTTCAATTAGCTAACACTTGCAACAGGGCATCTCGCCTAACCGCTGGGCTATTTCTTTTCGAGGCTAAGTCGATGTCAGGATTGGAATCATAGTTCCCCAACAATAATGCCAATACTGACCCCAATCCTAGGGTCAAACCAAAGTCGGTAGTACGGGATTTTCTACCCAAGCTCGCGTCATTCAGATTTCTAAACATCAAGCACGATCACCTAATTCGCATTACGGCACGCGTTGCGTATATTCGAATCCCTTCAATTTACCAATTCTAACCAATTCATGTATTCGATCACGAGGTCGTCTCGCTCAACAATACGTTGTGCCCCAATCTCACGCGAGTCCGATTATCTACGGTGGTTCATGAATCACCATGCAACGCACCCGCAGAAAAATCATTCTCATCGGGGCGTAACTCTTATTTGAGTTTAGACTAACTCATTTTCGATACGCGGATTGGACCTACTCAATCCTCAAGTTCGATTCTTCAAGCACACAAATCCATTCTCGAGTCACCTTCGCGTCAAACCATAAATCGAAGCACAAATTGTCACACCGTACAAGTTCGACCACTTCCGCTGTATGAATCACCATACCAGCGCTCACGCAGAGTGATCGTCCTAATCGGCGTGACGCATGTGCGAGGCTGGAGTAGCACTCGCATAAGACAAGAACATCAACGTTGTGGTTGTCGACGAAGCAAATCCAAACATTCCAGTTTTCATCCAAGCCAAGTTCGATAGTTCGATCGTCATTCGTTCAACTTAGAAAATCCTCGAGCCAAGCCTATCCTTTCCTCGACACACATTTTAATATCCCGATTATAGCATCCATCAAAACAATGACATTTGCACGATCGTCATTTGCCGAGTCAGAGTACCCCCGAGTTATCGCATATCGATCTTTGATACGCCTCAATACCATCGACGACATGCGTAACCTGACGATCTTCCTTTGCAACCAATTTCGAGTCGTGCGACTAATGCTATTGTCCGAGTTGGATATTCCACAATTTTTCTCGATATTCAAGATCAAGTTCGATCGCTATTCCTCAAGCTCGTTTCAAGATCGTTATTCAAAACTCAAGTCACATTTCAGTTGCATCAATCCGATATCGCACGCACGATCCTCTAAGTTTCCTCGATCAAGACCATTCATTTTCATCCATCATTCTGAATCGTTTTCTAACTCGCGTTGCTGATTCACAAGTTGTCCGAACGAGATACTCGTTCGGGACATTCGAAGTCACGACCAACTAAGCGTGACGCGTTCTAAGGCTTTGCGCGATCGCATCGCCTCGCCGCAATAATCGTAATCCTCAATATTCACTCGAATAATTCCTAAGACAAACCATACACCACTCGGATTCGAGCCACTCGACTACTCGTCGACACTCATTCTTATTCTTCTTCGAACCTATCACATACACCACTCGGATTCAAGCCATAAGATCTAGTCCTCAATCACATTCGCGTCATTCGCTATGACACCCTTCAGATACGTTCGACGAATCGCTAGTATAGTCGCTCGCGTCGTATCGACGCACTAAGTCGTTCGCACTATTTCCTCAAAATCTAAGTCAATCTTTCGTGTACGCCTAAGCGTTAGTTCGATAGCGTTCCTATCGATAGACACTCTAAGTGTATCTTCTTTCCCGACCAAGCGATACTTGATATCGCTCACGACTCATTTGCACCAAGGGTCGAGGTGCGCGATGCGCAACACAACTTAGCCAAAAGGCCGTGTGCATAGCCATCCCGTGCGGACTATATTCGAGTTTGCACGCTCAATTGCTAGGATCGATATTGGACTAATTAGGAATGCACACAACTTGCTAAGGTCGACGTAGGACTATTCGGTTACACGTACGACTTTGCTAACATTAGCACATGTTTTCTATCGAGTCAAGTTTTGCAACGTTCGGCACAAAGGCCTCCAATGAGTCCGGCAACGGCCTATCGATGCGTTCGAGCGAACGCATGTACGAGCTTTCAAAAATATTTAGACTTATTGTATGGACATGCCGAGGGACATTTGAGAGAGAGCGCACCAACGATAACAACTTGCGGAAGCAACAGAGTTTTGCGGAAACATCGAAGTTAAAGAATTCAATTGATGGTCCAAGGACGTAAAGCCGTGCTCTGATACCACTATGTCACGCCCCGCTCCCGTAGGAGCGATCGTCCACGCTAAGGCGTGATGCCGCACGAGCCTAGATTGCGCTCGTGCAAGGCGGGTTCCATAACGGCCGATTTCAGCGGCTGCGACGGGGTCGTCACACAGAAGTCCCGAGCAGAGACATTGAACACGCAGCGGAAATTTAGAACAACACAAGTTATTCAAGAAAAGCTCTTTATTGATATTGAATACAAGATTACATTTGTGGGCGCAAGGCCAAATTACAATGTCTCTCGTGCTCACTTTTCTCTCATTTACAAGTCACTCTGCTCTCTCTCATCTCTCGATACAATACTTGAATCCGCGGAAGCTTCGGAAGGCGATGTCCATACATTATGTCCCGTATAAGTCTTCAGATCACGCAGCTGTACGCTTCGACTCGCCAAGGAACTCCGTGCCTCAACGCATCCAAGCGAGCTCCGCACCACGAGCTTCTACCTGTGCCTGCACATGAAACACTGTGTGGGTGTCAGTACCACTGTACTGGTGGAGTGAGCTCCTCGCCCACCCATACAAAACCTACACGTTTCATTTACTTTGTGCGACATAAACCCTTTTATGATTGTCTTTCTATTCTTGCCTTAGGATCAGTTTTAGGACCGGCGCCCTAGCGCAACTTTTGTATCGGGACCATCCCGTGCTTGCAATGTCAACGTTAACTCATACTTTATCTCTAGACCACTCCTCGTGCCAACAATGTTAACCTATCAGGTCGTGTTTGCCTTACGGCCATAATCAGAGACGCAACTACACGAAGGACTCTATTTCCTTGCCTCTAGACCTTTCTCGTGCTTGCATTGTCGACGCACCGACTTATACTTGTCTTTTGTGCCAAACTCTGGGACGTAACGACTCGATCGTGCCATGAACTCTATTTGTGGTTTAAAAACTCCGAGGCAGTGCCTCCTTGTCTTAGTCTCGCTTACACTTATGTTGTGACAACGCGGCCGTGCCTCATATTACGAGGCCGAGCCCAACAACTCAACGTAACTTCACACGACTTGCCCTACAGCCCTTTTTGACTTAACTCGCAACTTAACACTCGACGCCACATCTCGTGCCGAGGCACGTCGCCTTCGCTGTAGCCAAATCTTAGGCTCAGACATTGTGTCTTTTTAACTAATACATACTCAACTCAATCCAAAGGCACCCACGCGGATTGCCGCCCACGCCGACACAAAACTTACCATGTTAGTTTAATACAATTTATATCAAGTGTTTGTTATGGGATTGGCCTAACCAGCCGCCTTGGACGTAGCCTGGCAGTACGGGACCCTTGCAACGCAGGTAGCGAGCCCCGATGCAAGTCCCCGCCTTACCGATCGCCTTACCAGCGTTGCCTATTACCCAGCTCGGCTACAACCAGTTTTTTCCTAGGCCGAGTCGGTCCCGTGGCCCCGGAATTCTGCTCGAAGAAACCACCCCTTGTCGACAAGTTGTCCAAGTTCATAAGGGTTTACATGGTGTATTTTAGGATACCGTTGGGGCTTGTTATGTGATCAATTCTTTTACTTGGTTGTTTTACTCTTTCCACTTTTTGTACTTCCTTTGCAGAGCCCCTAACCAGGGTTGTCTCGGCGACTACCCATCGCTTAGACTTAACATTCTTTGAACTCAGGGAACGGCTACTGCATAGCCTTCCAACTTAACTTGAACATAACGTGTTTCCATAAGTATCGACCGACCGTGGCTAACTTTCCACTGAACCAATCGTAGCTCGTGCCTCTAAACCGACTCGTGTTCGACGCAACGCTGTCGCCCACGTCAAATTTCATATGACGGGCCTTGGGGTCGTGGGACTATTTATCTTGACAACCGCAGAATGAGCGGGACAGTACGTAGAATAACGTAGGTCGACCGGCATAACTTTGCCTAACTCACTCAAGCCTACAACTTAACCCAAGGGACGAGCAAAGGCTATGCCAAGCCTTGCGGGACCGGACCGAGCATGCTTTAGCAAGCATTCATGCGGGCGATGCCTATGACTTAGGCTAACTCTCAGCTTTTGCACCGAAGACCAACTTTCCTTCTCCCAAGCCACGGGATGAAGGACCGAGTATCATTTTCAAAGCACGCCGTGCACCAACTCTAAGCCGACCGTGGGACGTTTTCCATGTTCTAACTCATTTGACCCGTCGGGATTATTCCCTTAGCTATGTGGATGCGTAGCTTTTATTATCAAGCCTAACTTGTGCAAGTTGAAAACACGATTTATTATGTGAAGGCAAAGATGAGGAGAGTTCACCGAAACTACCCCACCTGAGCGATGTCTCCGAGCAAGCCGTTGCAAGGCTAAGGCCGAACGCCGTCGACGTTTCGATTCCTCCAATTGACTTTGCGGGACGGGACACTACAACTATCGATTCTACGGAATCAGGGCATAACATAATGGTATCAGAGCACGGCTTTACGTCCTTGGCCTCCAGTGTTGAGTTTCTAGTCTCAAAATCGTTGGTCTCGTGTCGATGAGATATGTCGTTCCAAACGAGTGAGTCCGTAATAAGTTTTGTGACTAATGTATTTTGCCTTCAAAAATCCCAGAAGGCGCGACGGTGAACGTGGCGGCGAACGAAGAAAGTGCTTCGAGCGGCTCGAGTAGCTCGAGGCCTGGACCTACTAACGATGCCATGGAACGGATGTTGTGTATGCTGGAAACGTAACAACGACAAGCTCATGAGAATCAACGCCTGAATGAGCAACATCGACGGCAGACGGAGGCACGCCAGACTCAGTTCGAGGCCCGATTCGATGCACAATTCAAGTTACAACAGAAGTAGCTTGATACTCTTCAGCAGATTGTTCTGACAGTTGTGGCCAACAACAAAAACTTTGCGACAACCCATGCCGTAACCGAGCCTGCGGCCAGACAAAGTGAAGTCGAACCGGAGGTACCCGATCCTACACCTGCAGCACCGAGAAGTTCCAACTTTAAGGTGTCAAAATTTAGCAAAAGTTTCTGTACTTCCTTCTACGGTACTGAGGACCCTTCTTTGGCGATCGATTGGCTGGAGGAGTTGGAAGACTGGTTCAAGCTTCTGGGCATCGATGAGTCCAAGAAAGTCGTATGCGCTCAACTTCTACTCCGATTGAACGCGCACGACTGGTGGGTCATGCGAAAGCGAGCGATCGGACGTGACAACGGGACAACGACAATTTCTTGGACCACCTTCCGAGAGGCGTTTGAGATCGAGTACCTCCCGAAAGCCGTTCGACAAGAGAAGGAAAATAAATTTATGCAGCTAAGGTCAGGGAATATGATGGTGCGGCAGTATGCAGCAGAGTTCAACAAGTTAGCTAAATTTGTTGGATAATTCCTGCCCTCTACGGTGAGTCGTGCTCGACGGTTCGAAGTGGGTATACGACCATCTATTTACGCCCACGTGTCTGTTCCACAATATAAAACGATGGGGAGTCTCTCAACTACGCCCTCCGTCTTGAACGCCAATACCCTCCAGGTGCTGTCGGTGCTGTGCATACCTACAATCACAAACGCCCAAGCAACGCGAAAGAAAATAATATAACCAAGCGTCCAAACAATGGGCAACAAGATGGATATCAAGGGCGTGATCTACGGCCTTACTGCAACCGATGTCACAATGTCGGTCATACTATCGATGACTACCAGATACCAGAGGGTGGATGCTGAAACTGTGGCAAGAAGGGCCACGTTCGTGCTGATTGTCCGACCAGAAGGCCGAACCCAATGGCGCCCCAACAGCACCGTCCAGGGAATCGAGGTCCAGCGCCTCGAGCCCATCAACCCGCATCGCAAAATGGCCAAGAACGTCGCCCCATTGCCCAGGGCCGCGTCTACGCAATTACTCGAGATGAAGTACTTGCATCTAATACGGTCGTGACATGTATACTAAATTTCAATAATGTGCCTGTTCGTGTATTATTTGATTCAGGCGCTTCGCATAGTTTTATATCGACGGACTTTGTCGTCGAGCACAAATTTCCTATAATATTTTTAGATCTCGACCTTAACGTAAGTACACATTCGGACACACCACTACTCACAAATTTAGCCTACGATGACGGTATTATCTGTATCGACGGTCAAAAGATCAATCATGACGTGATAGTTCTAGACATGAAGGACTTTCATATCATTCTAGGAATGGATTGGCTTGGGCCGTGCAACGCAACCATCGACTGTGCCAGAAAGACGGTCACCTTCTGTATACCAGGAGTGCCTGAATTTTGCTTTTTGTGTAGTGAGGCGTCGTCGACCTGCATGCTGATCTCGGCAATTTCTGCTCGGAGGATGCTGTATTCTGGGTGTGAAGGCTATTTGGCGTCCGTTCGAGACATGCGACAGGATGGTGCAAACGTGGGTCAGACCGACGTTGTGGCAGAATTTCCCGATGTGTTCCCGGATGAGCTACCCGGCATGCCCCCCGACTGAGAAATCGAGTTCAGCATCGATATATTCTCCGATACTCGACCGATTTCTAAGGCCCCGTACAGAATAGCCCCCGTCGAGCTGAAGGAACTCAAGGTCCAGTTACAAGATTTTCTTGACAAAGGGTTTATCCGGCCTAGTATTTCACCGTGGGGAGCGTCCATGTTGTTCGTGAAGAAAAAGAATGGTTCTATGCGTCTGTGCATCGATTACCGAGAGCTGAACAAGGCCACCATCCAGAACAAGTATCGATTTTCCCGTATAGACGACTTATTCGATCAGTCGCAAGGTGCCTCGGTATTTTCGAAAATTGATCTCCGCTCGGGCTACCATCAACTCAAGATCAAGTCAGACGACGTACAAAAGTCAGCATTTCGCACTCGGTATGGCCACTACGAGTTCCTGGTGATGCCATTCGGCCTGACGAACGCCCCTGCGATGGATCTGATGAATCGGGTATTTTGACCCTTTCTTGATAAATTCATGGTAGTCTTTGTTGACGATATTCTCGTCTACTCGACGGACAGGGTGCAGCATGCGGAACATCTGCGGACCGTGCTCCATACACTTCGAGAGAATCAGTTGTATGCAAAACAGAGTAAGTACGAATTTTGGCTAAGCAGCGTATCCTTTCTTGGTCACATCATTCCGTCCGAAGGCATTGCAGTCGATCCGAAGAAAGTAGAAGCTGTTGCTGATTGGAAGCGGTCTGCGTCTGCTAATGAGATTCGAAGCTTTCTTGGTTTGGCGGGATACTATTGACGTTTCATGAAAGACTTCGTAAAGATTGCATCGCCATTGACTCGCCTTACTCAAAAGGGAGTCGTGTATGTGTAGTCGGATGACTGTGAAGCTTCCTTCCAGGAGCTAAAACATCAACTAATTTTGTCCCCTATACTCGCACTTCCGGATGGGCCAGAGGGTTTTCAGATATTCAACGATGCTTCAGGCCAGGGCTTGGGATGTGTACTCATACAGCGAAACAAGGTGATATCTTTCGCCTCCAGACAGTTGAAGCCGCATGAGAAGAACTATCCTACGTACGACTTGGAGTTCGCGGTGATTGTGTTTGTGTTGAAATTGTGGCGTCACTATCTATATGGCATGGCGTACGCGATCTATACCGACCACAAGAGCCTCAAGTATCTCTTCACCCAGAAGGAATTGAACTTACGACAGAGGCGTTGGCTCGAACTGATCAAAGACTATGACTTGAAGATCGACTACACTCCGGGCAAGGGAAATGTTGTGGCGGACGCTCTGAGTCAAAAATATCTTGCCTCGCTATCCATCTACCGCATACTACTACGGGATCTAGAAAAAATGGGTATCGACCTCCGGGTTCGATTCAGGGATGTACGGTTGGCACAACTACAGTTAGAGCCGAGTTTGCTGGAAAAGATCAAGACAGCTCAGAAGGATGATCCGTACCTGAAGAAAATGTGCAAGCAAATTTCAACAGGTAGTGTGACCGACTTTGCGGAAGATAAGACCGGCGTGCTGAGATTGAATGGCCGACTATGCGTTTCGGATGACTCAGAACTATGAAAGGGTATATTGTCGGAGGCGTATTATGCAAAATATACCTTACATCCAGGCAGTACCAAGATGTATAAGGACCTCCGCACGACCTTCTGGTGACACGGGATGAAGAGAGATGTGGCGCTCTTCGTGTCACAATACATGGCCTGTCAGCAGGTGAAAGCTGAGCATCAGCGACCGGGTGGGGAGATGCAGAACCTTGCTATTCCAGAGTGGAAATAGGATCATGTCACTATAGAATTTATTATTGGCCTATCGAAGACACCACGGAAGAACGACGCCATCTGGGTCATCGTCGATCGACTAACCAAGTCAGCGCATTTCATTACCATCAAAGTTACTTGGAGCATTGATCGCCTGGCGCAGATTTATCTTGATGAGATAGTACGGCTGCACGGAGTTCCAGTATCCATCGTCTCTGATCGGGATTCACGGTTCATATCGTGATTCTGGAGTAGCATTCGGTCGGCGCTGGATACCAAGTTGCAGTTCAGCTCAGCTTACCATCCTCATACCGACGACCAAACAGAGCACGTTAATCAGATTCTCGAAGACATGCTACGACTCTGCGCAATTGACTTCAAATCAAGCTGGGACGTCTATATACCGCTGGCAAAATTTGTATATAACAATAGCTATCAGTCCAACATCCAAACGGCACCGTATGAAGCTTTGTACGATCGAAAGTGCAGATCGCCCATTTGCTGGGATGAAGTCGGGGAACAGCAGATACTCGGCCCGGAGCTGGTGGAACAGACTGTAGAAAATGTCAAGCTAATTCAAAAAAGACTGAATATTGCACAGACTCGGCAAAAGAGCTGCGCCGACACCCATCGAAGACCACTTGAGTTCCTGGAGGGCGACCACATGTTTCTGAAGGTGTCGCCCATGTAAGGAGTTACTCGGTTCGACACGAAGGGAAAGTTGAGTCCGAGATTCGTTGGGCCGTTCGAAATACTCGAGCGGGTTCCCCCAGTAGCCTATAAAATTGCTCTACCATCGGCGCTTGAAGGTGTACACAATGTCTTCCACGTCTCTCAGTTGCAGAAATACGTGTACGACCCTAGCCACATGGTAGATTTTGGCCAGCTGGAGCTGAAGTCTGACTTATCCTACGTTGAAGAGCCAATTTAAATCTTAGAATGCAAGGATAAGCTACTGCAAAATCGAGCAATCCCTCTCGTTCGCATACTCTGGAGGAACCATGTGGCGGAAGAATCGACATGGGAACTCGAGTCAGAGATGAAGGAAAAGTTTCCTTCATTATTTTCGTAGAGGTAGGTTTTGTTCTTAAGTTTCAAGAATGAAACTTTTTCTTAGTTGGTTATGGTGTAGTGCCCCGTCCCTACATCGTGCCCCATTCTCAGTCCACGGAGTGCGCGAGAAAGGAACACTGTCGCTATCGATTCGGTCGGGATTGGGAACGGTTGAATTAAGATCCATTCCCCGTTATGGAATGGCTTCTTCAGAACCGAGTCCCATATTCAGCGGGTAGCGCCTCAATGATTGACTCTGCGGCTGAGTCGGGAGAGGCCTCCCGTTGCTCTGTTTTTTACGTCGCTTGCGTTGGTTTTGGCTTTGGTTTTCTGAATGCATTTTCGTGAATGTTTTCGATGGTTTTCATGGCTTGCATCTCGAACTCGCATTTCCTATCGAACTTCTTGCATAATAAAGTGTTCTAATCGGTTGCTTGTGCAATTATAGGTAATCGCGTAGGCGACGTCTAGCGCGACCAACAAGTCCCTCGCCTCAAGCAAAAAAAACTCAAGGTGAGTGGCTGACCTCCTTCGTCTCGACCCTCTATTTTAAAATGAGAACTCGGGTAATGATATCGAAATTGAATGATTCGCTTAAAAATATAAGTCCTATGTTCTAGAAGAGAAAAGATGAGATGTGTAGAAAAAGAGATATAATTGTTTCAGGCCTGCAAAACAACAAAGTAAATGGATCAATTACATAACAAGCCCTAACGATACCCTAAATTATACCTTGTTAACTTATCATGGTCATGGACAACTTATCGACAAGGGCGATGGTTTCTTCGAGCGGCAACCCGGGGCCACGGGACCGACTCGGCCTAGGAAGAAATAAGTTATAGTCGAGCTGGGTAATAGGCAATCGGTAATACGGAGACTTACATCGGAGCTCGCTACTTGCGTTACAAGGGTCCCGTTTACCAGGCTATGTCCAGGATGGCTAGTTAATGCCAGTGACCTCTACATCAAACACTTGATATAAATTGTTATCAACTAACAGGAAAGGTGATGGTAAGTTTTATGTTGCACGGCGCGCTCTGCCGAGGGAAATTCTGGTGTAACTTACTTGGGTTATGTTTCGTCAAATTGCTTCGTATGAAAATATCTAGGATGGCTAGAAAGATCACTAAAAGCAAGTTGTGTAAATTTTATCTAAATTCTTGAACCAAATGAGAGCCTAAAAATTAATTAACCACTCGCCAGTACATGTTGATTGTACTGATCCTCGCTCTCTCTACAGGTACGATAAATCGGAAGGAGCATGCCGCGTGAAGGGAGGCAACGCTCGTGTGTTTCGAAGTTTCGTCCGTACGATCAAAACTTGGATCCAAATCTCTTTTGAAGACTCCGCTGTTGAAGATCAGAAGACAGATGGAGCGACTTTCCACCATCCCAGGTGGTTTTGTAATGCTGGTTGTATAATCAATGGATGAAATATATAAAATGGCTATCTCATCGACGTTCATTTTGTAATGGAGTCAGTTTGTAAAAAGCCCGCGCGACGCCCTTGTATCGAGTCTGTAAAATGATGTTCATTATCAATAAAGCTTAAGTTTCCTTCTTTATAATGTGTGTTCAATTTTACTTTGCGCATTCTCTTGTTGTTTTGTTTCGGATGACCTTATGACGATGCCTTGTGCGAGCACAATTTAGGTTCGCACGGCATCACGCCCGGGGGACGACTATTGATTCTACGAAATTGGGGCATGACACCATATATGGAATTCCCATATATGAACCATAATAATATCTATATACCAAAGATAGTCATAATGTCTATACTACACAATATAACTTATAGACTACCAAATCTTCCTATAAAAGTATTTTGTTACTAACATAAAATATTAATTTAAATTCTGAAAAAATATTTTAAATTTTTTATAACATTATTTATTATATTTTATTGGTAAAAAATCAAGTATACAAGTTGTAGGTTGATTCTACAACAATGTTCCTAGACTAGGTATACGGTATGAGCCCCAAAACAAGAAATATTTAAAAATTATTAATTCAAAAAACACAAAAAATATGTAAAATTATATATTTATCATGAAAACATGCACAATAATTAATTTTTTAATGGTGTACGAAGTTTCAAATCAATTAGACACGTAGAACTCATGAATTTTGGTGTTTCGATATTACAGTAAAACGTCCGGATTTTAATAAATAATAAACGAAACCAAAATGTTGCAAAATTATATGGGTTGAAAATCTTAGGAAGTCTAGTTTCTTACAAAAAAAATATACAGAAGGTCGAAATAGCCCGAAATGGATAAAAATTGTCTCACAACAGAACTGGTCTATTCTGGACACCTTTCCATAGAACGGACGCCCCAACCAAACCGTTTGGAAATGTGTGGGTTGTCCAATTGGATAGGAAAAAAGATGCATAGATCTTTCTTTTAGTTTTGGTTTCACTAAAAGATTAGGTCAGAAAGTACATGAAACCCTAGATGCAAAATAGTGTACCTGCTGGAACGAATTCAGACTTGGATCCTGAACTTTGGTTGACTTGTAGGGCTATTTTGGTATGTACTAGAAGGGATTGTGAACATATGGAGGGTTGATAGGATTATAGACGGTCGTATGGAGCGTCACGGGAGATCAGAAAGGAGTCAAAATTGTTGTTACACCACAAGGTGTTTGACTGAATTCGGTTGGGAGGAAATTTTGGTTTTTGTAATGTACGGGGAGAGGGGCTATGATTTTTGAAGGTTAAAAGATAAAATTTTTGGGTTTTATTTGTTAGGATTTGGTAGAATTTGTTTTGGGTTGATTTGGTTGCCTATTTTATAGGGAAGGTTCTATCTCCTAGCTAGGATTTAAATCGAGTCTAAAATAGGAAAGTTGTTATGGAGTTGGTTTAAATTAGATTTAATTAATGTGACTGCATATTAATTCAAAAAAGTCAATCTAAAATAGGTCTAAGAGGTTTGGGCACCCTATAATAGGCTCTATGAACCCTACTTGGACTAGTTTTGGGTCGGTAGAATTTTTGTGATCGATTTGAGTCCACTATGTCTATAGTTTCGACTTGTGTGTCATTTAAAAATAAATAACACATGAGAACTCAATTGAGTGGGACACCATTGGCATGTGTTTAGTAGACTCCAAAATAGGTTAAAATAATATATTGGGTTAAAAAGTTTTGTGAGACTCGTCTCACTGTATCAGTATTTATGTACGGATACGTATTTTGAGCCGTATTTTGTATTTCTTGATTTTCGAATATTTTAAATTTTTTTCCAAAGTATAGATTAAACTTGACTTGGTTTAATTTGGTTCGGTTCAACTTGGTATTAGGCTTGGTTTGGTTTAGGTGGATTTGAGATGAGAAGGTTTGTATAAAACCCAACTCCTCTCTCTCTCCTCCATTATTTTTATTCTCTTCATCTTCTTCCTCTTCATTCTCTCCTCCAACCTAAGGCAAGTACATCTTTCCAAATGTTGGATAAATGTTATTTTGTTTGTTCTAAACTTTTTTTTACATGATTCTAAGCATCTTTAGAACTTGGAATTTTTGATTTTCATGGATGGATTATTGTAGATATAAGTTTATAGCCATTTCGGTTTTCTTGGGTTTTGATATACTAAACTTTATTATTTTCAAGTTTTGATTGTTCTAAGTTGTAGAAAATTTGATTTTACCCAAAATGGACCTTTGAAAAGTTAGATTTCGACTTGTTTTGAGGAAGTTATGGCCAAAATAAGATTTGAGCATTTTCTAGTTCATCTGTCCTGGTTCTGGCAGGGACGATGAATAGTGTCACATGAATAGTGCCGTATGGCTTGCATATTGCCGCATGGATGAATAGTGCCACAAGAATGAATAGTACCGTATGGCTTGCATAGTGCCGTATTGAATGAATAGTGCCGCAGGAATGAATAGTACCGCATGGCTTGCATAGTGCCGCATGGATGCATAGTGCCGCATAGATGAATAGTACCATATGATGAATAGTGCCACAGGCTTGCATAGTACCGCATGGATGAATAGTGCCATATGACTTGCATAGTGCCTATTTTGGCTGTTTTTGGCTGTTTTATATCCTATTTAGCTGATTTGTGGCCAGAATCTCTTCCAACTCCCAACACGAAAGTTGTAGATTTTTTTCTTGGCTTCAAAAATATTTTACTAACTATTTTATGCAAGTTTCTTTTATTTCTGATATGGAGCTTATGATTGCATTGCACGTTTTCTATCTTGGCATAAATTACGACGACCCTACTAAATAGCTTGATATTTTTTTAATAAATGAATTTCTTAACATGATTTGATAATATTGTACAGTTAGAGAATGATTGTACCCCTCTCATACCCTTAACGCTAGCACAGATTCAATTAGTATTTTAGGCTAAGTAGTTACCTCATTTATTCCTTCTCACATGTTATGATGCACCTTTTATCAAGATCTATCTACAAGCTTTCTTACGTCTATGATTACCTAAAATGATAGTAACCCGTGGTGGAGCACTCATGATATATGTCTTTCTTCTTTGCTTAACATGATAGTGACCCGTTGTGGTGCACTCATAATGTATGTCTTTCTTCTTTGCTTAACACGATAGTGACCCGTTACGGTGTACTCAAGTCACATGTTACTTCTTTGCTTAACATGATTGTGGCCCGTCGTGGCGCACCCCTAACAAGTACTCTTAGCATGATAGTGAGCCGTCATGGTGCACTCCAGACAAGTAACATGATATGACATGACATGAACCATGAATGCTGTTGCGACGGCTTTATTGGCTTACAAGTAATAATAGATTTGGACACCGTGGGTGTTTCTCTTGAGTGTGTTTGTACAAGCTACATGTTTTGTATTTCATCTTGTCTAGGACATGAATTCCTGATTTTCTACGGTCAGGGATTCATACTGAATCTGGCTATGATTAATGACTAGATTGATCAAGTAGTTCATGAAGAGACTTTCCCAGTTACCTGTTGCCTGTTTGATCCTGACCTTATATATATATATACATGGGATTTGGAGCTATCTGTCATGATGAGCACATTTCCAGCTCACCGTCGAGTGGGGCACCTCCTTAGGACACATGTATCTTACTGCAGTGTGTCTGCTGTACTTGTTTTCTTTTGCTGGGGTTACTCTGGTAGCAGCAGGCGGGTAACTGGACTTGGGAATCTCTTTGCATCTTGTTAGTAACTAGGCTTGTGATAACCCTAGTTAGTTAAAGTATCAAGCCGTACTCACTGCTTGGCCGTGATTGATGGATGGAGTTAGTCCAGTCCAGTCTAGTTTTGTCTAGGCAGTATCCTTATGTTTATTTCAGTGCATTATGGTTTATGCTTTACTTTTGTCAATGAATGATCGGAGGCTAAGTTCTGTTCTGGAGAAGGGTTACAACCCCGGTCCTTATTTTGTTTAGGGTTGTAACTTGACTTCCAGAATAGTTCCTAAATCATCCTATCATTGTCATTCTATTTTTGTTCTAACATGATCACATGTTCAGTTATCTCACATGCTCACATGTTCAGTTCTCTCACAAGCTATATATGATCCCTATGCTGGGTCACTATGTTCGTATGACCCGACTATCTCACATGCTTACATGACCAGTTGATTTTACATGTTCTCAAGCTTCTGTTTACTTAACATGTCTACAATTATATTATGTCACATGTTAATTACTTTATGCTCCAAGATGCTTACTTATTGTCTTCCTATGTTCGGGATAAGTGCATTGGTAGTGCATGAGTCTCGATCTGCCCTTACTCATTTGTATTTCTAATTGTTGATGTTAGTGATTGCTGGTTTTAGTTCATAGTTTGTCTTACTTTGTGGTACTTGCTATTGGGGGTCTGACCCCACTGGTTTTGTTTGGCCAGATCTGATAGAGAAGCCCAGAGGATCTTCCGCAACATCTACTCGACGGTGACCATCCAGAGCACCAGAGTACCCAAGTGGGTTTCTCATTTTATTCTCCCACTGGTTATGTACATTATTCTTTTGTGGCATTTAGCCTCCGAACACGTGTTTAGCTCGTGTTTTAGATCTTGATATTTAGCCTATGGGCCAAAACATGATGTGCGTATTCTAGACTATAGCTAGAGCTTATCATGTATGACTATTACTCTTGCTAGTTCTCTATTTTGGTATGACTAGCTTCATGATCATCCATGTATAAATGGTTTGGGACACTTTACTATTGTATTTCTGTCATCCTCATTTTTTCATATTTCGTATTTATACTCGTAATTGGATTTTGGCATGTATTTTAATTTTTCTCGACTTGAGAAATTTTGGGTTTTCTCGTATTTTAGGTTTCGGCTCGGCTCGATTTTAATTGGATTGGTTTGATTTTAAACACAATGGAACACTTTAGCCTATACTCCGCCCTCATTCCACCATAACCACCCTCATTAAATCCCCACCTAACATTCTCTCTCTTCATTACTCTTCCATTAATTTTCCATCATCTTCTTCCTTCTTCCACACAACACCCCACCTATATGCAAGTGCACCTTGCCATAAAATAAGAACCCATTTTGATTTGTCTATTAGATAGATTAGCCCTCTAGAAACAACATTAGAACTTGTCATTTTTTATTTTGGTCCATGGATTTCCATAGATCTAAGTTTCCCCTATTTTTGGATTTACTAGGTTTTGACCTATTTAAGTTGGATTTCTGTGGGTTTTGATGTTCCTATGTTGGGGAGAATCAAATTTCACCCAAGATAGAACTTTAAAAATCCGGATTTGGAGTTGTGATGGCCAAGTTGTGGTATTTTGAAGTTTTGGAACCCATTGGAGCTCCTTCTCAACAAATGGAGAAGAAGACCCTCCCTGCTGGCCCGCCCCCGTCATGCGCTGGCGTGCCTTGCGCGCTGCCCAGCCACCCGCCTTGCGTAGCGCCCTTGCGCGCACGCCCGTCCTGCGCTGGCGCGCCTTGCGTGCTGCCCAGCCACCCGCCTTGCGTAACGCCATTACGTGCGCGCCCGTCCTGCTCGTCTTGCGCGCTGCCTAGCCACCCGCCTTGCACAGCGCCCTTGCGCGTGCTTCCGTCCTGCACTAGCACGCCTGGTGCGCTGCCCAGCCACCAGCCTTGCGCAGCGCCCTTGCGCGCGCGCCCGTCCTGCGCTGGCGCACCTTGTGCGCTGCCCAGCCACCCGCCTTGTGCAGCGCCCTTGCGCGCGCGCCCGTCCTGCGCTGGCGCGCCTTGTATGCTGCCCAGCCACCCGCCTTGCGAAGCGCCCTTGCGCCCGTGCCCGTCCTGCGCTGGCGCGCCTTGCGCGCTGCCCAGCCACCCGCCTTACGCAGCGCCCTTACGTGTGCCTAGCCCCGCGCTGGCCGCATCCTGCGCACGTCGCCCCCGCACGCGCGTCATCCCTGCCTGCGAGCCTAACGCGCCCGGCCTGCTGCGCCCCCGCGCAGTTTGCTCCCGCGACCCCTTGCGCGCTCTGCTGACCCGTCCGTCTGCGCGCCCTAGCGGCTGCGCCTCCTGCGCACCCTAGTGGCAGCGCCCCCGCGCCCCTAGCCCGAGCCCCTGCCCGGCGCCCTTTGGGCTGCCTCTTGACCTAGTACACCTTGTGCCATGGTGTTCCTTGGTTTTTCCTTGGTCTTTGCCTTCTCTTGTTGATTTGTGTTTTCTGAGATTTCTTGCCCACAGCACGACTTGACTTGATCCGACACGTCTTGACACGAATTTTCTAGGAATTGATTTGTGGCTAGCTTTCTTGATCCTGACCTTAACCTGAGATGAAAACTTGTAATCCGTAACTTGAAACTTGATTTACTTGACAACTTGATAGTGGCCAGCCGTGGCGCACTCCTGACTTGACTTGACTTGATAACCTGATAACTCGATGCTGTTGCGACAGCTAACTTAACTTAACTTGACTTGCCCCTGACACCGTGGGTGTTCTTTCTTGTTGCTTGTGCAAATCTACTTGTCTTGTCTTGCATCATGCCTAGGAAGTGACTCCCTGGGTACCACGGCCAGGGATTCACACTAAATATGGATTAGGCTAATGATTAGATCAAACTAGAACATGGAGAATTTCCAGTCACAAGCAATCTCGTTATCTGGGTGCTTTAATGGACTTGTAGCTTGCCGACGAGTAGAGCACATTTCCAGCACACTGTCATGTGTTGCATCCTCTAAGTCACCTAAGGGTATATCGTCTCCAGGGCGATGTACCTAATCATACTCTTAACCCGCGAAAAGATAACAGGATAGTCTGCAGGGCTTGGGACTGGGAATTTCTCGTCTGCATCATGTTAGTAACTAGGCTTGTGATAACCCTAGTTAGTTAAGTAGTAAGCCGTAGTATTTGCTTGGCCGCTTGTGAATGGATGGTTTCCAGCATTGTCTAAGTCTCGTCTAGTCCCAGTACTTGGTATTCCTGAATATGGTTGTTTTACTTATCTTTAACAATAAATGGGTAGAGATAAGGTGCTATTCAGGCGAAGGGTTACGATCCCGGTCCTTGTTTGGTTTACGGGTTGTAACCTGGCTTCCGGAATGGTTCCATGTCCCTAGTCGTTTATTATCTTGTTATACTCTTATTTACTAGTACTTTCGTCCATTTTCTTATGTTCTGATATGCTGGCTTTTGTTCTTATTTCGTGGCCTTCTTTGTGGTACTTGCTCTTTCTGGGATTTGACCAGCTGGTTTTTTGTGGCCAGATTTCGGAACAGCACCCGAGGATCTACCGAACCTCCAGCCCGATGGTGGCGACTAGAAGGAAATCGGGCTACGAGTGAGTTTTCTATTTTGTTTCGCTCACTCTATTGTAAAATTATTCTTTTGAGGCGTTTAGCCGACGAGCACCTGTTAGCTCGATGCTTATTTACTTACTATCTGCCTACGAAATGTAAATATGATTAACAAATCCTATGGTTGATCATGTATGACTAAACTCTTGCTAGTCCTCGTATTTTGTACGACTAGCTTCATGATCAGCTGAATATGTAATATTTGGGACGCCTTTTATTGTATATTTGACGGTCTAACCTCTTGTAACTATATTACTTGCTTGAGATTGAGACAATAGGCTTGACCTTAAGAAACTGTTAGATTGTAGTAAACCCTCATATCTAGACAGTCGTGACCGTATAGCGAGATGAATTCCATTTCGATATACGTAGCTGGCTATGTACGCCCCCGCTCTCCAGTATTCTAGTTCTGGGGCGTCACATGATTTAAGTGGTGGCCCATGCAGGTCTTGGCATTCAAGAATGTGAGGGTTTACCTAATAGATGTCTCAATCAGTACTCGTCCTTTATCTCCGTTCAAATCCTTTGAATATCTGGATTCTTGCCCTGATCGTGTGCTTGTATCGTTGATCTGTCCTGGTCCTTCCTTATTATTTTTTTGTGTCGTCTTCTTCAGCGATACTGTACCTGACCCCGCCGATCAGCAAGGTAGAGCACTTCCCGTGGACCAGCAGCAACCCGGAGATCAAGCCCAGCATTCCGGAGTAGCCTCCAGAGTTGTACCTGCTAGAGAAGAGCCCCCAGTTCAGCCCGTTCAGCCTGCCGAGCCGGATGATGGCACCTTGGTAGGTCTCATCAGGACCTTGATAGCTTTCCAGGATCGTAGAGGAGACGCCTTGCACCAGGTAGTGGCAGATGCTTTGACCAGAGGCGGTCATCCAGGGAACAGCACGGCCAACAGCTTCAAGCGCTTGAACTCTCCATTCTTCGACGGCAGCGAAGATGCGATTGCCGCGGACGCTTGGCTTCAGGATACCGAGGTGGTTCTGGAAGCAGCTAGGACGCCCGAGAATGAGAAGGTGGTGGTGGTACGCCTACAGTTGCTGGACTTAGCTCGCAGTTGGTGGGCGGCGCAAGCCATGGGATTAGTGGCACCCATTGCTTGGACGGTGTTTAGAGAAAGATTCCAGACGAAGTATTTCGATGTTGTAGCTCGGTACGACCTACAAACGAGATTTACCAACTTGAAGCAAGGAGGCAGAACGGTCGACGGTTATGCATCTGAGTTTTCTAGACTCGGTAGATTTGCCCCCACCTAGGTGGCGACCGAGTTTGATAGGGCCCAGCGGTTCCAGCAGGGACTGCATTTGGAGATTTTGTTGGCAGTCGAGCAGTTCGAGCACCAGACATTCGATGCGATTTTGAGAGCAGTTAGGAGGCATGAGTACACCTCCCAGAGGATCGTGGATAGGACCGGAGGTAGGAAGCGGTCCCACAGTCAGATGTACCAATCATCAGCTCCAGCCCCGACAGCTTGGAGTTTGACTATTGGAACTGCGAGGCGGACGGCCACAGTGACGTCGGTTCAGCATTCAACCCCGACGTACCCGAAGCAACAGAAGCAGAAGCAGACTTTCGCGATGGGATGTTTTCATTGCGGGAAGCCAGGCCATGTAGTGGCGGATTGTCGTAGGGCATAGGGATTATGCCTGGCTTGTGGAGCGGCAGATCACAAGATAGGAGCCTTCCCGAATAGGGGTAGTTCATCCTCTTCCAACCTAACCAGTCCATCGGTTAGGGGACCAGCACCTATGCAGCAGCAGCAGTACCCGAGGCCATTGTTGCCTCAGGCCCAGGCGTTTCATCAGCAGAACCAGCAGCAGTATACCCAGGCTCAAGTACAGAGTAGGCAGAGAGGTTTCAAGCAGAGGGGACTCGCAGCTAGAGGACAGGGTCAGGCCATAATGATGACTATGGAAGAAGTTGCACCAGGTGAGGTAGTGACAAGTACTATTCTCGTCAACTTCTTTCCAGCATCGATATTATTTGATTCTGGTGCATCGCATTCATTCATGTCTGCACGATTTGCGACATAGATAGGGTTGGAGCCCGATTCATTATCAGTGAGCCTTAATATACTTACTGGTAATGGTCTTGTAAGAGTAGATCGAGTGTTTTCCTCGTGTCGGATCGTAGTTATCGGTAGAGAGTTCCCCGATAGATTTATAGAATTCCCTATGGCGGACTATGATGTAGTCTTAGGCATGGATTGGTTGAGGAACCAGTATGCTAGGATAGATTGCCACATTGGCAGGGTTGTCTTTAGCATTCCAGGCGAGCCAGAATTCTCATTTTCCAGAGGCGCAGTGGAGCCATCTTCCCCAGTATTGCGGATGGCAGTAGCAGCAGTGCAGTTACCCAGGATAGTTGAAGAATTTCCAGATGTCTTCCCAGAAGACCTTCCAGGAATGCCGCCAGAGCGGGAGATCGAGTTCACTATAGACTTGATTCCCGGGACAGCACCAGTATCAGAGCGAGTCTACAGAATGGCATCTTAAGAGTTGGAAATTTTGTACAAGATGATTGAAGAACTCAGGACCAAGGGATTCATTCGTGCAAGTGGATCGCCTTGGGGAGCCCCGATGCTTCTTGTGAAAAAGAAGGATGGTACGTCCATGTTACACTACACCAAAAGAGGGATTTTCCAACACAATTTTTTTTCAATTGCTAACGGTTTTTTGTCGTTACTAATTCTTAACAGTAAAAAACCGTTAGCAATACAAACAAACCATTAGTATAAATTAAAAAACTAAAATTTAATTCAAAAAACACTTATTATTTATGTTGTAACACATTAAAACCATTAGGAAACTTAATAAAAATTGAATTAAAAAAAGAACCCTATCCGTTGAAAAGAAAAGTGTTGGGGGGAAACCATTTCCCATTCTCCCCCCTTTTTTTGCCTCTCTCTCCCGTGAACCCTAGAGTTCCTCTCCCGTAATCATAGTGTTGGGGGGGGGGGAACCATTTCCCATTCACTTCGTGGACCTGAGCCACCTCCTCCTCCTTCTCATCCTCCGTGGAGGGCGACGTTGGCGACCGCACCTGAGCCACTGAGGACGCAACCTCCACGACGTGGCTGCAGAGCGTATTGGGGCTGTCGCGGGTGACAAAAATGGGGGGAGGGGTTGGCTGGCGACCGCAGGGCCGATGGGTTTCCCTTGTCCTCCTCGTCATCGCTAGGGAGTTGTACTCCTTAGGGACATGTCAACTTTTGGGAAAGCCACCCGTTTTGGTCCCAGCGAGACCTAGGTGGCCAACCCACCAGCGGTTCGCCAGCTTATTAATTTCAGGCACTCCACTTTATCTCCTCTTCTTTCCTCTGTAAGTAAACTATATGTTGTAGATCTTTTTTTATTTGTAATCCTTGTATTTGTATATACATACATAATTAGAAGCATATAGCTATATATGTTTCTTAAGTTGTTAACCAAGGATGGGAAGGTGATGTTTGATTTGTTTGAATAATCGAAGAAGACAAGGGAGTTATATATCGAAGGATGCTGCTTCTATATTTCTCTGATCTTGATTTCAAGATGAATTATATGAAACAACCAAAAACACACTCTTTCTTTCCAATTGACTTCCACGGAACAAGCAGGCTTCGATTTATCGTCCTCCTTGCATCATCGAAACGAGAAGAATTGGACTGTATCCTCCCTGGGCTCTCTTCGACGACACCTCCAACGACAAAACCCGCACTTGGGTGGTGAAAATTAAGAGTATTTATCTCGCTCTAATTTTTTTTTATTGTCACTTATAAATGTTGGCGATTTATTGACTGCAACATGTTTGGCTGCAGCATGTTTGAGAAATTGCCTGTAAGATAGCTGAGTTCGATGTTAACACAACTACTTTTTATTAATCTTCTTCAATTACACATCTATCTATACGTATACTAATATGTAATCTGATGTCAAGCGAGGATGCATGAGACTTGGGACCAGTCATGACGAAGAAGGGCTGGAAAAGGAAGGTCCAATTCAAGTTGTGCAACATTCAACCAAAGGCTAATTAAGACGTTAGAAAGATTGATAAGTAGTAAATGGCAGGAAAGATTTGATTATTAATGTAGTATTTATGTTCATCAATGATCCATCCCATTCTGAGAAGCAAGTGAAGATTTATGCCCAAGGTGAAGGAAAGGTATTAGAAGCATCCAGGATTTGAATAACTGTAGGAGCGCAGAGTTATTAAATAGTTTGCTAAGTTCCTAACTAAGTCAAGTGTAAATTTCTCTACTATTCTCTCAAAGAAAGGACTCTTTGGGGCCATTTATATGTGGCCTTTGAAGTCTTCGCTCAACATGATCTTCCGAATAAATATTCCAGGAAAAATCTGCTTCAGGTATCTTGACTATCAGCAGTTAGATATTTCATTTCAAGAATACTAAAATATACTGTTTTTTTTTTCTTCTTATCCAAATATGTATTCTTTTTGTGTAACTATTGTCTATGGAGTTGGGTACATTGTGTTTTCTAGCTTACCTCATCAGCATATAGTTGATTTTAACTTTTACTAGACAAAGTAAAAGTCTTCTTTTGATGTTGCTATGGTGACTTCTTAATTTATAGCAAAAAAATGTTTCTGGTTAACATGGCCAGTGTGGATGGAGATAATGTTTCTATTTATTTTGAATGGCTTTGCAGTTAACTAGTGAAGTTAGTATAATGCTAGTATGACTGTTTTTCCAATGTCCTTTCTGCTCTCTTTTGGGAAGTTGTATGTTACCGATTTTCATTTTCTGGACGACGATATTGTTTGATAATTTATTAAATATCATACTTCAAGGGATTCCGATAGACATTTTGTAATCAGCATAACATTTTGCTTTGACGTGGCAGTTTTGCCTACATTTCTATTACATTTCTTTGTATTGGTATGTCCTGAATTTTTTTCGCACTTCTACAGTGCTGATACATCTGAACGTCGTAAAAGCAATGTACCTGCTGAGAGTTCTGCTGGTCGTCAACACCTTCGTGAGGGGTGAGTGATGTGAGTCACTATTGCTTACTGTTTCTTTTTTTTCCTTTATTCAGGTTTGTGTGTCCATGTTCTTGTGCTTGTTCACTTGACATTTGTGAAGTTGTTACATTATCATATAATTTGTTGTAGTGGAAGTGACACAGAATCCACCTATATGGTCACATGAATTAACTTGGTTAGGAACACGAGGATTCTCATATACAACCATTTATTTGTTCTGAAGGTGTATGTTACTTTTGCCTTTAAAGTGTACAATACCAAATAGAGGAGAAGAAGAAGAAGAAGAAGAAGAAGAAGAAGAGGAGGAGGAGGAGGAAAAAGAAAATAAAAATGTGTTTGTAGAATGTTAGTGCTGGCATGGGACAATACAAGGCGGAAATAAAACCTCGTTCTGGTGAGCGCTTGAACAAAAAACTCCAATATGTGCTTGTGTTTAATCTCTTACATTCTCATAATCGGTCCTGACCCTAGATAAAGTATGAGAGTTCTGTTAGGTAGCCGATAACAAATGTAAGTATTATCATATCTCTATGAAATGAACTCTTACAAGTTGTCATCGTTGTAGTACAATTATGATGCTTCTATGCAGGATAAGTCATGTCTATAAGCTTTTTGGCTTGTTTATGGATTTTAATTGAGTTTAACTTTACCACAGGTGATTTGCTTTTATTTGATCTTTTAGTTATTATGTGAAGCCATGCATAAGAAATGAATTTTGTAGGTATTAAACTATCAAATTCTGATTTCATCACCTCGAGTACCATTCAGTTTTTTAGACTTAAGGGTGATTTTATAGTTTATTATAATTTATTTTCATTGATACTATATCTTTGGTTTCATATCGTAGGAAACTGAATCTAAACGTAAATGGAAAATTTGTTAATTTTTTAGATTGTTCAAGTTTGATAGGAAGCTCTGTGAGAAAGTCTTACCATGCTCTGATACTGCTTGAGCATCTCCTCGCCCATGAACCCAAGAGCATCCCAGAGTCAATTGTAAGGTTGTAATTTTTTAGTTTTTCACATACTTCCAGTCATCCTAGTTAACTGACCATTTCATTTGTAAGTATGATTGCTAAGTTTTGCTACCTTTGGGTTGGTATGGTTGGTTCTAACTGTGTTTTTTCCCACCAATTGGGTTGGTATGGTTGGTTATAACTGATAAGTTTTGCTACCTTTGGTTTGCTAATGGGTTTACTTGGTTGTAGCTGCTCAGTTTATAAAGCATTCAATTGACAATTATCAATGGGCCCCTAGTTCTATTGACGGTGTGCAAGACGACCAGTTAGATGTGGTGCAGTACAACTTGAAGCTGGTAACATATAATTCGAAGAGGGAGGAGAATTAGTTCTATTATTGGGAGTGCAAGTGCTCGTCAAGGGAGGAAGCTCACTTCTGAATTAGAAAGTAATAGTTTCTGTATTGCTTTGCTTTATTTGTACTATTTAAGAATCCAAAATTATGTGGTGCTTTGTCTTGTGGACTTGAGAGTTTTGTAATGTGTTTTTAGTAAGATAAAACATTTCTATACGAATTATCTTGTGTAAATTGTTCTCATAATGAATATTGGTTGATGAAAGCACATGCTCAGTAGAGCCACTAATTCTTTTTACAGTTTTGTAATCTGGAATTGGTACTTCATGTTTATGGCAATATAATTAATATAAATGAATTGGTTATGAGCAGATTCTTAACAATTGTTTATCGTTACCAATTTTTATTTACCAATGGTTTTTCATTGTTGGCAATTTTATATTTTCCAACAGTTTTTTACTGTTAGCAAATTTATTTTCTAATGGTTTTTTACCGTTAGCAAATTGTATCTTCCAACGGTTTCATACTGTTAGCAATGTCTATTTCCCAACACTTTTTTACCGTTAGCAATTTTTATTTGCCAACGGATTTTAACCGTTAGGAAAATTCCCCACGCCATAGTAACAACGGCAAAAAACCGTTAGGACTTTTTTTTCTAATGCTTATAGTCGTTGGGAAACGACTGTTTGGTGTAGTATTATGTATAGATTATCGTACCTTGAACTCAGTGACAATCAAGAACAGATACCCTCTTCCGAGGATAGATGACTTGTTTGATCAACTCAGAGGGGCTTTAGTGTTCTCGAAGATAGACTTGCGGTCAGGATACCACCAGATCAGAGTCAGAGAGCAAGACATCCCGAAGATAGCGTTTAGATCGAGGTATAGACATTGGGAGTTTCTTGTTATGCCATTCGGAGCAACCAATGCGCCGGTCGTATTCATGGACCTCATGAATCGTATCTTCATGTCTTACTTGGATCAGTTCGTGATCGTGTTCCAGATGATATCCTGGTCTACGGCAAGAGCGAAGCGGAGCATGAGCAGCATCTCAGAATCGTCCTTCAGACGCTTAGAAGCACCAGTTGCACGCCAAGTTCAGTAAATGCGAGTTATGGCTCGATCGCATTTCGTACTTGGGTCACATCATTACCCGATGAGGAGTAGAAGTGGATCCCCAGAAGATTGTGGCTATCGAGTCATGGCCAGTACCTAGCTCAGTGGCAGAGGTTTGTAGCTTCCTTGGATTGGCCGGCTACTACCGGCGATTCATTTCAGATTTTGTAAGGATTTCAGCACCGATGACCCAGTTGACCCGCAAGGATGTGCAGTTTGCTTGGACAGCAGAGTGTCAGGAATCATTTGAGAAGTTAAAGCGAGGTTTGATAACGGCTCCCATTCTCACACTTCCAGATGGGACCGGAGGATTCACGATTTATTGCGATGCTTCAGGCAGAGGATTGGGGTGTGTCTTGATGCAGCATGGAAAGGTAATATCTTATACATCACGTCAACTTCGTGATCATGATAAAAATTACCCAGCCCACGACTTGGAACTGGCAGCAGTAGTGTTTGTACTGAAACTTTGGCGGCACTACTTGTACGGAGATAGAGTGAAGATATTTACCGATCACAAGAGCCTGAAGTATGTTTTCACCCCGAAGGACCTTAATATGCGGCAGAGAAGATGGCTCGAGCTACTGTTTTCACCCCGAAGGACCTTAATATGTGGACTTGCAGTATCACCCAGGGAAGGCCAACGTTGTAGCAGATACGTTGAGCCGGAGAGCCGGAGTTTATTTCCTAACGGCACAACCAGAATTATTGGCAGATCTTCAGAAGATGGGAATCGAAGTGGTTCTTCCTACCAACGTGGCATTGATGGCCAGTCTACAGGTTCAATCCAGCATAGTTGAGAGGATCCGGATGGCACAATCTACAGATTCTAAGATTCAGCGACTCAGAGCAGAGTGTGAAGCAGGGAGAAGGCTAGAGTTGTGCATTCATGAAGATGGTACACTTTGGCACGACACTCATCTTTGTGTACCCAGTGGAGATATCAGACAGGAGATCATGGCAGAAGCTCATAGTTCACAGTATTCTATTCATCCCGGTGGCACGAAGATGTACCGTGATATTCGTCAGCATTTCTGGTGGAATGGCATGAAGAGGGAGATAGCCCGGTTTATCTCTCGGTATTTGGTTTGCCAGCAGGTTAAGGCTGAACATCAGAGGCCCGTTTGACTTTTTCAGCCCTTGCCGATTCCAGAATGGAAGTGGGAGCATGTGACCATAGATTTTGTGACTGGATTGCCTAAATCTCCAGCTGGTAGAGATGCTATTTGGATTATAGTCGACAGGCTCACGAAGGTGGTTCATTTTCTCCTATTCAGAGTTGGGCAGTCTACGACTCAGCTAGCAGAAATGCACCTCAGGCAGATTGTCAGGCTTCATGGGGTGCCAGTCAGTATCACCTCGGACCGAGATTTAAGATTCACATCACACTTTTGGCGTAGCTTGCAGGAGAGTTTGGGGACTCACCTTCAGTTTAGCTCAGCTTACCATCCGCAAACAGATGGCCAGTCGGAGCGCACCATCCAGACTCTTGAAGACATATTGAGATCTTGTACCCTTGACTTCGGTGGTTCGTGGAAAGATCAACTGCACCTGGTGGAGTTCTCGTACAATAATAATTTTCAGGCCAGTATTCAGATGGCCCTGTTCGAGGCACTGTATGGCAGGAAGTGCAGGTCCCCGCTGGCATGGGATGATGTCGGAGAGAGGCAGATGCTCGGTCCAGAAATGATTCTCCAGACAGTTGAAGTAGTCAGAAAAGTCAGGGTTCATCTTTGAGTCGCCCAAGTTCGCCAGCGACATTGGGCCGATGCCCATCGGCGTCCCTTAGAGTTTGCTATCGGCGACCATGTATTCCTTAGGATTTCGCCTAACCGCGGCGTCATTCGCTTTGGCATACAGGAAAAGCTTAGTCCTAGGTATATAGGGCCGTTCGATATCCTGGAGCGAGTAAAAGATGTATCCTATCGTCTTGGTCTTCCGTCGTCGCTAAGTGAGGTGCATGATGTATTCCATGTGTCCCAATTACGATGGTATATCCCGGACCCGAGCCATATCCTAGACCATTCGGAATTGGTTGTTGGTACCAACCTTTCGTATGAGGAAAGGCCCGTGTCTATATTGGACCGGAGAGAGAAGATACTCAAGAACAAGACTATTAGCTTAGTCCGTGTTGCTTGGGGTCATCACTCTCTAGGTGAGTCAATGTGGGAGCGTGAGGATGACATCCGATCGCGATATTCTGACTTGTTTGACTCATAAGGTATAATATCTTCCTTATGCCTTATGATTTCCATCCCTTGCTTGCATGTATGATTGTATGATCGAACTGCTTAGTGTAGTTGTTGGTGCTTAGTGTAGCTTACCGTGGCAGTCTCTAGCTCCTTGATTAAATTTTGAGGACGGAATTCTTTTAAGGTGGGTAGAGTTGTCACCCTCATTTTTTCGTATTTCGTATTTATACTCATAATTGGATTTTGGCGTGTATTTTTATTTTTCTCGACTTGAGAAATTTTGGGTTTTCTCGTATTTTGGGTTTTGGCTCGGCTCGGTTTTAATTGGATTGGTTTGATTTTAAACCCAATGGAACACCTTAGCCTATACTCCACCCTCATTCCACCACAACCACCCTCATTAAATCTCCATCTAACATTCTCTCTCCTCATTACTCTTCCATTAATTTTCCATCATCTTCTTCCTTCTTCCACACAACACCCCACCCATAGGCAAGTGCACCTTGCCATAAAACAAGAACCCATTTTGATTTGTCTATTAGTAGATTATCCCTCTAGAAACAACATTAGAACTTGTCATTTTTTATTTTGGTCCATGGATTTCCATAGATCTAAGTTTTCCCTATTTTCAGATTTACAAGGTTTTGACCTATTTAAGTTGGATTTCTGTGGGTTTTGATGTTCCTATGTTGGGGAGAATCAAATTTCACCCAAGATAGAACTTTAAAAATTTGAATTTGAGTTGTGATGGCCAAGTTGTGGTATTTTGAAGTTTTGGAACCCATTGGAGCTCCTTCTCAACAAATGGAGAAGAAGACCCTTCCTGCTGGCCCGCCTTGCGCAGCGCCCTTGCGCGCACGCCCGTCCTGCGATGGCGCGCCTTGCGCGCTGCCCAGCCACCCGCCTTGCGCAGCGCCCTTGCACGTGCGCCCGTCCTGCGCTGGCGCGCCTTGCGCGCTGCGCAGCCACCCGCCTTGTACAGCATCCTTGCGCGCGCGCCCGTCCTGCGCTGGCGCGCCTTGCGCGCTGCCCAGCCACCCGCCTTGCGCAGCGCCCTTGCGTGCGCCTAGCCCCGCGCTGGCCGCGTTCTGCGCACGCCGCCCCCGCGCGCTGCGCTCTTGCGCGCGCGTCATCCCCGCCTGCACGCCTAGCGCGCCCGGCCTGCTGCGCCCCCGCGCAGTTTGCTCCCACGACCCCTTGCGCGCTCTGCTGACCCGCCCGTCTGCGTGCCCTAGCGGCTGCGCCTCCTGCGCACCCTAGTGGCAGCGCCCCCGCGCCCCTAGCCCGAGCCCCTGCCCGGCGCCCTTTGGGCTGCCTCTTGACCTAGCACACCTTGTGCCATGGTGTCCCTTGGTTTTCCCTTGGTCTTTGCCTTCTCTTGTTGATTTGTGTTTTCTGAGATTTCTTGCCCACAGCACGACTTGACTTGACCCGACACGTCTTGACACGAATTTTCTAGGAATTGACTTGTGGCTAGCTTTCTTGATCCTGACCATAACCTGAGATGAAAACTTGTAACCCGCAACTTGTAACTTGATTTACTTGATAACTTGATAGTGGCCAGCCGTAGCGCACTCCTGACTTGACTTGACTTGATAACCTGATACCTCGATGCTGTTGCGACAGCTAACTTAACTTAACTTGACTTGCCCCTGACACCGTGGGTGTTCTTTCTTATTGCTTGTGCAAATCTACTTGTCTTGTCTTGCATCATGCCTAGGAAGTGACTCCCTGGGTACCATGGCCAGGGATTCACACTAAATATGGATTAGGCTAATGATTAGATCAAACTAGAACATGAAGAATTTCCAGTCACAAGCAATCTCGTTATCTGGGCGCGTTAATGGACTTGTAGCTTACCGACGAGTAGAGCACATTTCCAGCACACTGTCATGTGTTGCACCCTCTAAGTCACCTAAGGGTATATCGTCTCCAGGGCGATATACCCAATCATACTCTCAACCCGCGGAAAGATAACTGGATAGTCTGCAGGGCTTGGGACTGGGAATTTCTCGTCTGCATCTTGTTAGTAACTAGGCTTGTGATAACCCTAGTTAGTTAAGTAGTAAGCCGTAGTATTTGCTTGGCCGCTTATGAATGGATGGTGTCCTGCATTGTCTAAGTCTCGTCTAGTCCCAGTACCTGGTATTCCTGAACATGGTTGTTTTACTTATCTTTAACAATAAATGGGTAGAGACAAGGTGCTATTCATGCGAAGGGTTACGACCTCGGTCCTTGTTTGGTTTACGGGTTGTAACCTGGCTTCCGGAATGGTTCCATGTCCCTAATCGTTTATTGTCTTGTTGTACTCTTATTTACTAGTACTTTCGTCCATTTTCTTATGTTCTGATATGCTGGCTTTTGTTCTTATTTCGTGGCCTCCTTTATGGCACTTGCTCTTTCTGGGGTTTGACCCACCTGGTTTTGTGTGGCCAGATTTCGGAGCAGCACCCGAGGATCTATCGAACCTCCAGCCCGATGGTGGCGACTAGAAGGAACCCGGGCTACGAGTGGGTTTTCTATTTTGTTTCGCTCACTCTATTGTAAAATTATTCTTTTGAGGCGTTTAGCCGACGAGCACCTGTTAGCTCGATGCTTATTTACTTACTGTCTGCCTACGGGCTGTAAACATGATTAGCAAATCCTAGGGCTGATCATGTATGACTAAACTCTTGCTAGTCCTCGTATTTTGTACGACTAGCTTCATGATCAGCTGAATATGTAATATTTGGGACGCCTTTTATTATATATTTGGCGGTCTAACATCTTGTAACTATATTACTTGCTTGAGATTGAGACAATAGGCTTGACCTTAAGAAACTGTTGGATTGTAGTAAACCCTCATATCTAGACAGCCGTGACCGTATAGCGAGATGAATTCCATTTCGATATACGTAGCTGGCTATGTACGCCCCCGCTCTCCAGTATTCTGGTTCTGGGGTGTCACAATGTCTGATGATCATACTTCTTGTACTTTGTATAATTGCCTATGATTGAGATACCTATGATTGTTTAACCTAGGATCGACTGTTGGCTTGTAGAAGTAACCCCCATGTCTTGACAGCTTATACGTAATTTTAAAGTACTGGTGTACTTTGGGATTGTGTAGCTGGCCTTGTCCGTCCCCACTTGCTAGTATTCTGGTTCTGGGGTTGACAAGTTTGGATCAGGTTTGGACATCAAATCAGAATTGGAAAATTATATCATAATTACGGCGAATGATAAATGACTATTTTGAGCCCAAAGTTGTACAAGAAATATGTAGTACAAGGGAACATGTTTGAGTGAGACATGATATACCAAAATGAAGGTGGACTCGTCTAGAACACGAATATGGAACTTGTTTCGAGGAATTATTCAATATTGTGCTTCAAAAATCAAAATTACGGCAAAGTTCCTGTATAGCCATAATTAAAAAATTAGATATGGTTTAATATATACAAAATCATATAAAATAAATAAAAAAAATCCCCAAAAATTAGGCTGCTTACAAGGCAGAACATGGCAGCGGCTCTGGAATGGAGAGCAGCAGCGGCGGCTGCACGGATGGACACAGCTGCAGGATCGGACACGGGGATAGCTAGAGTTTTGGGTTTGGTGTGTCAAGTTGTAACCGCGTCCTCGTGGTCGAACCCGGGGACACGAATAATGGGTTAATTTTGTATGATTTGTGGTTTGGAAACATGTCGTGTCGGACATGTGATGGGCTTGTAATTATATTAGCATAAAATGCTAATGAAACGAGATGGACACCCGGGGTCGAACCTGAGGCCGACATGACTGACATGAAGATCTTGGTTTTGGACACAAATTTGTGGAGATAGACACAAAAATTGTTGGATGTGATTGGACACAAACAATACACAAGAAGGTTAGGGTTTTCCAAGAATAGTTTTTGGAATTTTGGAATGAATCATTAATGAAAATTAGGGGTATTTATAGGATTAATTATGACTAATCTAGAACAATTAGCATATGGCTTAAGAAAGAATATTCCAAGAATATTTAAAGAATATTCCAAAGAATATTCTTGTGAATATGCTAGATTACATGGAATACTCATTGGAATTAATTAGCCTAATATTTAATTAATTAAGGGATTTTAGAATATTCTCACCTAATTATGGTTAGCTAATTACTAATTATGTCACTCCCCTAAACTATAGGCTTCTAGGTAATTTATCAATATTGCCACTCTACCTTCACTAATTACTAAAAATACCATTCCCTTTCCAAAATAATAATTCCTGAATGAAATCAGAAAATTAGGAATTAGAAAATTAGAAAATTGGGGAACAAGGGGTTAAATATCTACCCACCTTAGAAAATTTTAGTTCTCAAAATTTAAAGAAAGACACAATTTGAGCACGATCAGAAATAGTGTCAAAGTGGTATAGTCAAAATCAAAATCTAATTATGGTCACAATCAAAAAAACCAAAGCACGATCAAACATAGAAATGGCATGACTGGGCATGACTAAGAATAATTAATTACAGATTTTGAAAATAGCATGATTTGGCACGATTAAGAATAATCGAAGTCTAAGCATAAACAAAATCATCTAGCACGATCACGGTTATAATTCAAATAATGTATGCACGATTAAATACAAAATTATAATCGTTTATGCCCGATCAAAATCATAAACGCACAATCAAGATTTGGATGCGATCAAAACACGGTAGAAATTGTTTAGGCACGATAGAATTGAAATCTAGTCACAGTCAATTATAGAGTCATAATCGTCTAGGCACGATCAAATACAGATTTGAAATCGTACCGGCATGATAAATGATCAAAATTTAGACAAAATTTAAACACTCTTAGGCATGATTAGGATTGAAATATAGTCACGATCAAGTCACCTATTATGCAAAATAATCTAAACATGATCAAAATTAAAAAATTTGCACGAGCAAGATTAGAATCTAGTCATGATCAGAGTAGAATCAAAATCAAGGCATGATTAAGGATCTAAGCACGAGCAATAACAGAATTGAATTTTAGGTACGATCAGAATTATTTTTAGGCACGATTGAATACAGAATCAACAATCACGTAGATACGATAAGAATCACGTTTGTCTAGGCATGATAAAAACTTATTTAGGCTTGATCAATGAGAGGTAGTCACGCTCAATAGAATAAAAAATGTATAAGCATGAATTAATAATTAACCAAAATTGTTTAAATACGATCGAAAATCAAATTTTAGGCACGATAATGAATGTAATAAAATCATATAGTCATGATCAAAAGAATCAAAATATAGTAATATGTTTCCATTGAAAACTGAATGACGATTAGAAGGATAGGAAAATCAAATGACGATTCAAGATATGATATGCAAGAAGGAAAATAACTACAAGGTAATCATTTAATAGCGTGCCTCGAGCAAAACCAATCTTTCAAACTCGTTGAGCCAGCTAACACTTACTACACCAAGGAAACACATAGAGAACTAACGCACTACCCAAGTACTATAATTAATTCTATTCTGAACCAAATGGAATATCGACTAAATCCAATTATCATCAAGCTATCACATACAGTTTGTTTGCCAATATTAATTTATTTCAAATTTCAAGTATTTCCTTCATACCAAACAATTTCTAAAACATCAAACTTCAATTATTAACCAATCTTCAGGTATGTCACGCCCCAGAACCAGAACACTGGCAACTAGGGATGGACCAGGCCAGCTACGTAATACCAAAGTACTCCAGTACTCTGAAATAATGTATAAGCTGTCAAGACATGGGGGTTACTACTACAAGCCAACAGTCAATCCTAGGTCATGCAATCCTAGGTATCTCAATCACAGACAAATATGCAAGAAGTATGATCATCAGACATAAAATAGTAAAGCGTTCCAAACTATATATACATGGATGATCATGAAGCTAATAATACAAAGTGAAGAACTAGCAAGAGTAATAGTCATACATGATAAGCTCTAGCTATAGTCTAGAATACGCAAATCATATTTAGACCCGTAGGCTAAATGTCAAGATCCAAAATACGAGCTAAACACGTGCTCGGAGGCTAAACGCCACAAAAGAATAATATACATAACTAGTGGAAGAATGATATAGAAAAACCTACTAAGGTACTTTGGTGCTCTGGATAGTCACCGTCGTGTAGATGGTACGGAAGATCTTTTGGGCTCCTCTATCAGATATGGCCAAACAAAACCAGTGGGATCAGACCCACAATAGTAAGTATCACAAAGGAATCCAAACTGTAGTGTCCCGTCCCGCTCAGTCAATCGGAGGAATCGGAACGCCAACGACGTTCAAACTTAGCCTTGCAACGGCGACTCGAAGACATCGCTTGGTCGAGGCGACTCCTCGTTCAGGTGAGGTAGTTTCGGTGAACTTGTCTCATCTTAGCCTTCACATAATAAATCGAATGTTTTCAAATACACAAGTAGGCTTGATAATAAAGAGACGAATCCACATAGAGAAGGAAATAATCCCGACGGGTCAAATTGAGTTAGAATATGGAAAGGTCCAACGGTCGGCTTAGAGTCGGTGCACTGCGTGCTTTGAAAATGACACTCGATCCTTCCCGTGGCTTGGGAGAAGGAAAGTTGGTTGAGTAGGCGAAGTTATGAACGTAGCCTAAGTCATAGGCATCGCCCGCATGAATGCTTGATAAAGTATGCACGATCTATTGTCCAAGTCGAACGCGTGCACGACACGTTCCCACGACGCAAGGCTTGACGCAGCCTTTGCTCGTCAAGTTGTTGCAAAGTAAGTTAGGCAAGTTATGTTAATCTATCAGGAGTAGTGGCAAGCACGGTCCTATGAGTTCTTCGGCTGGGTATAACCACATAGTCTCACGATCGTAAGGCCCGTCATATAAAGTATGACTTGGGCGGTGGTGTCACATAGAGTTTCCTCGAACGGTGACCCAATCAGACGGGGACCGGTTCTTGAGAAGCAGGATTAGCAGTGCTGGATGACCGCACAGGTTAGCGCAGAGTCTTGCAGCGGAGCTCGCTACTCGCGCTGGCAAGGGCGGCCGCCTAACAAGCTAAAGGAGTCCAAGATGGCTCTGGGAGTCAGTGACCAAATTCATATAGATGAGTCGGCATGGCGGCAAACCCGCATGTGTGCCTTTGGATTGAGTTGAGTTGAATGTGTGCATACAGTTAGAACACAATGTTGGGCCTAAGATTTGGTCGCAACGTAGGCGACATGTTTCGACACGAGAACCATTTTTGATATCGTTGGTGCGCTCTCTCTCTCAAATGTCCCACGGATGTCCATACAATAAGTCTATCTATTTTGCAAAACGTAGGAGAACCGTTTTTGACAAAATAAAAGGATGGTTTGCGTAAGCATGGTTGGCTAAGTCGGGCTGGGCATATACACCAAAGTTACGTCGACCTTAGAAAAGTCGAGTACGGGAATTGAATAATGTCGAGCAAGAATGAGTTAGACTTGATTGAGTAAATGAGATGACTATCGACAGGGGTGCTATCGAACGGTGATGTTATCGTCGGTACGATATAGATGAGCGTGCTTGAAATTTAAAAAATATTGTGGACAAAAATTCGAGAAAATAGATTGTGAATCGAATGATAAGTTGAGGATTTGTTAAATGACTTCATCCCTGAGTGGTGTATGCGATAGCCTCAGGAATGTCGATCGATCGATTGAGGATGTGGGGTGTCAGTGAGTCTATCAGCAAGCATCGCGTTTTGCAAAGCCTTAGATTGAGTGTCGTTGAACAAGTCGTAGTCTCGGAGATTTTGACGAGTCGATTCGAACAACCTAGAGATTGACGCGCACGGAACGTGCACGGGATTGAAATTGTGCAAGTATGAAATACAAAAATGATTGAGTATGTGAAACTGAATCAAAGAAAAGTTAGGGTGTACGAATGGATGACTTGATAAAGAAAATCGATAGGTGGATCGTATAGAAAAAGTTAGTACGATGGGGAGATAGCGTGCGTGAAAAAGTTGAATTTTGAAATTATACAAATGACTCTGAGGATTGGAATGAATGTTGCTCGATGATTTGAGTTAGCAAGGAATGATGCGAATTGAGAAAATACGTTGGTCGATGACTTAAGATAAACGGATGAACAATACGTGAAATTGGTTTAAGGAAATTGATGTTGTGAATGATTCGAGGGATAATGATTGAACTTGAATTTGAATATCGAGGAGATTATCCAGTCGAATGATAACACCATTCGCACGTCTCGAAATTGGTTCCAAAGGAAGATCGTCAGGTTACGCATATCGTCGATGGTATTGAGGCGTATCAAAGATCGATATGCGATAACTCGGGGGTACTCTGACTCGGCGAATGATGATCGTGCAAGTGGTATTGTTCGGTTGGATGCTATACTTAGGATTTTGATTGAGATGAATGTGGAGGAAAACAGAAGTGTCTTGATGGTTACGTTGATAATCACAACGTCGTCGATCTTGTCTTACGCAAGCGCAACTCTAGCCTCGCACATGCGTCGCGTCGAATTTGGGGCGATCGTTCCGCGTGAGCCCTGACATGGTGATTCATGTCGCGGGAGTGATCGAACTCAAAAAATCAGGACGCGGCAACTTTGATTGTCTCGACTTGTCAGTTTGATACGAAGGAAAAATTCGAGGATGTTTGGACTTACGATTCAGGATTGAATAAACTTAAGGATTGATGTCACGACCCGCACCCGCTTTTCGGACGCAAGCTCGTGAGCAAGCCAGCTACGCATCAAGCGGACTCCAGCCCGACTCGAATACGTAAATGTTGTCACGGCTAGGGTAAACTGCCAAATCATGGCAAACAAATTTTTATCTCAAATCCACATTAAGTGTACGGAACAGGAATGAACACTATGGGTCGTGGTCTGCAGCCCACTAGCATATATGTCCGATAAGACTCCAAAGAATGCATGAAAATAAACCCTAAAATGCATATTTTACTCTATTATCCAGATTGAAATAAACCCTAACATATTTTTTTCATTCGAGAATTTCGACTTTAGGACTGCCAGAAATTGTGGCAGTCATGAAAGAAACTTGCTGTATAGCAAGTATCTTTCAGGACTGCCTCAATTTCTGGTAGCACTCAATATGTCTAGGACTGCCAGAAATTGTGGCAGTCCTGTTGTAGAGCATGTCCCTTTCAGGACTGCCACAATTTCTGGCAGTCCTCATTACTTCTAGGACTGCCAGCAATTGTGGCAGTCCTGTTGTACATCGAGTCTATTTCAAGACTGCCACAATTCTTGGCAGTCCTCATTACTTCTAGGACTGCCAGAAATTGTGGCAGTCCTGTTGTACATCGAGTCTATTTCAAGACTGCCACAATTTCTGACAGTCCTTAATACTTCTAAGACTGTCAGAAATTGTGGCAGTCCTGATATGAACCAAATTCTTCTACAACTAGGATTTCTTCCATAGTTTTTTTTCTACAACTAGGATTACATGCATAATTCTTCTATTAATAAAGAAAAATTGGTTAGTAGACTAATAGATTAATAGATTTGATAACCCAATTTCTTCTACAACTAGGATTTCATCCATAATGTCCAAACAAGAAGAAGAAAAATAAAGTAGGGTTTGGAGAAAGAGATCTGAGAAATTAGAAGAGAGCAAAAAATCAAAATAAACTAGGTTTGCAAAAATTGATGTTCTTGTTCTTGTTGTTCTTGTTCTTGTTCTTCTTCTTCTTGTGAGGAAAGAGAGGAGAGCAAAAAATAAATAAAAAGTTGACTTATATACTCACATGTTGGCTAGTCATGAGTATTTTTTCAATGGTAAACTTGTAAATAAATTAAAATTTGCTTTTGGCTAGCCCCTGATCAATTTCTTATATGTCCTTATAATTTGCCAAAAATAAATGGTACATTTGTGAAAAAAATTTCCATCCAGAACGAAACTGAATTTAAACCGGTCATCAAAACCTCACTATTTTAGTATTTTAGACTAAATCGAAAAATTCACGGGTAGGGCCACCCTTGTCCGTTGATTGGGTCCCTCTTTGTTTTGTAAAGTTTCAAAAGAATTCATTTTTATTCACCCAGCAAAATTAATGAAAATTTCACATTTTCACTCAAAGTTGTCGTGTGTCTTTTTGGGTTATTTACACTAACTATTCCTATGTTTTTGATTTATAACACGGGGTACCCCTACTTTTAAACTATTTACACTAACTACCCCTATGTTTTTGGTTTATTACACGGGGTACCCTTACTTTAAGGAAAAATAAAAAAATTATAACACTAACTACCCCTACGTTTTCTAAAGGGAGGGGTAGTTAGTGTAAATAGTTTAAATCAGGGGTACCCCGTGTTATAAATCAAAAACATAGGGGTAGTTAGTGTAAATAACCCTTTTTTTTATCAAATATAAAATTATTTAGTAGTTTTGGTGGATGAACAAAAATGATTGGTTTTAAAAAAGAAATGCTAAGTCTACAACCAAATGTTTACAATTTTTTTACAACATCTATGTCCCACCTCTTACACATGGGTCCCACCAGGTCTCACCTCCCCTCTCACCCCCTGCTACATGGGCTCTATCCGATCCCACCACTTTTTTCCTCTTCCAATTGAAATACCACATGTGGTGGTTGTAAAAAATTGTAAGCATTTGGTTGTAGTCGTTTCAAAAATATGAAGAGTATCAGATGAGATCCATCCATGCCCCTCTCCAATAAATAAATAAATAAATAAAGATATATTTGGTATTTGAAATATAGTTCCTACTTTGGGGAGAATGGACCGTTAGAGCTGGCCCTCTTGTTTTGTTTATTCAATTCTTCTCCCTCGCCCTCTCCTCTTAACTAGCCGTTACAACTCTCTCTCTCTCTCTCTCTCTCACTCACTCTTGCCATGGATCCAGTTTCTGTGATGATCAGCAGTAGCCCCTCTTCGGAGGAACGATTCTGGAGCAAGCTCCGCGACCGGGTCGACACCATTCTCGAACAACGGAAGCCGGAGAACCCCCGCTGTGGCGGTACCGGTGGGGTTGAATCATCGGCAGGCAAGCGGCTGAGGGATGAAGAAGAAGAGGACTCTCTGCTTCTCCTCAGAGGTTTCGATTCCGCCGCTTCTTCTCTCTCCCAGCTCACAACCACCCTAAATGCCGCCCAGCAGGTACTCATCCCATCCTCTGATGCACGCACGCACATGGGTACGCGCGGCACATATTTCGGTGTGTCTTAGTGTATGAAATATCTGTGTTGGACTTTAGATTTAGAGATCTGAGACGAACTCTAAAAGTGGTACCCTCTGCTTGGCAATTATCGGGTAGCGGTTATGAGGTGTTTTTAGAGTACCAGTTATGAGCGGTTACGAGGGGTCCGGTTTTGGATGGTTTTTAAGTAGCGGCTTTTAAACCAGTCCAATCCATGCTTGATAATTCACTAACGAGCGGTTCTGAAGGTTTTTTACACAAATAAATTAAATAGGAAAGGGTATCGGTAGTTATAATTATATCTATTTTTGTGAGGATATAAATGGAATAAAAAAATAAAGCCGCTCAAAACCCGCCGATTTGGGGTGTTTACAAAGCCACCCAAAAATACATTACACCGATTTTGGGGGGTTTTTGAGCCGACGAAAACCAGTGCCTCAAAAAAATTAACAAGCAGGGGTTTTCATAAACGGTCGGTTCAAAAACACCCAAAATCGGTGAAAACACCATTACCAAGCAGACCCTGACAAAGCTTGATGTTCATATAAATATATTTTTATCGACGATAATAAACAAAGTATAATATCCAAAATAATATGTTAAAATTAAATAGTAATAAAATTGAAGATGTTCCAAACAAAAATAAAATTGTAACTTGTTACACACACAAAGAAAGAGATTGACAATGCTGGAAAGGTAGAGGAGATTGAGAGCGTCAGACTTAGGTGAGAGGATTTTGACAGCTACTACACCAATTTTTTTTTTTATATCTGACTAAGTGACTTGTCTCTTGGTATTACCTTTAGATATCTTAGAACAAAAAAAAAAACTTATGATGACTAAAATTATTATGAGTCTGTTGGTCTTTTATTTAAAATCGGACTTACATACATTAAATAGTATAAAAAAAATGGTGCCCTTTAAAGTTTTGGGCCTGAGGCAGCCGTCTCATGCGGCTCATATCAAGTCCGGCCACGTGTATTTGGACCATATGTTTCTTGTCTGATACGTGTCTGACACGATGCTATTTGAACACCACGGCACCATATATATTACCAAAAAAAATTTCCCTCTCTGTCATCGATCTAGTACTGGTGATGTGAAAAAAAAAATTATGATTCAAATTAATCGTACAGTTTCAGCAGTTGCAGGCTTAGCTAACTTATCTGTTTTCTTCTTGACAGGGTCTAATTGATCTAGTTAAACCCTTCTCGACACAAGTACAGCAGAGAGAACGTGAAGAAGGAAGTGCTGAAGATGATGAGGATGGGCATCCACACGCCAAGAGGCATTGCGGTCCTGACAAGCTTCCAATCAAGGACCAAGGAGTTTCCGCGGAGAAGAACGATGCCCCTGTCGCCGCACAAGAGGAAGCAGCCAGCGGTGATGGCTGTGAAGAAGCTAAACCGGTCCCTGCCGACATCGCAAAGAGTGGGAATCTCAAGAAAGCCAGAGCTGTAGGTCCCAAACTCCGTTTGCTACTTCAACCCACCAATAACACATTCCTGGGAACATTTTCTCTTTTAAGATTTGATTATTAATTTGGATGTGCTATGGCTGCAGCTTGCAATCTCCATGGCAAGTAAAGCAACTACGCTTGCCAAGGAACTGAAGATGATAAAAACGCGGTTAAGCTTTATGCAAGAAAGATGCAGTTTGCTTGAAGAGGAGAATAAGAGGCTCAGAGATGGGGTCGAGAAAGGGGTTCGAGCAGAAGAGGATGATCTGGTAAATTAATTAGTTATGCAATTTTTTGGTTCTATATGCTATCAGAACTTTCATATAACCTCCTTTTCATTCGTATGCATACCAGTAAAAAAAAAAATATGTATTCTCTGATTTGCGGTTTTCCCACCATTAGTACTTACTGGAGTTTATAATTTTCTTTTAAGCCCATATATTTAATAAATTGATGTGAATTGTTTTATTTTTTAGATAAGTATAGCTTCTTTTGTTATTGGCTCTTTATGAACCGGCTAATGATTTATAAAGCTTTGTTGATATTTGCGGCAGAAAATAAATGCTGAATCCATAGGAGTAGAACATAATTGAGTGAAATGGTTTCTTACTATAGTTCCACTTATGGTAATTAGAATTGGTTATTGAAAATGTTTCATCTCTCGGATATATTGGTGTTTGGTCTAAGAGAATGTATACTTATTTGAAGAACTTGTATTCGCCTAAAGTTAGGCATGAAGCTATTCCTCACAATATTGTTGGCGTTTCAACCAAAGCATTAGAAGCTCTGGTTGAAACTCAAATACTTTCACAAATATATTTTGTTTGTTGAGAAGAATAATTAAGATTTAAGTTTATACTTCTGGTATAACCTTGAGGTGTCCCAAGTAGCCATAAAATAGCAAATTATAAGATGGAAAAGGGTAGAAAGAAGTAATGTGGAGGCTATTTAAAGGATATGCTACTTGCCAATAATGCAAAGTAGACAAAGAAATGAACTCATAGTTGGACTTAGTTGGGCTAGGACCTAGGTGCTAAGACCAAAACAAACGCGAATGTTATTGGCACCGCACAGGTGAAAAAAAAAGTTCATCCTATTTGTGCATAATAGAAAATGTTTGGAGTATTGGGAAAAAAAAAAAATCTGGTGCCAGTTGCACTGAGACTGGCACTAAACTCCATATTTTGAAGTTGGCGTCAGTCACACTCGCGCTAGATAACAACCAAAAAAAAATTCTGCTAGACAAAATAATAACAAACCTTGGCACCATACTCAAAATTTGAAGAATTCCTATTGGTCCACTACTTTTGCCATAGATTGTGACATGGAATGTATGTTTTTGATTGGATAACTACTTTTGTCATGGATTGCCTATTTTTGATTGGATAATTTCGATCAGGATGGCTATATAAGAGAGTGAGTGAGAGAGAAGCCATTCACTCTCAAAACAAAAAGAAGAGAAGGGGAGAGACAATCCAAAAGAAAATAAGAAGGAGAATAGCTCACATAAGAGAAGATGGAAGAGCAGAACGACGGTCGTATTTCCGGTGGACATACCACTCAAAGAGAAATTCAAGAACGTGAAAATCATTTATCTCGACTAATATTTAATGGAAAATTTTATTTATTTATTTATTTATTTGTATTTATTAATTTCAATTACTTATTTAAAGTAGTTTATTTTCATATATGTGTGGTTATATGATTATTTGCTAGATGCACGTTTACGGAAACATGGTCAACGACGCTACGTAAAAAACGATGTCAATGTCGCCAAATGGGAGCTAACCTCCGAACAAAAGGCCTTAGTGGAATCTTTTGAATTCCATTATATAGATCAGATAGAGTTCCTGCAACATGACATGGACTTGATGTTTAGTTTGGCAAAGCATTGTTTACATGTATGATAATTAATTAGATAATATCTTAGATGATACCTTGATTTGGATAATGTAATAATCTAAATTAATATTACAGGTGATCCAATATATTTTACAGAACGATCAGATAATAGTGTTTTGATTTCGATGGTATCTTGGTGTGTCGGGTCCAACTGGACAGGGACAGAAGGGTAGATCATACGTTAGCGTTAGTTGGCTATGGAGTAACTTTAGGTATTTTGACCGTACATCTGACGGTCAGGTGATCGTGGATGAAAATCGGGTATAAAATTTAACTCTTTATTTTAGATAAACAATGGATATTATAGTTTGACTCACTAAAAATATAATTTAATATTCAGGTTGTTTGTTTTACATGAGCATATTTATATGCTTTAAGTGGTTGAACTGGCTGCAAAGTAAGTGTTTGTCTTTTACCATTTTTAAAAAAATTGAAACAATATACTCGACATTCATTGGGAGGTATTAGCATTTTTGTACACTTGTTTGACAGAGTTTGTTAAAACGATGTCAGATACCTGTAACACGAATCTGACTGGATGCATGCATCTACTACAGCTATTTTATTACGTTATCACATTATTCTAGTATACCTGTAACCCAAATCTGACTTGATATATGATAATAACCTTTGATATGGTCAACATTTTACTATTGGTAGACCAGTTACCGGTATCAGTCGTGTAACTGGTCTCTTCCCGGTAGCTAAGCGATAGACAATTGATGTAGTAGATCAGACATAGATATCATGTTGCCTCAATTTATCGGCCACAATTTGACTGGCTAGTGCATATGGAGATAAATAAATTTTATACTTCTACTTATTTAGGATAAATTTGTGTCATTCTTATTTACTCCATAATAATCAAATAGGTTACATGAGTGCCATATATTATACGTCTCGATACTCCCGATATTTAGAGGATGACGTATTCGTACAAGTCTACACAGATTTTGTATCATTTACGACTACCAAACCATGTTTCATCCAGCGGATCATGTTCTTTGACAGTTTTGGATAGTTAAATAATTCATAATGTCCACCGGCTAGTAGTTGTGTCATCGCTCAAGCGCAAGCTAGAATCAATAATTTGTTTCCTGGTTGGGATTCGAGATTGGAGAATTATAGTATAGAAAAAATATGTCTCGCCAAGTGCAATTACCGGATGAATGTAATTGCACTTGAATGTCATATATTATATGTCTCGATGCTCCCGATATTTAGAGGATGTCATATTCGTTTGGGATGGTTCAAGTAATTTATTATGTTCCACCAGCTAGTAGCTATTGTATCGCTCAAGCGCAAGCTAAAATCCATAATTTGCTTCCTGGTTGGAATTTGAGATTCGAGAATTATAGTGTGAAAAATATGTCTCGCTAAGTACAATTACCGGATGACTGTAAGTTTTTATCTTATTTTGTTTTATTAAATTTCTAGTTGTGTTTTGCTATCAAATCTATAATCTCGATTGCATTCACGCAGTGCTCCCCACCCACTTTTGTAAGCAAAGTCATCGAACCCTATATCGTTTTAACAAAATATTAGCAAAACACAACGAAAAATTAATAAAATAGAATAAAATAAATTAATTTGATCATTTGTTGATATGATCATTAAAAGGTCATTATGTACTGCTCTTTAAATAATTTGATCATTTTTTGACTTTCGAGTTCATAGTTCACATTTCTTTTGATTTGAGAGAGTTAACAAATACCGAACTCAGTTGGCTTATGTGGTCAGCAAGGAGAGATATAATCTCCCTAATTAAGCGGACGGTCTCGGAATCATACCACAAAGAAGACATAGATGTGTGAATGCATGCAACAATGTATGCATGAATTGCAACAAATAATAAGATCCTGGAGACTATCTAAGATATGGTAGGTTTAAGGGAGTTATATGCCAAAAGCCCCATTAATTAACATTCCTTCTCGTTAAAGAGTTGACAGACTTACACAAGCAAATAATATTCGTTAGAGAGTCGGCAGACTTACGCAAGCAAATAATAAGATTTGATAGACTTATTTAAGACTTACACAAGCAAATAATATTCGTTAGAGAGTCGGCAGACTTACGCAAGCAAATAATAAGATTTGATAGACTTATTTTAAAATTATGGTATATGCAAAAACAAACTGTTCAAATGAATAAAAACATTTAAACAAAAAAATTGTATGCGTCTGCCGGGAGTCGAACCCGGGTCTATTGCTTGGAAGGCAATTATCCTAACCGTTGGACTACAAACGCTTACATGCCTATTTAGTACCCCATCTATTATATGAATTAATTTCAAATCAGCCCAATCAAAACATTGAGACTGATATGACCCTTGAGTTGAAAAGATGGTTAAACTCTCAAACACAATTAGGAACCAGAGAACGCATTTCATTCATAATAATAATAAAAAGTTTGAGAACTTGTTGATCTTCCAATCACCACTTTCATTCATCAATTACAATCCACTATACTTGGACAAATAGCTAAGGATGATGAATTTAGACATTTGGACTCTGGAAAAACAAGCGGATCAATGGTGCAACAACAAGTGCAGTCCTTTGATATTTCTCGTTCGCCAACCATCACCACATTGCCATTTCAGCCAACACACCAACCATAGTCAGCTGACCATTGTCATTGTATTGGAAGGAATGTCCTGTCCCCTGCATCTTTATCATATACTACTTGATGCAGCTTCGTAAGAACGTTGTTTTAGTTTTCACAGAAATGATCAAAGATTAAATCAAGGAACATTAAAGAACATTTTTTTTCTTCCCTTCATTTCTCCTAATTCTTAGATTTCCTCATTAATCTTTCCTGAAATACTATTCAAAATACTATTCCTTTTCTTATACTAGTTTTTTCTTTTATTGTCCAAGCGTCGGGCTATCCCGCTGTCGCACCCGCCCGCACGGCGGGATAGCCCGACGCGTGGTAAAGTATAGCTTATTTTGTTATTGGCCCTTTGTGGACCGGCTAATGATTTATAAAGCTTTGACGATATTTGTGGCAGCATAATGAATCCATAGGAGCAGAACATAATTGAGTGAAATGATTTCTTACTATAGTTCCACTTATGGCAATTAGAAGAAGAGTCGAAATCGTGGAATTGTTAATTGAAAATGTTTCATGCCGGATATATTAGTTTTTGGTCTAAGAGAATGTGTACTTATTTGAAGAACTCTGTATTTGCAGACGAAATGCACCAAAGGAGAGAGGTATAGAAGAACTTTGTATTTGCCGAAAGTTAATAAGGTTCAGAGTATCGGTATCGGAATCGGTATCAGACCGTTCCTATGAGTATCGGTATCGGCGGTATCGACAGTATCGGAGGTTTTGGATCGGAGTATCGGATTTTTTTGGTATCGGAAAACAAATAATTATTAATAAATTATTAACATTTTAGAAAATATATTTTATACATTTAGGCATAATTTTAATATTTTCAGCGTTGTTTTTTAGTAGTTTTGAAATTAAATGAAGTAGTAGTCACCCTTACCGATTGATTTACGTATCAATAAGTACGTTTTCTTCTTTTACATGCTTTTATAACATTTCTATGCTTTTACACCCTTGTTGATTGGTCTTTTTCGTTTAATTTTTTTTGCCAAATTGACCGGAAAAGAGACCCCCAATGTCGGTATCGGTTAGTATCAGGTATCGTTCGGTATCAGATCGGAACATGTCAAATCGTATCGGTATCGGCCGTATCGGATCGGTATCGACCGATACTGCGAACTATAATAGGCATGAAGCTATTCCTCACAATGTTGTTGGCATTTCAACCAAAGTATGAGAATCTCTGGTTAAAATTCAAATACTTTCACAAATATAATTTGTTTGTTGAGAAGAATAATTAAGATTTAAGTTTATACTTCTGGTATAAGCTTGAGGTATCCAAGTAGCCATAAAATAGCAAATAAGATGGGAAACAAGTCACTAGTAGAAATTTGGATCGAGTCAAGTGATAATCTCTTTTGGGTTTTAGAGGGATCATAGTTGGATTGCTAGAACTGAGGGTAGAAGGAACTAGAGGTGAGGTGATTTAAACGATATGCTACTTGCCAATAGTGCAAAGTAGACTAATAGATGAACTTGTGAGGACTAGTTGTAGGTTTATATATTTGGATTTACAAGAACTAAGGGTAGAACTAAAACCCTTTTGGGTTTTAGAGGGATCATTGTTGGGCGCGTGCGGAAAAGTTTGCCAACCCACCTGATCAAAACCAACCCCAGTCTAACAGAAATCAAGCACAAGATGAAGACAAGTATATGGCGGTGACATACGTCACCTGGATAAATCCCAACTTTTAATAACTTAAATGAAATTACAAGATTGACAGAACTCACGTTGAACCCTTTGTCCTAATAGGTTCAACACCCTCACCACTCTCAAGAAGAAAAACAGAAGATTACAACTGAGATCACTCACCAACCCGTAGCAATCTCCCTAATTGAAGTTGACGACTACTCGATTAGATCTTCTTCTTCCTTCTGTCTCAGATGACGAAGTCCTAAGAGCAAAGTACGAACTTTCTCTTAGATTTTCTTGTGGACGAGCATCCCAAATCTCCACTTTGTGCTGTGCTTTATGCCTCCACCCTCACTCCACATATATATGATGAGAAATAGGTCATAATATGATTACTTAAATAGGAAGCTCTCAAATAAGAATTCTATTACACCTAAAATAATCCATCAATATCCTATTTTAGATCATAATATGAATTCCTAAAATAATAATCCTATTATATCTAAAATAGCACAACAACAATTATGGACATCCAAATCTAATTAAATCAAATATTTAACTGGATTTGGATTCCGTAAATATGTTGTTACCAAATCTAGACTGGACTCGAACAATCATAGTTGAATTTGCTAGAACTAAGGGTAGAAGGAACTAGAGGTCAGGTGATTTAAACGATATGCTACTTGCCAATAGTGCAAAGTAGACCAATAGATGAACTTGTGTGGACTAGTTGCCACGCCCCGCTTCTAGAATACGACAAGCCGAGTACGTAGCAAAAATCCAGGCTATGTGCTGAACAAATACACCGGTATTCGTACTTGCGATTGTCGCCTATCTAGGATAAAAGTATAGACAATACTAAATCATTGATAAAGTGAGAATATTTATATCGATAAACATCAACCATCCATATATACATAATTCCCACAAGTATGGTTTCTCAAAAAATTATATACAACTACACAAAATAAAACTGTTGCTCTACCCTCACCATCTATTACTCCTCTCAGACTCATTCATGCTATATAACTATTGGGTTTCTTCCTCAAGCATGCCTTCATCTAGTAAGCAAATAATATGTCATCAAAGACACGCAAGTTCTCAGTTCAAGAACGATAAAATAAATAAAGTTAAACATTATATGATTGAAAAATCATAATTTGATCTCAAATAAGGACTGTAGCGTCTCTTCCTTAGTCATGCCTTCACCTAGTGAACAAATATTAGATCACCAAAGATATGCAAGTTATTTGTTCAAGAACGATGAAATAAATGAAATTAAACAGTATATGATTGAAAAATCATAATCTGATCTCAGATAGGAAGATAAAATAAACAACCATAATGATGTATTATCATGTCAATTTGAAATAGGACTTTACTGTGATCCTAATTTTAGTAATTCTTTGGTGTCCAAAATTTTCCTATGGCCTAACAATCATTATAAACACAATCACAATACAATTGACCTATGTGATGATACAATTTGGAGAACAATCTTTGGATCTCAAACTTGTCTAATTTCTCGACAATACTTTTGTAACTAGGAATTAGGTTGTTGTATGATCAGTACGGTGCTTAGTAGTCCGGCCCCTCCCATACAGGAAGAAAAGATAAGACATGTCATTTAATACATAATCGATTTTTTTTTATCGAAATAGATAAAGTATTATATATGATGAAAGTGAGCTAAGCACACACACCATCTCTTCATAAGCCCTCACCAAAGAATGTATGAACTGATCAGCTTTGAGCATTATTTATATTACAAAGATTTTATACGGTATGATCCATTTTTGTTCTTCCTCGCTCAATGCTCTATTCTACAATCACAAACGATTTCTAATTCTATTATCTTATTAAATTTATCTTTCTTGGCTCAAGTATGTATCTCAATCCGTGTACCGTAGGTATCACGTGAATATGAGGATACTGTTCAGCAGAAAATTTTCAACCAGTAGAACATGATAAGACAAGTATAATATGTATCTCGATTAGTGTACCCTAGGTATCATACAATAGGATGATACAGCTCAACATGATATTTTCATATACTGGAATAAGACAAGTATGCATCTCAATACGTGTAGCAAGTATCATGTAGTACGAGAATACATCTCAACATGAAATTCCATCAACAAGAATGAAACAAGTACAACTATATTTTAATATTTATTTCGCTTGCATGTCTATATGTTTGTGTCCTATAAGTCCAAAAACTAAATTGTGGGGTGTCGCCCAACCCCCCTGGTCCCATGCCCGGTCCTGGAAAACTGGACGAAAGGGGAAGAAAGCAGTGACTCCGATACAGAAGATGAAGAAGATACATATGTTAAACATGGGGAGCAGCAGACAATGGAAAATGAGCTCCAAGTCTACAGAAGGAGATAACAGAAGTCCAATACTGTGCCTGTACCGTGCCCTGTGCCTACTGTACCATGTCTCTCATCTACTCCTGCTCCAACTCTTGAAGATGTTGCCCCCGCACAGAATCAATCTGATTCTGATGCGGATCTCTTTGACTCTGATGGTATGATCTCTCCACCACCTATTGCTCCCTTAAGGAGATCTTCTCGCATCAATGCGAGTAAGACTCCTAGTCGTTTTGATGATTATGAACATGATATTGCCAACTACCTGTCTTATTCTAACATTTTTTTCGAATTATCGAGCCTTCATTGCATCATTAGACTCTACTTTGTTGTCCAAAAGTTGGTAGGAAGCAAAGAAAGATCCAAGGTAGAAAACTGCAATGATGGAAGAACTTGGGGTACTGGAAAAAAATAAGACGTAGGAGCTGGTTCCTTTACCCAAAGGGAAGAAAACTGTGGGATACAAATGGGTGTACACAGTAAAAGAGACGTCAAAAGGAAAGGTGGAACGATATAAGGCGAGGTTGGTTGCAAAAGGATACACACAATCATATGGCATCGACTATGATGAGACGTTTTCTCCAGTAGCGAAAATGAGCACCGTAAGAATTCTGGTCTCCATTGCAGCAAACTATGGGTGGAAGTTATACCAATTAGATGTGAAGAATGCCTTTCTCCATGGGGACCTACAAGAAGAAGTGTACATGGAACTCCCTCCAAGGTGCTATGCTACAGAATCAGATGGAGGGACATTGCATGGAAAAAATGTGCAAACTAAAGAAGTCGCTATATGGGCTCAAGCAATCTCCTCGAGCCTGGTTTGACAGATTCAGAAAGGCAGTTACAGGCATGGAATACCATCAAGCAAATACAGATCATACGGTCTTTCTTCAGCATGCAAGAGGCAACATCACTATACTTGCTGTATACGCGGATAATATAGTAATCACAGGTAATGATGAAGTCGAGATCGCTAAGCTGAAGTTAAAACTCGCGAAGGAGTTTGAAGTGAAGGATTTAGGAGCGATGAGGTACTTTCTAGGTATCGAGGTGTGTGAAGGTGAACAAAGAATTGTTCTCTCACAGAGAAAATACACACTAGATCTGCTGAAGGAGACAGGAATGCTGGGATGCAAAACAGTAGTCACTCCAATTGACCAGAAGTGCAAGTTGGGAGCAGAAGCAGGAGAGCCAGTTGATCGTGAAAGATATCAACGACTTGTAGGAAGATTGATTTATCTGGGGCACACTCGCCCTGATATCTCATTTGCGGTGAGTGTAGTAAGTCGCTTCATGCATGATCCAAGAACGGGTCATATGGATGCAGTGTTTCAGATCTTGAGATGTCTGAAAGGGACGCCGTGGAAAGGGCTATGGTTCAAGAAGAATGTATGTATAGAAGTTGAGGGATACTGTGATGCAGACTGGACGAGCTGCATAGACGATAGAAGGTCTACCACGGGATATTGTGTCTTTGTAGGAGGAAACTTGGTCTCATGGAGAAGCAAGAAACAGTCAGTGGTAGCACGATCTACAGCTGAAGCAGAATACAGAGCAATGGCTTTAGGAGTGTCGAAATTGCTGTGGGTGAAAGCGTTGCTGACAGAGTTGAAGCTGGACAAGGGAGCACCGTTACGTCTTTTGAGCGATAGTCAAGCTGCAACAAGTATAGCTAACAATCCAATTCAGCACGACAGAACGACGCACATCGAGATTGATCGATTCTTCATCAAAGAGAAGCTGGAACAAGGGATACTGAAGATTGATCATGTTCGCTCAGAAGAACAAGTGGCAGACTGTTTGACTAAGGGTCTTAGTTCATTAAGTCTGTCGAAGCTATGTAACAAGATGAGAATGATTAATATCTATCGCCCATCTTGAGGGGGAGTGTTGAGAACTAATAAGGGATTTAGTCCCACATTGGAAAAATGTAGTATGAAGAGGAGCTAGACTCCCTATAAATAGTGGAGTAACCAATCAATAAAAATATAACAATTATTCTCTACAAAAATTGATACTAAGATGATACTACGCTTAAAACAAATTTCAATAGATATGCAGTAAATGGTCCAATTTGAATTACCTAAAAATCCCTATTCAACTAATACAACTTGTATAAAATACAACTTTGATTTTTTATACTTATCAAGAAACAGGAAACCCTAGAAATTGATACTAAGCCTCAAAAATAATTTTTTATTGAAGAGGAAGCTAGACTCCCTATAAATAGTGGAGTAACCAATCAATAAAAATATAACAATTATTCTCTACAAAAATTGATACTAAGATGATACTACGCTTAAAACAAATTTCAATAGATATGCAGTAAATGGTCCAATTTGAATTACCTAAAAATCCCTATTCAACTAATACAACTTGTATAAAATACAACTTTGATTTTTTATACTTATCAAGAAACAGGAAACCCTAGAAATTGATACTAAGCCTCAAAAATAATTTTTTATTGATGTGAAACATATCGTCCAACTCAAATAACTTAGCAATAAAAATACAAGTTGGGTTCAATTCGATATCCTCGATTTCAAGATATTCCTTATTTCCCAAATATTAATTTCCTGATAATCTGATACATAACTCTAGGTTCCTCTAAGTTATGTAGCGCTATAAGAAATCTTAAATTTTCATAATAGTCGTCTAGTAGCACTTTCAGAATAGGTTTCGGTAGTACTAGGGTTTGTTACGTAAGTAGGTGTCGATACTTAAATTGGGTATGACTTAACATATAGGATACTTTTTAGAATACTTTCTTCTAGGTCTTAGCTTGCAAGGATACACATATGTAAGTATACAAGCATTTAAACACAACAATATTTTACTAAGATAACATGTATATATCCTACGATCAAATTGGAGTATATATAAACTTGTATCCTACGACACCGGTGAATATACTTGTGTGCTACTCTCGAATTCATAATAAAACATGAATATAAACATGCATAGATTAATCCTTAAGTTAGGAACCCATATATACAACATAGTTTTGATATAAAATTAAAAGAACAACATAGCTTCTAATATTAATTTTGAAGAGAATGAGGACTTGCCTTGATTTTCTTAAAAAAAAGGGAGTCTTCAGATTAGAAGTGGTGAAGAAGAGTTGTGCTTTCCTTTTTCTAGGCTATAGAAGCTCTTGGATTTGATATGGAGAAGATGTGTGTCTTCTTTCTGAAAGAAAAGGAAAGAAGAATAATAAAGGAAAGGGTAAAGAAGGAGGTGTGTGCTTCCTTTGGTACTAGGAAAATAAAGTGTGTGTGTTTTCTTATCTTGCTAGGGTTGATATGATTAGGACATGTAGTGTATGCTTCCTTTCTTACTAGAAAAATAAAGTGTGTGTTTTCTTATCTTGCTAGGGTTGATATGATTAGGACATGGAGTGTGGCCGGCCTTGGCTAGGAAAAAAGTAGGAATCAAAGGAAGAAAGAAAGCAAAAGAAAGAAAATAAAGGAAAGAAAGTAAAGGAAGAAAAGGAAAAATTTTACTTAAGAAGTAAGTAACTTAGGAAAGAGGAGGTGTGATTTTGCATGGCTCTCTAGTGGAAAGTAGGAAGTGTCACGAGGAGAAGGTTTGCTTAAAGGCTAAGAATACGACTAAGCTACTTACGTATAGGACTAAGCACCTAAGTAGCTTACAAGTAGCTCTAGTCCCTCTATGACAAGTAGGTCAAGTAGCTCTCCTAATATAAATTTTACGTAAAATTAAATATTGTTATTATATTAAGATCTCGAAAGTTTATAAAAATTCTATTAATATAACAATAATAATTTGTTCTCGTAAAAAAGATATTTTCTCGTAAGAACACATTTTTCATACTTTATTAATATTATTATGAATTTTGGAAAGCAATTACGAGGACAAATTTTATTATTATATTGATATAATTTTTTTCTCCGGTATTTTGATATAATAATAATATTTGTATTATAATAGGAGAGGTGCTTCTCATAGAGGTGCTTGATTCTTGTAAGCTACTTAAATAGCTTAGTCGTGATTCTTAATCTTTGAGCTTTTAACCTTCTCCTTACTCCTTTGCTTAGTCACCTTACCACCTCATACTCCTTACCATGCAACATGACACCTTCTTCTTTCTTTTATTTCTTTCCTAAGTTACTTACTATTTAAGTAAAACTCTTTCCTTTAATACTTTTTTTTTTCCCTTTATTTACTTTCTCTTTTTTTTCCTTCCTTCTTCTCCCTCCTTAGCAAGTCAAGGCCGACCACTCTTCCACCCCTCTCCATGCAACCCTAGCAAAGTGAGGACACACACAACTTAGTACTTTCTAGTTTGGAAGTAAAGGAAGACACACTTTTTCTTTATATCTTCCTTTGATTTTTCTTCTTTCCTTCTCTTTAGAAAAGCAATTTTCTTCTTGAACCCGAGAGCTTCTAGCAAGGTGAGGACACACACAACTTGGTGCTTTCTAGTTTGAAAGTAAAAAAAGGAAGACGTACTTTTTCTTTATATTTTTGTTTGATTTTTCTTCTTTCCTTCATACATACTTTTCTTCTTGAACCCGAGAGAAGCAAGGCGAGGACACACACAACTTGGTACTTTCTAGTTTGGAAGTAAAGGAAGGCACACTTTTCTTTATATCCTTCTTTGATTTTTCCTTTTTTTAGAAAAGTAGACACACACACTTTTTTTCTTGAACCCAAGAGCTTCTAGTCTAGATAGAGGGAAGTACACATCATTTTCATCACTTTCCAACCCGAAGACATACCCTCTTTATTTAGAAAGCAAGGCAGGTTCTCCTCTTCAAAAATTAATTTTAGAAGCTACATTGTTCTTTTAATTTTATAAGAGTATTAAGATTTGATGGTAGTACACAAGTACATTCATCAATGTAATTGTAGAACACAAGTTTATATTAAATTGATCGTAGGACACAAAAATAATTGTTGTAGGTATGTGTTTATATATACATGTTATTTTAGTAAAGGATTGTTATGTTTAAATACTTGCATACTTACCTATGTGTGTATGCAAGTTTAGACCTATATGAAAATATGTTAAAAGTATCATATACATTAAATCTTATCCGATTTACGTATCGATAACGATTTATATAATTAACCCTAGTAATATTGAAAGTCGTACTAGGCAACTATTATGCCAGTTTGAGGATCCTATACTTTAGTGCTGCACATGACTTAGATGAATCTAGAGTAACGTATCAGCTGTTAGAAATTCAAAATCTTAGAATGGGGGAATATTGATTTAAATCAAACTTGTATTTTTATTAATAAGTCATTTAATTGGATAATTTATCTCATATCGATGAAAATCTAGTTTCTAAAATTTTCTATTTGCACTTGATAAGTATCAGAATTTGTAACATATGATTTATAATATTGAATTAATAAAATGATCAATATCTTGCAAAATGTTAATTTTGTAAATATTCATGTATATGTTTTCAATTGTATAATGTAGTTAGGTTTATTTTGAGCTCTATATATTTCTAACTTGTGCATTTTATCGGTTTGGAAGAACAAGTCTAGCAAGATTAATAGTTATTGTTGAGTAGCCTAGGTAAAAAGAATTTACTTTCTACTAATACTTTATGCATTAATTGTTGATTATGCCTGCATATGTCCGATGTGAGTTGTTCTACCGAAGGAGTTTTAACCCAAGAGGAATTCCACGGAGAGTTGCTCTAGGTTGTTTTGTTCTTATTGTCTGTGAATTTTCTTTAGAGCTCGAAATACAAAGGAGACTCCGCCGAATATTCTAAAAATTTCAACCGAATTTTGAAACCGGTAATTTTCGATTGTATTAAACCCTAGCTTAGATAGTCATATATCCTTTAGCAGATTTCGAAACCAGTAATTTTAGATCGTATTAAACCCTAAATTAGATTGATCCTTTAGAGATAAACTCTCGATACTTTGAGTATACTTAGGGGTCGAACTAGGTTTTGGACTCGTAGGATAAAGACATGCAAGCGAAATAAAATATCAAATTCAGTTGTACTTGTCTCATTATAGTTTATAGAATTTCATGTTTAGTTGCATCATCATACTACATGATACTTGCTACACATATCGAGATACATACATGTCTTGTTCTAGTAAGATGGAATATTATGCTGAGTGTATCCACATTGCGTGATACCTGGGTACATGGATCGAGATACATTATACATTTTATTTGTCCTATTGGATGGGAATTTCTGAAAATGTTTTCTCGTAATTTTTTGTAAACTATAGAAATCGTCATCGAAATTTAAAATAAAAAAATATTTTTCTCGTAAAAATATTTTCTTCTATGAAGTTTTGGAAAACAGTTATAATACTCTACTCACCTTAGAAAATTTTCGTCAACAGATTTTAAAATAATTTGGTTTTAAAATGATTAAATAACAAACAAAATATTCTATCGACCTTAGATAAATAAAGTAATATTCAGTAAAATAGTTGATAACTTGTCTAAGAAAGTTCCAAGAAACAAAGGACTCTTAAAACACAAAAAGTTTTCAAAAGCTTAAAACTTTACGATTGCTATAAATCTTCAGAACTTCATAAAATATATACATCTCAATCCAATAATATTCAAAATCTTATCGATATGCAGCTCTGGATTTGTATCGATCTTAACTTATAATCATATCCCTTTCCACTTAGAATTCAATGCATTATAATAACTTGTTGCCTCGTCATTCTGTTGAGTGACTACAAACAAGGCACAATTTTGCTGACAAGATTTTATGACTACAGCTTTTGCTATCATGTCATAAATATCTATCTGATAAAAGAAAGTAGGTTATGAATTTATTGGAAAACAATTATGATAAAAGAAAGTAAGTTATGATAAAAGAAAGTAGGTTCTCAAAAGAAAATTATTTCAGTTTGTAAAAGACATTGCTAATATCCTAAGCTTAAGGTCAAATTTGTAAAATATCAACTAAGACAAGAATTAAACTCCACATTTTCAAATCTCGCTTTCACATTCGCCAATCTATAGTAGTTTATGAAAATACTCAGTTTTAAATTTTTAGTATTAAAAATTAATTATATAAAATATAGTCATGATCCTTATAATCTTTAATCCTAAGTCGCGTTACAAGTACTCATTGCCTCGCTATTCTGGATAACTGTAGTAATTTCTCGTTTCACGATCTTGTTGATTGACTACAGGTCCTTACTTTCTCGCCAGATCAGTTATTAGATTATCGGGTCATTGACATAATATTGAAAACATAAAATCTTTCGTAGAAAATCCAAACAATCAACAATTGAATATATATATATATATATATATATATATATATATATATATATATATATATATATATATATATATATATATATATATATATATATATATATATATATATATATATTCTACTATATAATAGGAAAACTTAGATGGTGAAACTTTTGAATTCCGAAAATACCCTTACATATTTATATTAATTAAAAATAGTTCATTAATCTATTCTACTATATAATAGGAAAACTTAGATGGTGAAACTTTTGAATTCCGAAAATACCTTTACATACTTATACTAATTAAAAATAGTTCATTAATTTTAATAAGGACAACATAGTAATTAGGAAGACTACCCTTTGGTCTTCCTAAAAAGTCTTTCTAAACTAATTAAAAATGTTAAAATACGTGCAAGGCACGTGCACATATGCTAGTATATATATATATATATAAAAGCAAGGCTATTAGAGGAAAGATTTTTTTTTAATTTTCTAGGGGTTTCTACTAGGAAAATGTTCAACAAAAGTCATTTTATCAAGAGGAGAGAAATAAAGAATGATATTCAAGATTGAATAGAATAATAATTTAAAGAGTTAAGGTAGGAGAATGGAGATAATCAAAGGAATCAAAATTGTCAACAATCAAGGGCGAGTGGATTTATCAAAAATGAAAAGCAAGATAAATTTAAGATTTAGACACGCTATGGGGTCGAATAATTGCATTATATCCTAACTCTCCGACAATGTTAACAAACTGCAATCCATATTTCTTCGTCCCAATGCTTCTCTTCTATTGATTAGTAACTTTTGGGAGCATACATTTTTTATTATGAGGGCTAAACACACAACCTATCTCACATGGTTTAGCAATTTTTGTCCGGGACAGTTATTCATTACTCTTGAAACGATGATGACTGTATTGCCTTGTTTTTCAACTTCTAGGTACCAACTTTGCACAACGTCTGTCACAAATAAATGGTATAAGATATAAACCTAAATAAAAAGTCCTTAACATGGTTTAAAATATAGGCTGATACTGATCCGATACGGCCGATACCGATATGTTTTGGCATGTCCCGATCCGATACCGACTGATACCCGATACTGACCGGCACCGACATTGGGGGTCTCTTTTTCGATCAATTCGGCAAAGAAAATTAAACGAAAAAGACAAATAAGCAAGGGTTTAAAGCATAATAAGATTGTAAAAGCATGTAAAAGAAAATCAAACTATTGTATGTAAACCAATCGGTAAGGGTGACTACTATTTCATTTAATTTTAAAACTACTAAGAAATAACACTGTAAATACTTAAAATTATGCCTAAATGTATAAAATATATGTTTTTAAATGTAAATAATTTATTAATAATTATTTGTTTCCGATACCAAAAATTCCGATACTCCGATCCGAAACCGTCGATACTAGTACCGATATCTCCGACACCAATATGCATAGGAATAGTCCGATACCGATTTCGATACTGATATTGTGAACCTTGGTCCTTGACTTTAGAACTGCCAAAATTTTGGCAGTCATAAAGACATAATTTCTATAAACTTTTGATAGTCCTAATCTTACCGGTCCTTATAAAAGGTAGGGCTACCAAAATTATGGCAATCCTAAGGACATAGAGTTTTGTCTTTAGGACGGTCAAAATTTTGGCAAGGACTGCTAAAATTGTAGCAGTCTTGACACTTCCAATTGTGGGTTTCTCACATAGTTTACACAATTAAAGGGAAAAAAATGAGAATAAACAACCTGAGGTTCTTTGGAAGCTTCCCAATTGTTTTGTAAGGGATTCGACGAGATGATGACTTCATCGAATTGTTGTTCATCACCTCTTCTTCATTGTTGGGAGTCATTTTCATTGGAGAGGGTAGCACAAGCTTGAAAAACCTTGGTCGGAGGACTATAGAGAAGATGTGACCGGAGATTTACCTGAGATTCACCGACAGTGATCGAGATGTTAGGGTTTAGGTTGGAGAGTTTGATGTTTAGGATTTTTGAGGTTTAGGAATTTGGAAAAGAAGAAGAAGACAATGGAAGTTAGTTGTTATTTATTTAATAAATTGGGTTGTCCTTGAGATAAGAAAAAATGGTAGTTTGGGATACAAGTACATGAAAAACATTTGTGTCACCCACGAGCAATTTGTGAGGTGCCAATAACACTGGCCTTTTAAGATGGGCTTAAAATGTGTTGTCCTTGAAATTTGTGTGTTCCCCCCGAGTGAAAAATGAACTAAGTTGTGTTGCCCCCTAACCCTAACCAGTGTTGACCCTGGTCATTTTTTGCGGTGCCAATAGCACTGGCCAAAACAAACTTAGGTTGAGGGCTACAGAAGTGGAAAAGGTTGTGAGTATTATGGATGTGATGACCTTTATCATAGTGAAAGAAAAGAAAAAGATTCATGTATATGGGTCCTCAAATGTTGTAAGATCAACATTTTCTACGATTTGTGGCGTCCCTTGTCGCAATCATATATTATGTTGGACTAAGGGTGAATCTTTCCTAAACTATATGTGACCATAGATGATTGTATAAGGAGATGAACCTCATTATTCTCACAAATATGAAGGTTACCTCTCTAGCACGGATACAAATCTCGAATGTCATAAAATATAATTGTTTAAATTACGTTCAACTACTGATGGGGGCATCCCTATGCCATGTGGCTCCCAAAAAATTCAAGGGTTGGGAAGGATCAAGATATAGATAACAATAACCTCATTGACGTGGAGGTCATTTCCAAGACTTGAGCCGATATCCTCGAAGATGCAAGTGGCAATCTTCAAAACTTGAACCACCGTCCCTAATTTACTTTTATGTATGAGTCCTTCAATAGGCTGTGAGTAGTATTATGGATGTGATGATCATAGTGAAAGAAAAGAAAAAGATTCATGTTCATGTATGACTCCTCAAATGTTATCAGATAAACATTTTTCTATGATTCGTGGTGTCCCTTGTCGCAATCATATATGATGTTGGTCTAAGGGTGAATCTTTCCTAAACTATATGTGATCATAGATGACGAGATGAACCTCATGATGCTCACAAATATGAAGGTTACATCTCTAGCTCGGGTACAAATCTTGAATGTCATAAAACATAATTGTTTAAATCACATTCAACTACCGATGGGGGCATCCCTATGCCATGTGGCTCCCAAAAATTCAAGGATCGGGAGGGATCAAGATGTAGACAGCAATAACCTCATTGACGTGGAGGTCATTTCCAAAACTTGAGCCAACATCCTCGAAGATGCAAGTGGCAATCTTCAAAACTTGAACCAACGTCCCTAATTTACTTTCATGTACGAGTCCTCAAATAAGTTGTGAGTAGTATTATGGATGTGATGACCTTTATCATAGTGAAAGAAAAGAGAAAGGTTCATGTATGAGTCCTCAAATGTTGTAAGATCAACATTTTTCTATGATTCGTGGTGTCCCTTGTCGCAATCATATATTATGTTGGACTAAGGGTGAAGGAGATGAACCTCATTATTCTCACTTACCTCTCTAGCACTGGTACAAATCTCAAATGTCATAAAACATAATTGTTTAAATCACATTCAACTAGTGATAGGGGGCATCCCTATGCCATGAGGCTCCCAGAAAATTCAAGGATGTGAAGGATCAAGATGTAGATAGCAATAACCTCATTGACATGGAGGTCATTTCCAAGACTTGAGCCAACATCCTCGAAGATGCAAGTGGCAATCTTCTAAACTTGAACCAACGTCCCTAATTTTCTTTCTCGACTTCCAAAAGTAAATTGGAGTTTTGTCTCATGTTTTAGGAGTGGCCAATGCCAACTTTGTGATTTTAGTAGCTAAGACAGTAGTCTGGTAAAGTTTGTAAGCACTAATCTATTTGAGCAACATGAGTCCGATATTGAGTTATTTAAGTACTTTCCTTTTCTTCTTTTTTTGAGTCTCCTTCAAAAACCTACATTATCTTACTTTGCTAATTGCTCTCTTCTGTGTTGACAAGCGACTGTTAGGTTACCATTTGTTCCATTTGCCATCAATCTTCATTATGCCCCGACCCCACAACTCTTCAAGAAACTGTTTCATTATACATATTGACCTTGGGACTATGAACAAGTGACGTGTTCACAAAAAGTACGAAATTGGTTAATGGTTATACTACTATTTATACACGTCGATAGTAGCTTTATTTTTAATATCAAAGAGCCCTTGAATGTTCTGGAAAAGAATGAATAACATGACTAAATTCTTTTATTTATTTATTTTTTGGGGTGATATGCTCTGTTAATACGTTGACTTGGCTCGATGGGACTGTTCTGCCAAATTATTTGGGAGAATAAATATAGGTTGTTCTTAGCAGTTTTTGTGACATATGTATGATATTCTGATTTAAGTATCACCTTATACAGTTAGGACCATCAGTAAACGTCACACATAAACCTATCTATGAAATTAGAAAGGCAGAACTAAATAAATAAAAGGAAGTTATGTTTCATAGATGAAAAGGAAGCTCGATGGGACAGTTAAGCTCTATGGGATTGTTGTGCCAAATTATTTCAGAGAAGAAATATAGGTTGTTGTTCTTAGCAGTTTTTGCGATATGTATGATTTTCTGAGGTAAGTATCACCTTATGCAGTTAAGGACCATTCATTTTGGTCCATCCTATTAAACATCACACATAACTTATCTATGAAAATAGAAAGCCAGAAGTAAATAAATAAAAAGGAAGTTTAGGTTTCATCGCAAGGACCAATTATTTTCTCTCTTTCATATTTGGAATACGGTTGATCCATGAGGCATGATATTTAGACTATGTCATCCTCCTTCCCACTAATATATGCCTCACCCTTCCACTAATAATTATATTATGCGGGACTAAACTCTTATATTGCCACCAAACTTATGAACCTTGAGAACTAAACCGGTATCCTCCAATGTCGGTGTTGTTGATCTTAGTCCCTCTGGAGGATGCATGTGCAAGTCACGGAGTTGTCTCTCTATATTTATGGAGGTAAAAGCTGCGTACATTTTGCATAAATGGGAGCCTCGTCGCATTGGGGCGCCCATTTTTGTGTTAACTCTTGATTAATATGTAATCTTGTTATTTTGTAATCTTGCAAATCACATTCTGTAAAATCAAAATTTCTGTATCTTATCTTATAATAGTTTAGAAACTAATTATAGTTTTTAATTTTTGATCAATAGTCAGGAACCCAGTAATAGCACATTGGTAGAAACCAGTAATTATATATATCTGGTTTTCTTGTTGATGGACTTATTTAGTTGTTATTCTTTATCTCGTTTATTTCACCCTTTTCTTTACATTCGCTTGGTAGTGGATTTGTCTCAGGAACCCAGTAATAGTCAGGAAGCCAGTAATAAGCAATGTGCCTTACCCGTTCCCATTTTAGATAGTTCTTGGTAACAATCTGACCAAAATCCCTGAAGTTCCTGATAACATGTCGTCCAAATTCCCTGGATTTTTCTACAATTATTATGATACCAGCTGCAACAGATAAGAAGTTCGGAAAAACTGTCTCAAAGCCCTGGATTTTTCTACAATCATATAAAAACATTCTCTAAAATTATTTCTTTTACTGTATTCTATTGATTAGAATTCAAGATGCATTAGTTTTCATCAGTAACTCCTGCGTACAGTTCTAAGAAGAGTAATCAGTAGTTTACTTCTAATTACTCCCTGGAACTTGGGGCCGGTCAATTTTCATTAACTTGTGATTATGGCACATGTAGGTGAGACTTCAACTGGAGGCACTGCTGGCCGAGAAGTCCAGATTGGCTAATGAAAACGCAAGCCTGACTCGGGAGAACCAATGCCTGCACCAGCTGGTGGAGTATCACCAACTGGCAACACAGGATCTGTCGTCACCACAATACGAGCAAGCCATTGATGGAATGCGCTTGGATTTCTCATCCCCAGAACTCGAACACGAGGATGATTATGCCTATGATCACTCTGCACACGAGGAGAACTCCCAAGAAGAATAGACCTATCTATCTATATAGGGTACAAGGTTTACAAGTTGTGTCTTTCACTTGCCATATACTAAATGGCTTCTTATCTTGTTTGGCTGTTGTAATTTGCGGGAAACATTGAAAGCATAGGAATGGATATGTGCTTCTTTGGAAATAAAATTGAACAAGTTTTCTTTTTTCACATGGTTCTCAATGACAATTTGTTGCTAGCTGATGTGTAGTTTTTTGATGCTTTCAAATATGATATTGCAGAGATTGACGATCAGAATATTATTTGATGCTTGTTGGGATAAGTTTCGGTCTAAAACGGTCATCCCGGAAGGTAACAAGTTGCCATTCGTGTGTCAAAAAAGCTCGGAAAAGTCGAGAGGATAAAAGGGGGGTCACAGTCGATCAGGGCTCGAAAATGAGTCGGGAGCAGTCAACTGATATGTCGGTGACATACCGGATTTTCCTGACTGTACAGCTGCAAAGGACCGGTATGCCGCGGACATACTGATTATTCCTGACAGCAACAATTGCAGGAACCGGTATGCCGGCGGCATACCGGTCTTGTGTGGGTGCGTGGTTTTGGGTCTACTTTGATCAAGTTTGGACGGTCATATTTGCTTGGTTGTTGAAGTACTTTGAATTAATACGGTTTGAGAGGAGATTGTTCGGGGAGTTCCATCTTAGTTCATTTTCGTGATCCGCTGTTTGAATCGGTGGGAGAAGTTGTCGAGGAGTCAGTTGTATTCTTCTAATCAAGTAGTGGAACTTTCGGGTTGGATCTCGATCGTCGTGTGGTTTTCTACGCATTGATTTTCCATGTTAAAACTCATATGTACTAGGCCTATCAAAAAATGTTCTTCTCTCTAAGTACATATAATAAAATAGAGTAAAAGGATCCACCCCGAAATCAGGGGATACTAACTAATAGTTGAGTCGTCTTTTAAAGATTGGAAGGTCCGGCATCCATCCAGGTTATTTTTTTAATTAGTTATTAAATTGATTTCTATTTAGAAATCCCTTAACTAATGTGAAGTCCGTTTTCACATTTCTTATTTCTGGAATTTTGGTATTTGAAGTTTTTCTCGAAAAGCCCATTTGTATCATGTTCGTAATTTCTTGGATCAGTCAGTTTTCATGAATCAGTTTTGAGTTGGTGCTTTGGTTTTGGCTAGCCTTGCTGCAGTTTAGAACGGTTTCGTTTGTTTTCTCGGTTTTCGTGTTATTGTATCGCAATGGTATGATGCTCGAGCTATATCCTAATTATAATGGACGGTAATTTATAAAGGCATTCACTTTTTGATCAGGGCTAGTCCATTTTAAACTTTGTATTATTTACAAGTTTGCCATTGAAGAAATTGATCAGGGCTATTCCACTCTTTGGTATAAAAGTCATTTTTTTTCTATTTTTTTTCTCTTCTTCTTCCTCAACCCATCCAAGAAGAAGAAGAAAAAAAAGGAAGAACAACAACAACAACAACAAAAATGTTAAACCCTAATATTGGTGGAAAATCCTAATATTGTTATCCCTAATTTTTTTCTCATTTCCAATTTCGATGGCACCCAAAGGCTCCTCATAATATACAAACCCTAATATGGGAGGAAATCCCAATATTGCTGTTCAACTAGTGCAAACAAGGACTGCCCAATTTTCTGGCAGTCCTACAAACTGAATGGATTGCTAGAAAACTAGACAGTCCTAAGTCACAGCATGTGAAACAAAGGACTGCCCATTTTTCTGGCAGTCCTTACTATATGTAGTAGGGGTGAGCATTATTCCGTTTTGAACCGAAAATCGAACCGAACCGAATAAAAGATTCGGTTCGGTTTTGAAAAAAATTGGTTCGGTTTCGGTTTTGAAAATACTAAATTTTTTTATTCGGTTTCGGTTTCGGTTTTGGGTTTCGGTTTCGGCCCAAAACCGAAAACTGAATAAGAAAATTTAGTTTATATATATATATATATATATATATATATATATATATATATATATATATATATATATATTAACAAAAAAAATACAAATAAACCCAAAAAAACCAAATAAACCGAAAACCGAACCGATTTAATTCGGTTCGGTTCGATTATTGACCAATTCGGTTCGGTTTCGGTTTTGCTTATTCGGTTTCGGTCGAATTCGGTTTTCGGTTATTCGGTTCGGTTGTAACCGAATAAACCGAATACTAGTTTTCTGGCAGTCCTGAATACAATAAGGACTGCCAGAAAAATGGACAGTCCTTTGTTTCACATGCTGTGACTTAGGACTGTCCAGTTTTCTGGCAGTCCATTCAGTTTGTAGGACTGCCAGAAAATTGGACAGTCCTGGTCGACGCAGAGTTTTCTCGTTCGTGCATACTTGTGTTTAATTTAAATGAGTAATTTTCCACTCCGAATGTAGTTTAATTCAAATGGGCTACAGACAATTGAAATAAACAATGTAATGGATGCTTGAATTTTTCAATTTAATTTCTAGGATTTTGGAAACAAATAGAGAAAGAATTTGGGTGCCATCGATCTTCTTGAGAAGGAAATTTGGAAGAGAAGAGGAAGAAGAGAAAATTTCTAGGGTGGAAGAAATTTCTAGGAATTTTCAAATTAACTTCTTGCTTGGGGATGGAGAAATGGTGGAGGAGAAAAGGAAGAAGAAGAAGAGAGGAGTTAGGATTTAGGAAGAGAGAAATTTTTTTGCAAATAGATAGAAAATTTGGGTTTGGGAAGATTTCACTTTGGGACAGCCCTAGATCAAAAAAATGGACTATCCTAAATAAAACACAAAAAAATCTGGAATAGCCCCAATCCGGACTAGTCCTGATCAAAAAGTGAAGTGCCTTTATAAATGGCCTTAATGACTTATGTAAATCTAAGTTTCTATGAGTTTATTGACAACCGTGCTAACATATAGACCACTCTTGACTTGTAGTCTTGTAGAGACTCGTGGAAGTCCGTTTTCACCTTTTTTTTTTTTTTTTTTCTAATTTATTTTGGGTTATGCATGTCATTTTCAATTTATTTTTTTCTAATTTTCCTGCTTTACAATATAAAGGGGTGTTTGGTACGCGGTATTTTTTTTATTCCCGGAAAAATTTAAGATGAGAATCTATTACCATGTTTGTTTGGCTTATAAAAAATTTATTTCCGGGAATTATAAATACCCGGGTAAATAGTTTACCCACAAAACATGGAAATTCTATCCCTGGAGAATAGGTGGGTAATTTTTTTTGTCCGGAAAAAAAAAATTGTCTAAATTTTTTTCTTCTTTTTTGATCAATTTTGATTAGTTTTGAACATTTTTTCTTTTTTTTGTCGTTTTTATCGTTTTTTTTTGTCATTTTTTGTCGTTTAAGCGATTTTTTGTCGTTTTTATCCATTTTTTTGTCTTTTTGTCACTTTTTGATTATGTTTTTGTCGTTTTTATCGTTTTTTTGTCATTTTTACCAATTTTTTGTCGTTTTAAGCGATTTTTTGTCTTTTTACCCATTTTTTTATCTTTTTTTTTCACTTTTTGATTATTTGTTGTCGTTTTTTACCCAATTTTTGTCCTTTTGGTCACTTTTTTGTCAATTTTTATCGTTTTAAAATCGATTTTTTGTCGTTTTTTGTCGTTTTTTTGTTTGTTTTTAATTTATAACCGATTTTTAGTCGTTTTTTTGTCGTTTTTGTCGCTTTTTTGGTCATTTTTACTGATTTATGGCATTTTTGTCATTTTTGTCGCTTTACCGATTTCTTGTTATTTTTGTCGTTTTTTGGTTATTTTTTGTCGTTTTAAACCGATTTTTTGTCCTTTTTTTCGTTTTTATCGATTATGTTTCGTTTTTGTCGCTTTTGGTTTTTTTTTGTCGTTTTAACCGATTTTTTGTTGTTTTTTAACCTTTTTTTTGTTGTTTTTATAAAACCGATTTTTTGTCATTTTTTGTCGTTTTAATCGATTTTTTGTCAATTTTTGTCGTTTTAAAAAATAAAACCGATTTTGTCCTTTTTTGGTCGTTTTATCGATTAGTTTTCGTTTTGTCGCTTTTTGGTTATTTATTTGTCGTTTTAAAAAAACCGATTTTTTATAGTTTTTAACCCGATTTTTTTGTCAGTTTTTATAACCGATTTTTGTTGTTTTTTGCCGCATTTTTGTCGTTTTTAACCGATTTTATGTCGTATTTGTCGTGTTTTGGTTATTTTTGTCGTTTTATTACCCTTTTTGTTATTTTTGTCGTTTATTACATGTTTTTTTTTTTTTGGTCATTTTTGTCGTTTAAACGATTTTTTGTCGTTTTTTCATCGTTTTTGTCGTTTTTTGTTATTTTGGTCGTTTTATTTAACCAATTTTTTTCGTTTTATTACCGATTTTTTGTCGTTTTTACCGGTTTTTTTATATTTGTTCATTTTTTTCGTTATTATTATTTTTCATTTTTTTCCCGGAAATATTTATATTGTCACCAAACATGGGAATGTAATTTTCCAGGAAATTTAATTTCTTGGAATTTGATTTCCGGTAATATAGAATTTTCGGCTATATAGTATTCCGCATACCAAACGCCCTCGAAGGGTCAGTATACTGTTTTTCTGTTGGGAGTGGAATTTTGGGTTGCACATGTCATTTTCAACCCTTGGATTTTGATCCAACGACTGTTCTATCCTTGGATTTTATATAAGGGTGCCCTCATTATTTCTCATTCTCTCTCTTGTTTTTTTCTTGAGCCAAGGGAAGAGAACTCCCTTCTCCCTTGCTACATCACTTTACCACCTCTACCTACGAGTTTGTGAGTGTTGAGCTGGCGAGGCTTGTGCTTTTGAGCCGGCATATTAGTGGATATGAGTACTGTAAAGCATCCTAGGAGTCTGTATCGGTTGCATTGCTTGCCCGTATGCAAGTACACGTTGTTCTTTGTCACGTCCTACTCCCAGAATATGATAAGCCGAGTACGTAACTAACATTCCATACTGTGTTATACGAATACACCGATATCCATATCCGTGATTGTCACATATAAAGTTCTAGGATACACATATAAAAAAGAATATTCACATTTATTAACATAGAACTATCCATAAATACAACCCATATGTCGAGTTTACCAAAAAGATAATTTACAAAAGAGGATACACATATAAAAAAGAAGAAAATTGCTTCTCTTTTCTCATACTACATTCATTCATCGAATTCATCCATGCTATACAAAGGTAGTGTCTTGTCTGGTGTCGAACGTTGGAGCTGTTTTCTGAAATTCTGTAAAGACAGGACCAAATTCAGTTCGAGTTTGGTCTAAATTATATTAAAACTAAACGGAATGTGTTTCAGCCTATGTAAGCCGAGTTTGGTCCGAATTCGAATAAATTCAAACATAATGTTTTTGGATATTCTGACCAAGTTCAGTCCAAGTTCGTTTGCTTGGGGATTTTGTGATTTCAATGAATTGATTTGAAATTTTTGGTTTTTCAAGAATATAGCTCTCCTATGTCAATAGCTTGCCCAATTTACATATATTGGATTAAAATCGAATAAACCAAACACTCATCGAAAATTGCAGAGGAAAAATGCTAAACGGTCCGTGCGTGTGTCCGCGCCGACGTGTCACCCCCCCCCCACCACATCGGACTCACCCCTCTTTTTCACATCCTCCTCCTCCAATAGACAGACGACACGTGACACGCGGACCAGGACTGCGGTCCAAATTTACGGATAACGTAGCATCACCGAATTGCAAATTAGCGGCTTTGCAGAGGGCCGAGTTTGAGCCGCATATGAACGCTCCACCTTTCGGCACAGAGGGAGGGAGAAAAGGAAGGGACTATGGCGATTGACCCTCTTCATGATTCATCACACTCCAGGTCAGTGTCAAGATCTACAAAAATGAACAAACAATAATTTCCACCATTTTTGAAATTGACAACTCAATTTATTTTTCACCTCTTCTTCTTCTTCCTTTCAGCCATGGCCGACACTTCTACGTCGCTGTCGACCGGATCCAGTTCAAGATGGTCTCTCTCTCTCTTTCTTTTTGTTTCTTGTTCATTTTATTAGTAGAGTAAATTCTGATGCGACGAGTGGCACGACAGGAGACGTTGGTGGATCTTCTGGGCGTGGCCGGTCGGCGTCCGTGGCTCCCGATTGTGCTCTGCTGCACTTCTCGGGACGAGCTCGACGCTCTTTGTTCCCAACTCTCCAATCTCTCCTTCGTCTCTCTCTCCTCACTGGTTCGTAACCCCTTCCCCATCTACTTTAATTACTTATACACCATTCTGTCACTATAAGAGCAGGAAGTTTGGTACAATATGGCTCAAATATCCTTAAATTCCCCCCCCCCCCCCCCCCCCCCCCCCCCCCCCCCCCCCAATTTTTTTTTGGGTCCGACTATATGCACCCCACCTATTTCTAAGTCGACCCCAACTTTTCTGAGTAACTTAAGTTGTATTGTTAAATGACTGATTTATCCTTTTTCTATTTCTAACTCTACACCCCAACCTATCTTCCTCAAACCCAAAAACCCTAGAAGACATTATTTGAAGCTTAAAGAAATTACAATGGAGGGCCAAAGTAATGATAGAAGATCTCCCTACTAATGTTTTTGTTTCGAGTAGTGATTGGGCTGTTTCGATTTTGAAAAAAAAAAAAAAAATTCGCGAACTGTTCGACCTGAACGAGTCGGACAAATTCGTACTGTTCGACATACACAGGTCGAACATATTAAAAGTGTTCGACATACACAGGTCGAACGTACAAATCCATACTGTTCGACCTGTGATGGTCGAACAAATACAAACTGTTCGGCAGGATGTTGTCGAACAGAGTAGGAAAGTTCGACTGTCGTGAGCCGAACAGTTTGACATCCGTCCGACAAACCAGGGTCGAACAGTTCCGATGGAAACCCTAAAAATTTCTGCGTTTTCGTTCGAAATTTTAGGGTCGTACAAATGGGAGAGTTCTGTTCGAAAATGGGGTGGAGGAGGAGGAGGAGGAGGAGAGTTTTAGGGTTAGGTTGGGATGGGTTTGAATGTGTGTTTGGGGTTTGGGGTAGACTTAGAAATAATTGAATGATATGGTGGATTGGGGTGGGGTTATGTTTCATTTGGGTTGGGGCATTTCTGTCCAGAATTGGGGTAGACTTAGAAATTTGTCCAGTCTAGTTTTTTATTAGTGGGGTAAACTTAGAAATTGGGGTCAACTTAGAAATAGGTGGGGTGCGTATAGTCGGACCCTTTTTTTTGGGGGGGCATTTGTCACCGCCAATAGTTTTAGTAGTGACACGGAATTTCTTCAAAACATAATTTCGGAGTGATCTTGAAGCATGAAAAGCAAAATTTGTTCGAGAATGATCATCAATAGTATAAACTCCAACTGGATTTTCGGGAAAAAAATTAGATTGTTAGGATTTTCCTAAAAATGTTTCTTTAGCTTATATATATATATATATATATATATATATATATATTTGGGATTTTCCTAAAATGTTTCTTTAGCTTATATATATATATATATTTTTTTTTCTTTAGCTTATATATATATATATATATATATATATATATATATATATATATATATATATATATATGGAAAAAGGGTAAATTTTATTCCAAAATCAGACAATACTCATACAACATACAGATAAGATGGTCGCCCACCCGTCAGTCGACCATTTCTTTTACATCAAACTCCAAATTATGGAGGATACCAACTGGAGGGGTGATAAGACCCTCAAATATGCGCCGATTCCTCTCCCGCCAAACATGCCTGACAACGGCTGCTAGCCGAATTCTAGCAGTCTTGAACCAGACCATGCCTGGCCCTCTGCAATCTCGAATACCCGTGATGATTGCTCCAATCGACCTGCCAGAAATACCTCCGCCCAGCATACGGTTTTGCTCAGACCATAAGGACCATGAGACTCCACAGTCAAAAAATAAATGGGTCACCGATTCCTCCTCCAAATCACAGAGTGCACACTTTGGATTGGGGATCTGGATCCCAAAAGAGATGAGTCTGTCCCTGGTCAGAAGACGACAAAGGAGCAGACGATACATACATAGCTACATTTTCCTGGCCAGATCCTTGCACTAAATGAAATCAAAATCACCAATTGGGGGATTTGCACTACGCATAAGGTTGTAGCCACTCTGGAAGGTGAACTCCCCCGATGTAGTACCTCCAGTCACTCCAGACGGATCCCAGACCTATACATCCTCAGGCTGGGATGGGTCAATCTCTATCCCGCGAATAATCTCTCCAAGCTCCTCAGTATGGCGGTAGGACTCCGGACTCCAAGCTCCATTCCTGATGATGTGCTGACACGACAGACCTCTGCCCGCCTCCATGTGATCTCGATCGCCCAAAATGTCCACTATATATATATATATATATATATATATATATATTATTCAAGGCTAGGTCAGTTGCCAAAGTAGTTAAAAGTAGGTTTTGTAGGTCTTGACGTTTCTGAGCATGTACAAGTTGTGCGATCGCACATGGCGCCCAAAAAAATCTGAAGGTCCGAAATTTTAACCTCCGTATATATTACTAAATGTGAAGTCTCCATTTTTAGATTTAGGTCTCCCTATTTTTTAGAAACTACAATAATATGGTCCTTAGAATGTCAGAAAAATGTCCTTTTTTAGTCGTTAAAAAAGCCCTTTTTAAACTATTTGTACAGGGCCTCAGAATGTCAAAAACAGCCCTGGTCTTGAGTTCAAATATCTTACAGTAATGATTTTTGGTCGTCATTCCCCCCAAGCCTCCCTCTCAGTAAGTTCCCTGGATCCTGTGTTGTAAAAATCCTTCTAGGCGGCCGACTAGTCCCCGACTAGTCGCTAGTCGGCCGCCGCCGACTCGACTAGGGGCTAGTCCCCTACTAGTCAGTTGTTGGCCACGGTCGACTCGATTAGGGGCTGGTCCATCAAAAAATTAGCTAAATTGGTACTAGTCTGGGCTGCCGTCGACTTCGTCAAGGCAGCCGTCGTCGACTCTTTACTTTGTTGCTGCCTCTTTTTCTATTTTTGAAAAAAGTGACTAGCCTACTCTTTTTTTATTTTTACTTTTGCTTTGTTATCTCTTTGCTACTGTTGTTGTGGCTCTTTTTTTAATTTTTACTTGTTACTTTTTTTTGCTTTTGCTTGCTACTGCGGCTGTAAGTCTCCGTGCAAAATAGTAAGTTGTTAACATATTATTTAAATATTTATCGAAATAGAAATTTATGCAAAATAATGAATAAGAAAATGCACTGTAGTCTGCGATAATTAAAAGTTCAACAATTAACATATTATTTTTTAAAATATTTTTATAACATATTATATATATATATATATATATATATATATATATATATATATATATATATATATATATATATATATATATTCATTAAAAATTCTAAACCGACTAATCCGACTAGTCCCCGAGTAGTTCCCGAGTAGTCCGATTAATCCGTAGTCCCCACGAACCGACTAGCGGCCGACTAGCGATTTTTACAACCTTGCCTGGATCTACCCCCAGACCCCAAATATTAGAATGCATTAAGAAGAAAATAGTCACTTTTTTCCTTGCATTACCAGGAGAAAGCGTGGATCGATGATACATCCCTAGAAACAAGCTTCACCAGAAAATTCAGCTCAGGAAGCATCGTCTTTTAAGTGTGGAGAGGGGAGGGTCATTAAGCCTGCAGATGCTAGTTAATGATAGAAATAGATGCGAGCACGAAGGACAAAATATCTAGCCAATAGGCCCATCAGACCAAGGTTGTCAAATTCGAGATACTACCAAGGATCGTTCGAAGGGTGAACGATCGTAACTCGTGGGATCGTAACACGGATCGTAAGATCCCACCAGAAAGACAAAATTATATTTAATATATATTATATATTATTTATATAACATAAATAAGAAAAAGTAACCTTAAAAACCAAAATAACCTTAATATAAAAATGTCATACATGAATCATAAGTCACAAACTCGTGGAATCGTAACACGGATCGTAAGATCCCACGCGTTTCCTCGCCGCGCCGGCCGATGACCGCGCCAGCCACCAATCTGCCTCGAAGCTCCGTATAAAACGCGTAGGATCGTACGATCCCACGATCTATCGCGCGAGTTTAACAACATTGCATCAGACTTGCAACCCCCACCAATTATTGCGTGCGTCTGAAGATCCTGGATTCCAATAAAAGATGGAAGTAGTTGGACAACTTAGTTGATGTCGAAGGAGAGTAGTAGTCAAGTAAAGAAACTACAGGCAACCAAGTATTTGTTTTCTTATATGATACCAGTATTTGTTTTCTAATAATGGACACATATATGTATATTGGTCGAAATAGATCAATAACCATATTTGACAAATTGAACTCAGACCCACATCAGATATAAGAAAACAAATACTGATATAAAAGAAACATGGATCAGATATAAAAGAAACAAACATTATTTCATATACGTTTAGTTATGTATTAATCGAACAGGTTATGTTATTTTTGAGTACTGGTAGATAGTTTAAATACATTAGTTTTAGTGCGGTGCTTAGTAGTAGGATCTTAGATATAATATTACTGATATATTTAAAAGTTATATACTTATCAATGACATATCAATTTTAATTAGCAAATGACACAAATCAGCAAACACTATAGTTTATATTATGTTGGTTAAATTCGCCTGGCATATCGACCTAATTTCGATATGTAGGCTGACACAAAAAAGTCAAATGTTGGCCGACTTTTCACACAAGTTAGTTTTATATGTTAACCAGTTGGGTTTTAAAACTCCTACCTTTAACCCAATAAATCAAGTAAGACCCCAACTCTTTCTCTTTGACTTCTCTTGACTTTGAGCCCTAACCCTTTTTCTTTGTGTTTTCTCTTTGGCCTCGGACACTAACCCCCAAATTGTCCATTCCAGAGCCCTCCCTCCTCCATTCTAGGGGTGTCAATGAACCAAGCTATTTGCGAGCCGGCCCGAACCTGGCTCGTTGAAAAGCTTGTGAGCCGAGCTTTTTGAGCTCGAGTGGACAAGCTCGAGCCTAAGAATAGGTTCGTTAGATAAAAGGGCCCAACAAGAGCTTATAAGTATTCGGCTCGTGAGCTTGCGAGCCACCTTAGTTTTATTGATATACTTTTAGAAAAGAGATACCTCACACTAATAGACTTTTCCAATTTGGTATGGAGTTCATTTAAATACTTTTAGTTTGATAGTATGCTTATTGAGAGTAATTTAGTTTGGGACAAAGCTCATGAGTTATTAAACAAGCTCAATTCAAACTTAGGATTGTCTATAATTCAAACTCATTAAGATTTTGGGTTTAAAAGAGTGGCTCGCGAGCCAAGCTCGTGCTCGCTAATAGTTTAGAAAGCTGAGCTTGAGCTTAATTTGAAGCTTGTATGGAAGCTCGAGCTTAGTTCGAGCTCTATTTTTTTTTGCTTAAATAATCAAGCTAGAGCGGGGGTGCTTGTTCAAAGCTCGGCTTCTTAAAACCCCTACTCTACTCAGAGCCCTACGTCATTCAAAGTGACTCTCTCTCTTTCAATTTTTGCCCTAACTTTTTTTTTCCCCAAATCACCCAAAATCAGAGTTTAGGTCTCATTTCTCCTTCCTCTACAAATCAAGAGATTCTTCCTCCATCTCTTTGCATATTTAGCATATATAATATATAGTACATAATATATTACATATATATTGATATTTGACATTTTAGAATGTCTTCCACATGTACCTGACTTTGGAAAAGTGAATCCAATATAAAGCCGACATCGGCATGCTCCTTCTCAAAAAAAAGGCAAACAAAGTAAGGGTGAGGTGAGACGAGCGAAGGGAGGGTGAGGTGAGTCGGCACCTTCTTTAACTTGCTTGTTCCTGTTCGTCCATTCGGGACGGGGTAGGCAGGCAGCCACATACATGAAGAGGACCATATACTTGAATAGAAGAATCTACAACATCTATAACGGTGGTACTTATATAGGTATACTATCCACATACCGACTCACAAAGTGGATGGAATTTATATTTACATTTGAATGTACTAAAAATAATTAGATCAGCATTTGGATCCGATTGGATTCAAAATACTTGATCAGTACCTGGGTGTGATTCACCCTCAACGACCAATCACCACAAGATTGAAAGGAAGGGGAGTTGCCGAGGATGATTACAGAGCTTTGAGGAACTAGTGTCGGTGAGCTCTGATAGCTGAAGAACTGGCAGGGACATATAGGAGTACAATATCAGGTTTGATGAGGATGGGGTTAGTGGGGTTTAGGTGAAGGTTTCCTGGTGCGGGTAGTAATGAGTTACGAGTTTAAGTGAAGGGTTATCAGGTTAGGGCGTAGACAATGGGTTCAGGTAGTAATGAGTTACAAGTTTAAATGAAAATCGTGGTTCGGGATGTGGCTGGAATCAAGTATCGGGTTAGGGTTGCAGATGGGAAACATTGCTAGGGTTTTGTAGCGGGTTTGCTGGTGTCGCGGCGGCAGAGAAGGGGAATAGGAAGAATGGGGAGGTGGGAGGGGGTGGGGGCTGGTGGCTCTGAATTTGGCTGTGGAAGAAATAATAAGATGAGCTAGGCGGTGGGATAGGTTGTTCAGAAGTGGTGGTCCACTTGGTGGTGGGACGACTGAGTAGGAGGCTGAGTAGGGGTCTGTGTCTAGGGTTGATAGGGTTAGGTTAGCTAGGGTTAGTGTTTGGGGCTCAGGTTTGAACTTGGGCGAGTCTTCTGAACACTGCCTAGTGTTGAACCCAAGATAAAATGTGAACATGTCTCATCAATACACCTTTTAGATTGATAAACTTGTCCCAAAATAAAAAAGAGAGAACCAGAAAACTCATTTATTTAAGTTGTACCTATGTTGCATGGACACAAATATGACACAAAAATGTACATGCACGACGAGACGGACACCACATTGATTTTTGCATGTAGTGTATTTTGAAGTATCTGTGTTCTGTTTGATGTGCCCGACACTATGCGTCATGGACTTGGCACCAATTTTCGGTGTCTGTGCTTCCTAGGGTTGTACAAAGTATGTTTCTTGTTATAGTAGTATCATTTCCTTTCTTCACCAATGTTTTTCAATGGTTTCTGTCTACCCCTAGTTACAATTCTGGTACTCATTTTTCTTGCTCTCTGGAGATATGTTTTATTCATGTTCTCGACTTGTTTTTGTGATCTTAATTGTTATCTTCTGTTGCATGTTGCAGTACAGTGACCTTGCTGAAGCTGACCGTGCATCGATACTTGAGAAGTTTCGCCAATCAACTGCAAAATGGAATCAAAATGTCAATGCTCATCCTGAAGATTGCTTTGAGCCAGGAAATATAGATGAGAAATCATGCATGTTAGTTGTAACAGATGCTTGCTTACCTTTCGTGACATCAGGAGAAGCATCGTTATCAGCACGCATTTTAATAAATTATGAGTTGCCAACAAAGAAGGTGCATACCTATATTACTCGAATGCAAAGATATTTTCTCTTGTTTTCATCATAATGTATTTAGTTTACATCGAGTTAGAAGAAAAAGTCAGGAAAATGATATTCTGATGCATGTGCAAACGTAATTGGGATATTTATTTACATTGATTAGGTACTTATTCTCTTATTATTGCTTAGCTACTGCCAAATACTTGGCCATGTAAGAAAAGGTTTTGTTAGAGCCGGGGTACAATTTTTCGATGGAAAACTGAAATTTCGTAACAATTGTTCAAACAATCGTTATTACGTAACACTTCACAGAAGGTACGTAAGAGAAATTTCAACTAGTGCTACACTTCACAGAAGGTGCACAGAACGTAACACTTCACAGAAGGTACGTAAGAGAAATTCCACTAGTGCTACACTTCACAGAAGGTGCACAAATAGAATTCTGATAATATCAACGCAAACACTTCACCGAAGGTGCGCTAATAGAATCCTGATAATACCAACAAAGAAGGTGACAGGCGAAAGATGGAAAAACTCCTGCTGGGGTGAATGATCACCGTTGCTCAAAGCTTTATTCGCCCCACACGAATAGCTTCCAGGAACCAGCAAGTTCGTCGGAGAACTTGGAACACTGTTGCTCTTCTGACTCCTCGGATGAACACGAACTCCCGTGCAAAACTTAACGCTGGTACAAAAACCTCTCTTCTCTCTCACAGCCTCTAAACACTTGTAAACTTTCTGTCTACTGCTTGTGTATCAGTTCTAACCTGTGAGAGAGGAGGAGGCCTTATATAAGCCCCAGCAACAACTGCCCGGTTAGCACAATGTTAGGGACGTGGTAGTAACCACCCCGAACATGGAGCAACCGCTCAGAACATGTAAAGACACGTTCTGCTGCAAGTTGTGCCACTCACGTAACCAGCGTAATTTGCACTTTACGCACACAGCCCCTTTACGCACCCTACGCACACTACGCACTCTACGCACACTGCGTATGCTGCGCACACTGCGCACTCTACGCACGCTGCGCACACTGCGCACTCTACGCACGCTGCGCACACTGCGCGCACTGGGCTGCGTACTGGACTGCGTAACTGGGCCAGCGTAACTGGGCTCGCGTAACGGACCGCGTAACGTGGTCGCGCAAGTGGCTCGCGCAACGAGCGCAACTTAAGCGCACTATGCGCCTAGCGACGATGCTGACGTGCTAAGTGCAAAGTGCGCCAACAAAACGTCACATTACGCCTCATGAGCCCTTGAGCCCGAGTCCGAGCCCGAACCCGAGCCCGAGCCCGAGCCCGAGCCCGAGTTCGAGTCCGAGTCCGAGTCGCTAAGCCCCTACGGGGCTTAGCTCCTATGGAAATAAATTTCCCAAGAGCAAAAAACATGAATGCTTTAATTGTTGATTTTAGCCTTTTTTCCATTAAAAAATAATCCCACATGGCAAACCCATGTGCACCTCCACACCACATGTGCATCTCGAATAATAGCAAAGCTAATATATAGAGATACAAACTCTTTGGCCTATCCGATGTGGGACTAAAATTTCTAAAGGAAAGGCCAAAACTCCAAAAATCCCCACATATCTCTATATATGGGTATAAGTGTTCTCCACAGTAACTGTCCATCATGCATTAGGAGAGATGTCGCTGACGACTTGAATCTTTCCGCATGGGTCAAAAATCATACTATAATACAAGAATGGACTAAGCCTTGAATTCTGCATCATAGCTGAAATTATTTCCACTCACATAATGTAGTTACATGTGCTTCTGGCTACACATTAAAGGCCCTGTGCCAGCCTGGTTTCAGTGTATAATTTTGGGCGTCTACTAGTTTACCCTCGAGAGACGGCCTGATATCTCTTTGTCCATACACTATAGGTGAGTTCATTATAAAGAGACATGGCATGAAGCGCTTTGCGCTTCCCTTGCGGTGCTACGCCGCTATGACATGGCTTAAAGCCGAGGCCTTACCCCGTACCGGGAACCTCATCGTAGTGTCATACTACTGTAGCATGAGACAACCGCCTCTTTGTAGTGCCAAACTATCCAGCATGAAGCCTTAGGCTCCCTTGCGGTGTTACGCCGCAACGACATGGCTTGCAAGGCCGAGGCTTTATCCCTAACCGGGTACCTCATCGTGGTGTCGTGCCACTGTAACATGAGGAACTCCTCCTCTTTGTAGTGCTGACTACACCCCTCTTTATTTTTAACATACAACATTAGGCTAACTGCCTATTTGTGGTGCTACGCCGCTGTGACTTGGCCTGCTAAGCCGAGGCTTTATCCTATTCCTGGGCAGCACCCCACATATAGGAACCTCACTCCTTGTAGTGCTGTTCTACCGTGCTTCCTGTAAAGCACACCAGGCATTCACTCTGCCTGAGAACTCATTAAGGCAATTAAGCCATCCTTCCCACAGGAACCGTTTTCCGCAGAAAACAACAGTAGACAACAGTGGTTGTAGGTCCGTAACCTCTCCATGCCCAATAGAACATGTACCCACCGTTCCTGATATTCTTTCAGTTAATGGTCCTCCCTTGAACCAAAAGCTAGATGTCTAGTAGATAAATCTTTGAACTAATAGCATAAAACTTTATGGTAGGAATACAATAACTAATATCAGAATGCCTTCAAGCCCATTTTACATGCTGAGTCATCGACCAGCTGGCGCTTGAGGCCCTTGGTGAACGGATCCGCCAGATTCTCCTGACTCCGAATATCAATAACTGCAATTACACCTCTCTTAATAAGATCGTGTACTGTCCTGTGCTTTAACCGCACAGTCCTCTTCTTTCCGTTGAAAAGGTCATTTGATGCCACCGCCGCAGTCGTCTGGTTGTCGCAGTATATCGGTATTGCCGGTATATGCGTCCCAACCACTGGAAGATCATACATGAGCTCCCGAAGCCATTCTGCTTCCTCGGCTGCGGTATCAAGTACAAAGAACTCAGATTCCATGGATGACCGCGAGAGCATAGTCTGCTTCTTCGATTTCCACGATATAGCAGCTCCACCTATTGTGAAAATATATCCACCTGTGGACCTCTCGCTCTCCAAATCTGAGCACCAGCTGGCATCACTGAAGCCTTCCACTACCTGCGGATCTCCGCTGTAGTATAGTGCATATGTCTGAGTCTTCTTGAGATATCTCATAACCCGTTTCACAGCCTTCCAGTGTTCAACACCAGGATTGCTCGTGAAACGACTCAGCATTCCCACGACGAAAGCTATGTCAGGCCTTGTGGCATTAGTAGCATACAACAAACTCCCGATTACGCTTGTATACTCCAGCTGCCTGACGCTTTCCCCTGAATTAGGCTTCAACTTTACATCACACCTGTACGGCGTATCGATCCCTGGAAGATCCCGATACCCATAACGAGTGATCATTTTCTCAATATAATGAGACTGTGACAGCGCTAGTCCAGTGTCTGTCCGGATGATCTTGATCCCTAAGATCACATCAGCTTCTCCCAAGTCCTTCATACTGAACTTGCTTGAGATGAACCTCTTTGTCTCCGTGACACAGCTCATATCCGTTCCTAGGATAAGCATGTCGTCCACGTACAGACAAACGATCACACCTCTTCCATCAGCGAACTTCGTGTAAACACACTTGTCCGTCTCGCTGACCATGTAGCCATTTGACCTTATAACTTTGTCAAATTTCTCATGCCACATCTTGGGAGCCTGTTTAAGACCGTACAAAGATTTCACCAACTTGCAAACTTTGTCTTCAAGACCCTTGACGACAAATCCCTCTGGTTGTTGCATGTAAATCTCTTCGGTCAGCTCGCCATTTAGGAAAGCCGTTTTCACATCCATCTGATGTATCACCATCTTATGTATTGTTGCAAGAGCAATCAACATCCTGATGGTGGTCATCCGGGACGTGTCAAAATAGTCAATCCCCTGCTTCTGAGAAAACTCCTTGGCTACCAACCTAGCCTTGAACTTGTCAATAGTTCCATCTGCTTTCATCTTCTTCTTGAAGATCCATTTGCATCCGATGGGTTTCGCTCCTTCAGGAAGATCAACCAACACCCAAGTGTTATTTGAGGTGATGGAATCAAATTCATTGTCAATCGCCTCCTTCCAGAAAACCGCGTCTCTGGTCTTCATCGTCTCATCATAGGTAAGCGGATCTGCTTCCACATGATAGGTGACAAAGTCACTTCCGAAGTCCTTCGGCCTCCTCACACGCTTAGCTGACGGCTCAGCTTGTTCTGGTTCAATCTTTGTTTCAACAACATCTTCTTGGACCACATCTTCATTGAAGACTTCAGTTTGCTGCGCACCCTCATTGTTCTCCGGTACATCCGCAAGAACAATATTCTCGTGCCTTGCAAATTTGTCTTCAAAATATTCTGCGTCGCGAGATTCAATGATATGATTTGACTCAATATCAAGAAATCTCCGAGCATCACTCTTCTCGGCATACCCCAAGAAGATCGTCTTAGTAGTCCTTGTCCCAAGCTTCTGAATCTTCAGATTTGGAAGCTTGACATATGCCAGACACCCCCACACTCGAATGACATTCAAGTTAGGTCTGACCTTAAACCAGAGTTCATGAGGAGTAACGTCTGAAGTTGCATGAGGCACTCTATTTAGAATAAAAGTGGCCGTCAATGCAGCTTCATCCCAGTAGCACTTAGGAAGGCCAGCAGTCAACAACATTGAGTTAATCATTTCTGTTAACGTTCTGTTCTTCCTCTCTGCTACTCCGTTTGATTGAGGAGAGTACGGTACCGTAGTCTCATTGACAATTCCATGTTCTTTGCAGAACGATGCGAATTCATGAGACCTGTACTCCCCACCTCGATCACTTCTTATTCTTTTGAGTTGTTGTCCAGTCTGCCGCTCAGCTTCGGCTCTGAACTCCTTGAACTTCTCGAATGCTTCGTCTTTAGCCTTCAGCAAATAGACGAATGCATACTTTGAGAAGTCATCGATGAAGGTTATAAAATACTTCATCCCGGCCTTTGTAGAGAACTGTTTGAAGTCACAGATATCTGAGTGTACTAACTCCAGAAGATCTGTACTTCGATTAACCCGAGGAAAGGGTTTTCTTGTGATCTTAGTTTGAGCACAAACTTCACATTTCTCTACCTTACCCCCACACTTGGAGATAAGCCCTAGACTAGACATTCTGTTAATTCGTTTAGAATGAACATGTCCTAGCCTATTATGCCACAACTCATAAGTATAAGCAGAATGAGTGATTGTATTAACAACATTGAACTGATTTACAAGCTGAATCTTGAACATTCCTTCGGTATAAAAAGCTTTCCCGAAATATGTTCCCTTGATAGACATCACCATCTGGCCAGCATTGATGTCCATCCTGAGGCCTGCGTTGCAGAGTAGGCCTCCTGAGATCAGGTTCTTGGCGATAGCAGGTACGTGCTTCACGCCTTGAAGCATCAGAGACTTCCTCGAAGTCAGCTTCAACACCACCGTCCCGATCCCGAGCACTTCAGCTTGTGCCTGGTTCGCCACCATAACCACATCAAAAGTAGGGGTGTAGGTGGTGAACCACTCCTTGCTGGAGCAAACATGGCAGGTGGCTCCAGTGTCTACCCACCAGTCAGCATCAGTTCCTACCGCATCAACCTGCGCAATCATAGCAACAACATCAGTGATCATAGTTACCTTACTAGGTTCTCCTTGCTCCGATTGCTTGGTTTTTGCTTTGCACTCATTCTTAAAGTGGCCCTTTTTGCCACACTTGAAGCAAGGCATTTGAGATTTTGGCTTCTTTTTCTTGATAGAAGTTCCCTTGACTTTTAGATTGTCAGGGTCCTTCTTCTTGCTATGGAAAGCCGCCTGCTTTCCCCTTGGTTCCTTGGTATGAACCATATTGGCGTTAGCCAATTGCTTGGACAGTGCGTCCACCTTCAGTTGAGCCCGCATCTGGTCCTCAACATAGATTTCCTGCAGGAGATCTTCAAGGGTGATCTCCAGCTTCTTCCTATGCATGTTTGCATAGAACTTGCTCCACCCAGCAGGGAGCTTTGAGACAATCCCTCCAATAACAAACTTGTCGGGGAGGGGCATTGCCTCGTCTTCCAACTTCTGTCGCAGTTTCAGGAACTCCTTCACCTGCGGCAGCATAGACTTTTCGTCCTCAAAGAACCACTTGTGATATTTTTCAACCACAAATATTTTACTGCGGTTCTTGTCTTCTTCGTAGAGTTTTTCTAGAGACTCCCATATGTCTCTAGCGATATTCTTTTTAGAATAGGATTCTGCAAGAGAATCTTCCATAGCATTCAGGATAAGCAGCCTGCAAATACTATTTTCCCTTCTCCATTTTGCTTGCAGTTTAGTAGCCGCGGTGATTGCGGCAGCAGACCCAACATCTGGAACAGTAGGTTCTTCCTCCAGAAGCACGTGATCTACGTCTTTGAGTTGAAGGGTGAGATATACCTTCCTCTTCCAGACTTGGTAATGTTCTCCATCAAACTTTTCTAACTTACAAAAGTCAGAATTGAAGAGTGAAACATTAACGTTTTCCATCGTAGCAATAAAGCTTTGAGATTGTTAGAGCCGGGGTACAATTTTTCGATGGAAAACTGAAATTTTGTAACAATTGTTCAAACAATCGTTATTACGTAACACTTCACAGAAGGTACGTAAGAGAAATTTCAACTAGTGCTACACTTCATAGAAGGTGCACAGAACGTAACACTTCACAGAAGGTACGTAAGAGAAATTCCACTAGTGCTACACTTCACAGAAGGTGCACAAATAGAATTCTGATAATATCAACGCAAACACTTCACCGAAGGTGCGCTAATAGAATCCTGATAATACCAACAAAGAAGGTGACAGGCGAAAGATGGAAAAACTCCTGCTGGGGTGAATGATCACCGTTGCTCAAAGTTTTATTCGTCCCACACGAATAGCTTCCAGGAACCAGCAAGTTCGTCGGAGAACTTGGAACACTGTTGCTCTTCTGACTCCTCGGATGAACACGAACTCCCGTGCAAAACTCAACGATGGTACAAAAACCTCTCTTCTCTCTCACAGCCTCTAAACACTTGTAAACGTGCTAAGTGCAAAGTGCGCCAACAAAACGCCACATTACGCCTCACGAGCCCGAGTCCGAGCCCGAACCCGAGCCCGAGTTCGAGTCCGAGTCCGAGTCGCTAAGCCCCTACGGGGCTTAGCTCCTATGGAAATAAATTTCCCAAGAGCAAAAAGCATGAATGCTTTAATTGTTGATTTTAGCCTTTTTTCCCATTAGAAAAATAACCCCACATGGCAAACCCATGTGCACCTCCACACCACATGTGCATCTCCAATAATAGCAAAGCTAATATATAGAGATACAAACTCTTTGGCCTATCCGATGTGGGACTAAAATTTCTAAAGGAAAGGCCAAAACTCCAACAAAAATGTGGGTACTTAACATGTTTTATGTGGTGAATAGGTACATATTCTCTTATTATTGCTTAGAAAAGGTTTAAAATGTGGGTATTTACATTGATTTGGTACTTATTCTCTTATTAAGGTGCATACCTCCAATCAGAATTTCAATGGAAGATTCATGAGTGATGCGTTTGGAAATATGAATTGCTATTTCTAAAAGAACTATGATAAGGGTGATTGAATGATAAAATTTTATGGTTTACTACCAAGAGAATTAATGAAGATCTCATTAATTAAGATTAATCATTCAACTGACAGTGATAATGAGGATATTGTCTAGAGAATCAAGGTAGGGTGGTCGAATTGGAGGGATGCTTTTGAATCATGAGGTACTTTTGAAGCTAAAGGGAAATTTTACAGATTGGCTGTGAGTCCGGCTATGCTTTATGAGTTTCAATGTGGAACATTGCCCAAAAGGTCATCTATAAGAATGTTGTGATGATGGCCGACAATATGATAATAGATAGATTAATACTAGGTCTCTTAGATTAGAGTTGGTGCAAGTTGAGGATAATACGATTGACTAGGTTGCATAGACACTGACACGGATTCAGATACAGATTCAAAATACGAAAATTTATGAATTTTTTGGGATACGGGTACAACATGGATACGGTTATATACACAAAACGTAGCAATGTACATGTTTTTTTATTGTATACTTTAGATAATATTTGTATTTAAGCATGTTGTTGGATAGTAACTAGGTTCTAAAATGTTCTTGAAAAGGATTCATTGCAGAGAAATGTTGCTTTCTTATCTCAATTATTGTTGGCGCAACCATGCCAATTCAATTTAAACTATATTTTGGATTTCTTTGGAGCCTAAACATAACCCATCCCATCCATATCCAACACGAGCATAGAGGAAGTACCAATACGATACAGCCATGGATATGGTCATCTAATATGTATTGGTGTAACATACATGATGAAAATTGTTTAAGATGGTCAGACATTTGCAATGGAGATCAGTAGATCTGACGCAATGAGTGATACAATTAGAAGATGTTACTATGGGGAAGGGCAGACTAAAACGAACAAGGTCTGAAGCTGTTATGAAAGATACAAGGCTGACTGAGATAACAACGGAGTTGACTTTTAATAGGCAAATTGGATTATTGCAGCATATGCTGAGAAATGTGCGATAACAGTTTTGTTTTGTTGTATGGGACAGTAAGAGTGATACCATTAGAAGATGTTACTATGGGAAAAGGAACTAAAACAAATGTGGATTGAAGCTTTTAAGAGAGATACAAGGTTTACTAACATAATAGAGGAGATCAAGTTATAATAGACTGAATGGAAAAATTGCTTTATTGCAACATATGCTGATAAACGTGGGCCTCTGGTTTTGTTTTGTTGTTTGGTATGGACTATGAATCACTCTTTATAGAAAACAGAGGTCAGATGGATCTTAGACAAGGCACCATCCTATGGCTCCACTTTTTGATGAAAACACTGACACTTATCAGCATCCGGCATCTGGAATCTTGATGACTATGTATAATTTAAATCAAACCTAATATTATACCAATTTGACGCAGGACAGGTCCTAGAGGGAATTTTTATGGGACAATTCACAATGAAATAGTTAAGATTCACAAAAGCCTAAATACAGAGTAAATATTACTGATAATCTAACTATAGAAAACCCTAGAGGATCGGAGAAATTAACGATCAAATAATAATAAATCTGGTTTGTCAAATAGTCACAATGCCGATGGAAGAAGAAATGCCACCTCGAGTCGAAGTTACGAACCTTGATCAGTCCGTAGATGGATGTTACAAGAAAGACTGACACAACGTTTATCGAAGATGATGCTTATTACATATCTCCAGACAAGGTACCGGTGAGGGTGTCAAAAGAGAGTTTCTCGTTACCTTATCACGAATTTCTACTACCTCTCATCAACATCTTAAGGTTTGCAGCACTATTGTCATCTTTTTCAAAGGGATCCCTTGCTATGGTTCTAGGCGTTGTGGTATTGCTTATGCTACCTTTGCCATAAGTACCACTTGTATGAGTTCTACCACTTCCGTTCCAGTAGTACCACTGTGTATATGTCCCGAACGAGTCCCACTAGTTCCTCCCAATCCTCCAGTACCACCATTGAGGTATCCCAATGAGTTCCGGTACCGCCTCCTTCATCATAGCCTTCTTGAAGACCTTATAGATTAGAGATTGAGTACCATTTGGGCGATGGTGTTTTTACTGTTGCTAAGGACGAGATCATGCATTATTTATAAATCATCAGAGACGACGTCCAGGTCCAGGTTGTGTGATGACTGGTGACATTAAGTACTTTTGGCTCAGGTTTGCTTGCAGAGTATCATCATCATATTCACCAGGATGTGAACTTACGAAGAGGGGAAAAATGGAGGACCAGTTTAGATAGTGTCCGATTTGAGTTCGATTCCAGTTGGGGACTGATTTAGGCATTGCATTTATTTTTGGGTTCACTGATTTGGATTTATTAGGTTAATTATTTATGGACATGATTAATTAAGATTGCTTTGGCTAAGATAAGATTCATTGCGAGTTGACACCCCCAATCCCCACAATGGAATAGGACCTTCGCGAGTTAACTCCCATCAATCAAAATCTTCCTCTTTCTAGTTTTCATCGTAGGACCCCCCATGGCATAGGACCAATCGGATTCTCATATTTAAATTTCGCAAATCATTAATATAACAAAGTCTTGCTTATATATAGAGAGGACTGAGGGAGGGAATTAAGGAGGGGTGTATTCCTTGGTTGTTTGTAGTGGGGTCAGATTGAGCGAGAAAGAGAGGGCAAAACGGTTATAATTTTTTTTACTTCTGCTAATTATAATGGAATATTCTAATTTATAATTACACATGCATATCTCAAATTTTGTTGTGATTTGACCCATATATTTTGCACTTTACATCTTTTCTTGTGCCACTTTCAATCCTAATAGGTGCATCTAGCAGCCTTCATTGCATATCTTTTGAACAATCTGAAAGGGTGTAGCAATTGGCCTAGTATTCGATCCCTGTTGATAATGGACAGGTACTGGGCTCAAGTGAATGTTAAAACTCTGTACATGGGCTCATATTATGCCCAACCTTGCATACATCTAATCATCATAATGGTCATCGTTATATTTGTTAAGCTACTTATAAACTTATTCATATTAAGACATCCTTCTGTATTCATGCTTTTGCAAGAGCGTGGTTCCGTAATCCTCATCCATTTTATTCTTTGAAATCAAAGGAATTTTCCTTTTTCTCATCCATTTCCTCCTGTCAATCTCTACTGTTTTTGTACCCAATCCATTTGGACAGATCTTTTCTGTATTTGTTACAAGTGATTCTTACATATGATAATTATATACGAACTATTTGTTTATAGTATAATAAACTCTTGATTATATATAGTATCTGTATTTCAAGAACTTTACCAGCTGCTTTGTTGGTTAAGGTTATTATTTCAGAATGTGGATTGGTATTTGAATGATGGAATTATTATAGTTAGACGTGACATGCATCATAGATATGTCAAGGTGATCTTTCTGCTTGGCATTCCAATTTGCTTGCAGGAGACATACTTGCGGCGTATGTCAACTTGTCTGGCTGCAGGTTCATATCAATCTGCTTCAATTACGTTGTCTACTCATTTTTTTTTCCAATACTAATGGAACATATGACGATGTTGGTGATTCTCGCAGATGGAATTGTTATCAACATGGTCGTTGGAGGTGAAGTGGTAACCCTCAAAGGCATTGAGGAGAGCAGTGGTCTCATTATAGCAGAGATGCCTATCAATGTGAGTTCTGAACAATTGAATCCTTTTATAGTTCTAGTATACCAATGCTGACAGGAGGTGTTTTCCTGTACAGATTTCGGAGATATTATGAAAATAATTTATTATCTATTGAAAGTGGTAATACAGAGGTATATATCTTGACATAAATTTTTGCGATATTGCTGGAAATTGTTGCCCCAAGTATCCGGTTGTCATAACTTCAAATTTAGATGCTTCAGAAATTGTTTTCAACGTGTATCTCTCGTTATACCTTCTAGAATTCTATAGTAAATTTAAACTATACTTTTGCTTGGATAGAATTGCATTTTGTGACAAAGTGGATTTCACAATTGTGGATTAAGCTTGTTCAAAGAAATATGATGTCATGAATTAGTATGCCAGTTTGGCTATTTTGTTGGTAATATGCCTTGGCAAGGTTGTAAAAGGCGCTAGTCGGGCAGGCACCGAACGTCTAGCCCGCCTAGGTGGCTGCGGTTAAAGAAAAATATAAAACCTCCCAAAAAACCTACTGAAAATTGCAGAAATAAAACCCAAAAACATGCATACTAGGCGGGCACCAGGCGCCTAGGCCAATTTTTAGAAGGGGGGTTGGGGGGCGCCTTGGAAATAAATGCGTAAATTATAGGAACTGCGCCATCTTCCCCTTTTACCAGATTTCTTGAACTAAATGGGGCTTGTTTTCATAGGGTCTATCTAAGAGCCAGCTCTAACTTGTTTATTAGGTCACAAAGCATGCCTCTTTTGATCCTTGGCTATAACAAGTGTACATAGGCAATTTTTTTTTTTTCAAGACTAACTCATAAGCAACCTTACGACAACCCCTCTTTGGATTTCACTTTACAAGCATATTGGCCACATGTTATATGATGCAAGTTGTATATAAATTCTATCTGGCCTAAAAAATATGCAGGACTTTGAGTTCAAGTGAGCATCGGAAATTGGAACCCAAAATCCCGTATGTTACCACTGCATTGAAGTTCCACCCCAGCCTAGTGGCATCATTCTACTGTCATCATTCAATCCTAGTAGCCAAGTCACTATTTTTATACTAAATTGTGGACTCATTTATTCTTCAAGTTGGCATAGTTGTTAGTTGTTATTGATATGCATGGATCCAAGTTTGGCAGGTACAACAAGTGAGAAATTTTAGTTCACCTGAGCTATTAATTTGAAGTTAGTGGGCTTGGTCAATCTGGATTTTAGAATCGCTGCGGTGATTTTGAAATCCATTGTTAGTCAAATGTGGTTTTAGAAAGTGGTTTCATAGTCAAGTGTTTCTCAATTACGGTTATTAAATAACAAGTTTGAATGTTCTCAAACATGTAGCATCCGCTACCGAAAAATCGTGCTTAATTATTAAATCTTAATAGTGGATAGTTAGGTTGAATTGTGTGATTAATTGGGGACACCAGGTATGCCGAACTTAAGCCTAACGTAAGCATGTTAACTTAATATTAATTATTTTAGAACTCAAATCTATCAAATAAGTCATAGGATTTATTTAGATTGACCATGATAATTTTATGCATTTAATGCATTTTTTTCTATAATTTTTGCTAATTAAAACTCGTAATTCGTTAATTAAGTTGATTAACCTTCTAGAGTGTAGGAGTTTTAATTTGAAATGTACATCATAGAATGTGACAAAACTTAGCACACATGATCCCCCATTAGGTGTAGTATTTTTTTAGAATTTTTAGGGATATTTTCCAACGAGCTTGCTATATTTAAGGAGTTGGGGTAATGAGCCCAAAAGGCATGCAATGCACCGTGCACAAAGTCATGTATGATGTACGTATTGTTGGACATCTCAATTTTTTATTATTATTAATCAACTAAACTAATTTCTAATTTCTAATTTCTAGTGGATTCGGGTTTGGACCCATTAAGACCCAACCAGAATCCAAGTCACAAATCCTAGCAAACCGCCCCCTTCTCTAAACTTAATCTTAGCTGTCCATTCACCACCTCTCTAATCCTAAACCCGACCTATCATCAACCCTATATAAATCCTTTATCTCCTACCTCTCTCCACCGACTGAAACCCTAACCCTAACCTAATTTTTTTTTTATTTCTAGCGCCCAATCCAGCGGCTCCCTGAGCAATTCACCATCACCACACGACTTTCCTCTCATTTTTCCACCGACTCCACCCTTGCACGATTGACCCCGACACCCACAACTGTCCCCGACGATCCCACAGTCAGCTACTTCCTATCTACTTCTAGACCAACTTTATTGTCGAAACTTCGATTTAACTTCGCTTTGAGTTCGCGACACGATTCTCTACAACTACTGTATTTCACGTGACGCCAACAACATTTTGCGTGGTGTCTGTATTGTGTTCGGACCATGTTGGAGTCGTATCTTGCAATTCGGATATCGGATTGACGAATGGTCGATTCCGTTGGAATTGTGGCATCGGGAACTACAAGTTTGCATAATGAGATCTCAATTTTGCGACGGTCTCTGTTCGCATCCATTTACACGCCGTCTTTTTTACTTTGAAACCTTGCAGTACGCCTCTAAACCTTCTAGCCATGTATATTAATCAGTAATAACTGTAATCTAAATCTCAATCTAATTAACTAACTGTTAGATAGTTGAAACCCTAATTTGTGTACATCTTGCTACATGCAACACTTTATGTATTGTTGAATGTTGGATTCCCGTGGGAATTGGATTGCGAATTTGACGTGTTATTGCCTAATCAATTTATGGACGTGTGGATAGCAGAGGTTAGAGGTTGCTACGAGTATTCTTCTAGCTGGTATGTTTTTCGACAACGACATCAGACAAGTACATTACACAACAATTTATTTACATTTTTATTATATTTGCAACACAAATTCATGTCTAGTTGAATATCATGTTATCACTATTATAGTCACTAGGCACGTAGGCTACGATATGTTGCGATGTGTCAACTATATTTCTTCTTGCATCTTTATACTTGTTCATTGGCATGTACTCATGTATGTCTTTTTCCTATCCTAGATCGTCCACGTGCGAAAGTTTGTTCTCTAAAACACATGATATGAGAACATAGGAAGTATTCTCTTTTTATTATTATCATTGAAATCTTTGTACCTATTATTGCCTAGTCTCCATCTATGCATATGTAGTCCTTCATGTATTGCTTTTGTTAAGTACTTGTACTTGCACTTGCTCCGTTCTAGCTGGACAAACCCTACAACTATAGACGACGATCAATACTCCGAGCACTATTGGCCTTATGAGGGAGATGCTGGTTTCACAGATTGCTCAAATCATGCAGCTGGCAGTCTTTACCGGAGCTTCTTTGACTTGCTAGGAGTTGCATGCCATCCTTAGTTGACATATGACTCATCTTTTCTTCTAATTATTTATTTTAGCAGGTTTGTTCTCGAGTAGTGAACCTTTATTTAGTATTCTTTTGATTCTCTTTGGATTTACCAGAGCTTCTTTGACTTGCTAGGAGTTGCCTGCCATCCTTACTTGACATATGACTCATCTTTTCTTTTAATTATTTATTTTAGCAGATTTATTCTCGTGTAGTGAATCTTTATTTAGCATTCTTTTGATTCTCTTTGCATTTACCGGAGCTTCTTTGACTTGCTAGGAGTTGCATGCCATCCTATGTTGTATTGGGCGCTAGGCAAGGCGAGGCGAGACCATGCTCGCCTCGCCTAGGCGTCCGCCCAGATTTCTGGGTCTCTAAACCTGTGTAAACATTGTAGGCAGTAGCAAAAGTCAGCAGCAACAGTAGCATAAGGCTGCAACAGTAGTAGCATAAGGCTGCAGCAGCAGTAGCAGATTGCAATAAGAGGGAGAAAACAATAGTAGTAGTAGCAAAAGGCAACAATAGCAGTAGCAGAAGGCAGCAAACAGCAGCAATTTTTACAATAGCACCTGTTTTAGCAACAATAATAACCCTAAAGCCCAAAAAAAATATTAGTAAAAAGTTTATAGCCCATCCTGAGATCCACCGCCTAGGCGCCAGCAGTTGTCTCCCCTGGGTGAACCTGGGCGCCCGCCTAGGCGCGCCTAGGCGGCCCTCGCCTTACACTGCAGTAAAATATGCAGGTCGAGGCGACCTGTTCAAATCGTACGCGCCTTGGCGTCGCCCGTAACAACATAGATGCCATCCTTACTTGACATATGACTCATCTTTTCTTTTAATTATTTATTTTTAGCAGGTTTGTTCTCGACTAGTGAACCTTTATTTAGTATTCTTTTGATTCTCTTTGGATATTTGGTCGAATTGTAGTTTGGCGACATTTGGAATATGGATTTATGCAAAATTATTTAGGACATTTCTTGTCATAGTTCTTTTTTGTTCCTGCGTATTAGTATATATATCTTTGGGGATGATAGAGTTATAATGACATACGAATAATGATTGACTTGGATTGATCATGGATATTACCATTGTAGAATGCATCCATGTAACTCCTCGGTACGGAGAACATTGTATGTTGTTATTCCCGAGACGTAATTTTCGATGGAAAACTGAGAAATGAAACGATTGTAAAAACAATGTTTCGAAGCATCACTTCAAGAAGGTGCACGACAGAGATCATTGGAGGATTCTGTGTAACGAAAATCTAAAAAGATTTCGTTACAGCAACAAACGAATGTAATGCTTCTAAAAAGAAGGTACAAATCGAATTGCTAGCAGCAGCAGCGACGAAAGTCCACACGAGATTTCTGATTAGATCAGAGAAGAAGAGAAGGAAAGAAGAAAGAGAAAGACAGCTTTGCTGGGGTGATCAGATCACCGTTGCTAAAAGCAATATTCGCCTATATACGATCCGCTTTCAGGAACCAGCAAGTTCTTAGAGAACTTCGGGAACGCTCGTCAGTCAATTTTTGACACTTGAACGGGCTTCCTGAACTTTATGGACTCCCTTAACTCTTTTCTTTGGTGCATCTTAGAAAGGAGGCCAGGGGGCTCTATTTATAGAGTGTAGTGAGACTTCACCATTTTTCCTATCCGATGTAGGACTGAAATACCAATACTCTAAAATAGAGTTTGATATTTTACATCATCCCACAATCAACATAGTCGAGTGCCAGTCGACGCCTACCCCCCGAACACCCGCTCGTGCATGCACGAGGCATCCTGGAGTCCGAGTCTGAGTCCGATCAACAAAAATCAACTTGCATCTTTGTTAGAATTAATCATTTTTCCTTCTAGGAAAATATTCCCACATGGCACACACTTGTGCCCCACCACACCTCATGTGCATACCTCAACACAAGCAATGCATTATATTAAGATACTCATCATTTGGTGTAGCCGATGTGGGATTATCTTTCCTAATCTAAAGGCAAAAATACCAACAATCCTCCATATATCTCAATATATGGGTTGAGCATTCCCCACAGTGACTGTCCATCATGCATTAGGAGAGATGTCGCTACGACTTGAATCTTCCCGTATGGGTTAAATAACAGCATGATACAAGAATGTACTAAACCTTGAATTCTGCACCATACTGCAATTTTTTCTACTCACATAATGACATCAACTGTGCTTCTGGATGCACATTAAAGGCCTTGTGCCAGCCTGGTTTCGGTGTATGTATATTGGGTGTCTACAAAGTTTCCCTCAAGAGATGGCCTACATCTCTATCCATACACTCTAGGTAAGTTCTTTTAAAGAGTCTTGGCATGAATCCTTTCGCTTCCTTGCGGTGCTACGTCGTTATGACATGGTCCGAAGCCGAGACAATGCCTCATGTGGTGTCATACCACTGTAGCACGAGGTCCAGCCTCTTTGTAGTGCCAAACTACCCAGCATGAAGCCTTTTGCTTCCTTGCAGTGTTACACCGTCGTGACATGGCTTGCAAAGCCGAGGCACTGTCTCATGTGATGTCACATTACTGTAACATGAGGCACAACCTCTTTGTAGTGCTGTCTACCACTCTTCACTCTACACCATTAGGCCCACTTGCCTGTGTACGGTGCTACGCCGCTGTGACTTGGCCCGAAGCCGAGGCTTTACCCTCACTAGATACCTATTGTGGTGTCACCCCACTGTAGCATGGAGTACTATGCTCCTTTGTAGTGCTGTGCTACCCGTGCTTCTTGTAAAGCACGCCGGACTTCCGAATGCCCGAGAACTCATTAAGGCTTCCAAGCCGTCCTCTCACAGAACTTTGTTCTATACAAAGAACAAACAGTAGACAACAGTAATTTTGGGTTAATAACCCCACAGTCCCAAAGGCTTGCCTACTTACAGTAGTTCTGGGTCCGAGATCCCGCCATATTCCAAGGGTTTGCCCACTAACAGTGGTTCTAGGTACGTGACCCCGCAATATCCTGAGGATTGCCCACTAACTGTGGTTCTAGGTCCGTGACCCCGCAGTATACCAAAGGATTGTCTGCTACACCTGATATTCTTTCAGTCAATGGTCCTCCCTTGAACTAAAAGCTAGATGTCTAATAGATTTCTCTTTGAACTAATAGCATAAAACTTTATGGTAGGATTGCAGAGACACGATATCAAAACATCTTCAAGCCCATTTTTCTTGCTGAGTCCTCGACCAGCTGGCTTGAGACCTTTGTTGAACGGATTCGCCAGATTCTTCTGGCTTCGAACATCCACCACGGCAATGACTCCTCTTTTAATGAGATTATTCACCAACCTGTGCCTTAATCGCACAGCCCTCTTCTTGCCATTGAAGAGATCATTTGATGCCAGCGCTGCAGTCGCCTGGTTGTCGCAATAAATCGACATTGCCGGAATATGCGCACACCACCCACAGGGAGGTCGTGTCCAAACGTCGCAATACATCGGCATCACCCGAATTTGCGTACCAACCACAGAAAGATCCTTCCCGAGTTCCCGAAGCAATTCCGCTTCATCTACTACAGCTAACAGAACTCAGATCCCATAGTGAGAGAAATGTCTGCTTCTTCGACTTCTTTGATATAGCACCATTACCTATGGATCTACTTTTTCGATATATCAGCCTTATCCATGTAGAAGATATAGCCTCTTCTTTCTCTCCTTCTGAGCATCGATTGGCATCACTGAAGCCTTCTACCCCTGCAAGATAACCGATGTAGTGCATCTTTCTGAGTCCCTGAGAGTTATCCAATTGCTCTCTTTACAGCTTTTCAAAGATCAAAATATGGCTAGCTCGTGAATCGACTCGTCATGCCTACAGCAAAAGCTATGTCAGGCCTGGTGGTACTTGTAGTCTACATCAAACTCCAAATGATGTTCAAGTACACCAACTGTCTGGCGCTTCTCCAGGATCTGGCTTCAGCCTTTGATCACACCTGTAAGGAGTATCGATTCCTGGAAGATTCTGATATCCATAGCGTGTGAGCAACTTTTCACGTAGTGAGTTTGTGACAGGGCAAGCTCAACTTCCGTCTGGATTATTTAAATCCCCATGATGACATCCGCATCTCCCATGTCCTTCATACTGAATCTGGACGTGAGGAACATCTTTGTTCTAGTGACACATCATTATGTCGTCCATATAGAGACAAACGATGACTCCTCTCTCTTCAGCGAACTTCGTGTAAACATACTTTAACAGTCTCGCTGATACTGTAGCCTTTTGGCCTAATAACCTGGTCAAACTTCTCGAGCCATAGCTTGGGAGTATACTTCAAATTGTACATAGAATTTACCAACTTACAGACCTTGTCTTTAATACCCTGAACGACAAATCTATCTGGCTGTTATATGTAAATCTCTTCTGTCATTTCTCTATCCAAAACTACTGTCTAGACATCCATCTGATGATAGAACAACTTATGAATAGCAACCACGACCATCGTCATCCTGATAGTTGACATCTTAATCTCCTGTTCTTGAACAAGTCCTCTAGCCTTGAACTCATCTTCAGTTCCTTCGGCTTTCGTCTTTTTTTTTTCGAAGATTCAATAGGTTTAGCTCCTTCAGGCAGATTAACTAACATCCACTTATACTTGGATGTTATAGAGTCAACCTCTTCATTGACTCTTTCCTCCAGAAGATCGTATCTCTGGACTTCATCACCTCATCAGCCTCCACGTGATGGATGATAAAGTTTATCTCCAAAATCTTTCCTCCTTCTCATTCGCTTTGCTTACTGCTTAGCAAATACTGGTTCAAGTGTTGTCATCAAAGACAACCACCTTCTGGACTACTACATCTTTGAAAGTACTTGCTCCTTCGGTACCAGCAATATTCTCCGGAACATCCGCAAGAATAATGTTTTTGTCCCTAGCAATTTTATCTTCAAAGAATTCTGCCTCGCGAGACTCAATGATATGATTGATACAATATCAAGTGATCTCCGAGCTAATTCCAGAAATAATGTCTTCTTGGTCTTCGTCCCTAACTTCTGAATCTTAATATTCGGAAGCTTCACGTACGCCAGACGTACCCACACTTGAATGATATTTAAATTAGGTCTAACCTTGAACCATTGTTGATGAGAATCATAGTTAGATATACGAACGGTACTTTACTCAGCAATAAACGTAGCCGTACACACAATCTATCTCCAGAAGCATATTGGAAGATCTATTGTATAGATATCATCATCTTTGACATCGTCTTGATCTTCCTTTATGAGACTCCATGGATTATAGATACTACGGAGTAGTCGTTTCATAGCTAATTCCATGTTCATAACAGAACGATGCGAATCCAAAAAACGATACTCTCCGTCTTGATCAATCCTGAGTGTATATGCAGGGCAGTCATTTCATAGCCAATTCGATGTTCATAACAGAACGATACGAATTCAAAAGAAACGACACTCTCCGCCATGATCCCTTCTGAGTAGTTGTAGACCGGTTTAATGTTCAGCTTCAATCGTCTGAGCACAGACCTCAAATCTCTCCTGACAGTTCAATCGTCTGAGCAGCTTCCTGACAGTCTTGTCTCTGCACAGACCTCAAATCTCTCCACCTCCTTACCCCCACATTCTGGAGATAAGGCTTAGATTTGACATCTTGAGTCTGCTTCTATCATAGAACAACTCTCAGTCCATTCAATGAAGTAACTTCATCGCTATCAGCAGAAGTTCGAACACGCCTTCAGTATCGAATATCTTTTCGAAGCATGTTCCTCGCCAAGAAATTACCATATGGCTAGTACGAATGTCCATCTTTCAAGTCTGTATCAGACAACAGACTTTCTGAGATCAGATCTTCGAAAATCTTTGATACGTGCAACACGCATTCGAGTGTCCTTGCCGGTGGTTCATAACCACCGTATCGATCTTCAGATCTTTTGCTAGATATATGTTCGCCATCGAGACCTTCGTCATAACAAGACTCGTCCTCGGTGAACAGCTCCTTCGAGAGCACACGTAGTCAGATATACTAGTGTCCGACCACTAGTCAACTACCATGCTAGATAACTCAATCTGTGCAACAATAGCAACCAAGTTAAGTAATCAAAATAACCAAGTTTAGCCATACCTGCTATTTTGGTTTAGGCTTGGCCCTACAATCCTTCTTAAAGTGGCCCTTCTTGCCACAGTTGAAGTAAGCCCCATCGCCCTTAGGCATTGGCTTGAACTGAGCTGACTTCACCTTCAGCTGGTGAGAGTGCTTAGCTCTTCTTCAACATGAATCTACTGCAAGAGGCATTCAAGATCCACCTTCATCTTCTTGCGGTGCATGTCCGCGATGAAATTGCTCCACCCAGGTGGGAACTTGGCGATAATGCTCTCGACGATAAATGCATCGACCAAGGGCATTCCACCATCCGTCAGCTTCTGACGTAACTAGATGAACTCCTTGACTTGAGACATCATGATCTTTTCATCCTCAAATCGCATCCTCCAAACCTTTTCGGTCACGTGGATCTTGTTTCTGTTCTCATATGTCTTGTAGAGATTCTCTACATACTCCCATACGTCCTTAGCATGGACCGTCTTGCTGTATGACTCTACGAGAGAGTCCTCTATAGAGTTTAAGATAAGCAACTTGCAAAGGTTGTTGTCTCTCCTCCACTTGGATTGCAGAGCAGTGGCCTCAGCGACCCTTAGAGCATTTTCACCTTCTGGAATTAAAGGCCGAGGATCTGTCAACACGTAGTCAATGCTCACGAGTTGAAGATTAAGGCTGACCTTTCTCTTCCAGACGTTGTAATGCCCCCCGTCAAACTTTTCAAGTTTGTTAAAACTTGTGTCGAGAAGGTTTGCACGGTTGTTCTCCATCGGATCTAAATCTTGCTTTGAGATTGTTATTTCCGAGACGTAATTTTTGATGGAAAACTGAAAAATGAAACGATTGTAAAAACAATGTTTCAAAGCACCATTTCAAAGAAGGTGCACGACAGAGATCCTTGGAGGATTTTGTGTAACGAAAATCTAAAAAGATTTCGTTATAACAGCAAACGAATGTAATGCTTCTCAAAAGAAGGTACAAATCGAATTGCTAGCAACAGCAGCGACGAAAGCCCACAAGAGATTTCTGATTAGATCAGAGAAGAAGAGAAGGAAAGAAGAAAGAGAAAGACAGCTTTGCTGGGGTGATCAGATCACCGTTGCTCAAAGTAAGATTCGCCTATATACGATTTGCTTCAAGGAACCAACAAGTTTTTAGAGAATTTCTGGAACGCTCGTCAGTCAATTTTTGAGACTTGAACGGGCTTCCTGAACTTTATGGACTTCCTTAACTATCTTCTTTGGTGCATCTTAGAAAGGAGGCCAGGGGGCTTTATTTATAGAGTGGAGTGAGACTTCACCATTTCTTCTATCCGATGTGGGACTAAAATACCAATACTCTAAAATAGAGTTTGATATTTTACATCATCCCACAATCAACATAGTCGAGTGCCAGTCCACGCCTACCCCCCGAACACCGTCCGTGCATGCACGAGGCATCCTGGAGTCCGAGTCCGATCAACAAAAATCAACTTGCATCTTTGTTAGAATTAATCTTTTTTTTCTCCTAGGAAAATACTCTCACATGGCACACACTTGTACCCCACCACACCTCATGTGCATACCTCAACACAAGCAATGCATTATATTGAGATACTCATCATTTGGTATAGCCGATGTGGGACTATTTTTCCTAGTCTAAAGGCAAAAACACTAACATATGTGTATGATGGACGTAGCATCTATTCGTACACTAATATTGGACGCAGGTCATGACCATATTGCACCATTTCATCCCATTTATTTTTGTTCGGTGGAACCACAATCCACACCTATGTGGTTTCCAAGTCTTGTATTCATAAGAGTATATGAATTCTCCTTTTATTCACACTTCTGTCTCTGACCCCATTTCTTTCTTCCCGTAAATATTTGTTCTTCGTCTTTCACTTAGAGAAGCCTCTAATCAACTTTCTGATAGAAGGGATCATGTTCGGATATCATTCTCAAGATCAAGCAAGTACAACGTGTTTGGAGTCGAAGGTTCGGGAGAAATCAAACCTATTGTTTTTTTAAAAATTATATTTTTCTGTTGGCATTATCTCTTCTCTTCTCTTCTGATTCCTTGAGTCTTTAATTAAAACATAAGATTAATAAACTTTCTTCTACCATTCATCTTTTTGCTACGGTTTTAAGAGGAAAAATGGACCTGCAAGATTTGTATATGGTTGTTGTTTCTGATTTGGCCTATTGCCGTTGCTTTATACTTTTGTAAAGAAGAAAAAAATGATGCCTCTATTTTTTGAAGAGGTTCTTGTCTTCATGACAAGGAAAGGACGGAAGTCCTCTTTTACTTGGGCCTTGGCTTCCGGCCCGAATAGATACGGGAATGCTGACCATGGGTACGAAGTTCTATGGGCCTCCTAGAAAAAATAATGTCCACTTGAGTTTCTAAGATTCCTATAGTAGTAGGCTTGCTATTTTTAAAAATCTTCGTGAACTCTCTCCACCTAGCAATAAAGTTCGTCCCCCTTATATTCCATACCAAGATTATCATTGCATTTTTTTGGATTTATTATTTATCAGCATCATCTTTGTAGCTGAATGAGCCTCTTCTTGCTTATAACTCTTCTTTGTAGCCGCCTTTATATTCTTTTCTCTCTGAATAGCTTGGTATGCTGTTCTATTTGATCATTTTCTTAGGTTAAATGTTGAGTCTGTGACTTGGTATGCTGTTCTATTTGATCTGCATGTCTTTTCTTTTGGCTCTCCGTTTACGGCTTGATGACTTGAACATTCTCTTCATTCTCCTTATCTAACTCTAGAGTTGTATCCATGCTAGGTGTTGGTTCTCCAGTACTCCAGGCTTCACCATGGGTCTCCTCCCATAGTATCTGTAGCAACGTCCTTGCGATCACTAGACCCAACTTCTTTTACTGTTAGATGACCCTCTCTCAATATCTTTATTATTTATGGAGGAAGTAACTTCCTTGTTAGGAATTACTTTCGTTCCTCTCGTAATCCAACTTCCTCCTCTCCTTCCACTTCAATCTGCTACTTTGGTTAATGGTAGGGGTGAGCATTCGGTTCAAACCGAACCGAATAACTGAAAATTGAATTAGACCGAAAACCGAATAAACAAAACTGAAACCGAATCAAATTAAATCGGTTCGATTTTCGGTTTATTCGATTTTTCGGTTTATTTGTGCTTTTGTTTGTTAACATATATAGTAACTAAATATACTTAGGTATATTTAGTATATACCTATATATATTAGAGAAATTTTGGGTCGCACCCCAATTTTGTTACCCATATTCAAGGTGCACCATTCTGCTTTACCTTAATGTAAGTCGTCCCCCACTTTTGATGAAAACCGTCCAACATTGACGGTCAACGCGTTTGACCGATAATTTTGGACGAAAATACCCTCGTCTTCTTCCTCCCCAAATCCAAATCCTAATCCTAATCCCTCCCCCGCTCCGCTGCCGCGTCCCCGCCCCGCCGCTGCCTCGCCCCCGTCCCGCCGCACCACCACCACCACCATCATTACCACCACCTTCTCCATCACCACCACCACTACCACCACCACCTTCACCATCACCATCAGCACCATCACCTTCGCCGAAGGAACACTTATCTGCTATCAACATTTCACCTGACTGAGATTGTGTTTCAGCAGGTAATAAACCACAGGAATTCGCCTTGATGTTAACTAATAACCGTGTCCAAGACTAGAGAAGCAGTAATTTAGGACGTCTTTTCTATGCTTGTAAGTACCATTGTATGTGTAGATTTTCTTGCATGTTACACGGATTCTATGAGAAAGAGTGTAAGCCCTTGCTTACAAATTAGATGAACATGGAGAAAGGAGGTGGTGGTAGTGGTGGTATTGATGGTGATGGTGAAGGTGAAGGTGAAAGTGGTGGTGGTGATAGTGAAGGTGGTGGTGAAGGTGGTGGTAATGATGGTGGTGGTGGTGGTGCAGTGGGGCGGGGACACGGCAGTGGAGTGGGAGCGAGGGAGGTATTAGGATTAGGATTTTGGTTTGGGGAGGAAGAAGACGAGGGTATTTTCGGCCAAAATTATCGGTCAAATGCGTTGACCATAAATGTTGGACGGTTTCCGTCAAGAGTGGGGGGTGACTTACATTAAGGTAAAACAGAGGGGTGCACCTTGAATATGGGTAACAAAAGTGGAGTGCGGCTCAAAATTTTTCTATATATATATATATTTTTTTTTTTGGGTATCCGGTCATCCGCGCACAAGCCCGTGGCCACTGCCACCCAGCCGGCTTGTGTGGGAGGGGGGGCTCGATCCCGGGTCTCCCTGCCGAGAGCCCCCCCTCCTGCCACTTACGCTAGGAGCGCCGGACTCTCTCTCTCTCTCTCTCTCTCTCTCTATATATATATATATATATATATATATATATATATATACTAAAAAAATTTATTCGGTTTTCGGTTTTGGACCGAAACCGATACCGAACCCAAAACCGAAACCGAGTAATTTTTTTTAGTATTTTCAAAACCGAAACTGAAGCGATTTTTTTTAAACCGAACCGAATCTTTGGGTTCGGTTTTCGGTCCAAAACTGAATAATGCTCACCCCTACTTAATGGTGGAATGTAAGATTTCTTCTATGTATTGGAGTCCTGTTGTGTATCTTCATAGATTTCCATCTCAATGTTGAATTTGATGCGGTTTGGGTCCACCTATTTACCTTAGATGCAATGAGTTATTATATTTTTGGCCCGACATGATTTCTTTATTTGCATAAGTCCATAACTAAGCTTCCTTCAAATTATCCAAATTATTTTTCTTCAAAAAAATCATTAAGCAAACAAAGCAATATACATAATAGCATGTTAGTATCCGTATCATACCCAACACTAATAGATATCGTGAAATATAAGCTATGGATGATAATAATAGTGAAAAGCATATAATGCAATGTGTGCTTGATATCCATATCATATCTAACACTGATAGGGATAAGGTGAATGCAAGTGTGGACGATAAAAATAGTGACATAGTAGGACTTTGCCTTTGTTAAGTATTAAAAAACAATCAATGATTACATGAATATTAGTAATTTTATAATAACAAACTTAATCGATTAACCATAATCAAAATACTCAAAGTAATTATTGGGCTAACACCAACTTCTTTTAATGTTAGATGACCCTGTCTCATCTTTATTATTGAGAAGCAACTTCCTTGTTTGGAATTACTTTCATTCCTCTCAAGTACGCCTCTCAAGTACGAGGAGTGAAAAATAGGCCCAACCTCTTCTGCTTCTTCCTCTCCTTCCACTTCAATTGCTCCTCCAGTTAGTGGTTGAAAGTAAGATTTGTTCTACTTATTGGAGTCATGTTGTGTATGCTTATGTAGTTATGTGTCTTCTTCTCTTTGGCTTTCCAAACTTGATTTGTAGGGCATTGGCTTGATATATGAAGTAGGGATCCTCTCATACTCCACTTGTACCACTCTACTTGCGTCTTCCGTCTAGATTCTTACTAACCACTTGTTCCAATCTCTACCGAGGCTCTACATAAGCATCTAGAGTAGTATTGTCCATACACATAGGATTGCCTATTGTGCTAGCCATCTTCTGAATGATTGATCTACTCCAAAACTTGAGTTATAGAGGAAAGGCGTAGATATGTTGGAAGAAAGGTCTAATACCCATGAAAAAAAAAAAGCCATGATAGTATTCTCCCAACCACTTGTCCATACACCACCATATAAAAGCCCCCCCTTCCAAAAAGGTATTCTTCCCGTTTTTGCCCGTTGAAGCAACATGATCTAGGGTTTCCTCAACAGCATCCAAACACATCTGGGCAAGATGAGCCCGAGAGGAACAGGTCTCTACCATCCCATCCCATGTAGGATTGAATGGGCCAGATTTGTACTTGAATTTTGTTTATTTTCTAACAAGGAAAGTTTTATGTCCAGACAAATGTACCTCAGTTTTCATCCACGCAATACCTTCTGGCAACTTTGTTGCAAGGAAAATCAGCTCAGTTAAAATATAATCCAAAACGCACACGGTATCTATGAACTCCATATTTGCTACAGTTGGAGAATCGGATAGTGGAGAACTAATTAAACCTCTTGTATAAAGGTTAAACATATAGGAAGGTTGAAGCCTAGGTATTATTAGAGGCTACATTTTGGAATAGTTAGGCTCAATGCGAACATATATATGAAGAGTTACATAGCATGCTAATTATCTTAGCTAATGTGAGACTAAATAGCAGAAGAATGTCCCATGACACATGACATTATTCTTAACTAGGAATTTGTATAACTACTCATAAACTACTATTACTACATTTTTTCCATTTGCCGATACAAATTCACTATATAATAACATTTTCAACATAGAATCACTTCCACTTATCATTTCTTCACAAACAGAGGATCGATAATGCTCCTCCATGTCTGGAAGTCAAGCGCGGAGCCATAACCAGGCAGAGGGATGCCGTTAAGAAAGAAGAAAGGCGTGCCTGGCACCCCTCTTGAACAACCATACTGAAAAACGATGCATTGCAACAAACAAATAAAGCTGAGTTAATATTTCAAGAATCTGACAAACTTCTAGTTTTACTTGATGCTTCAGGAAATATAATTTCACCTTGAAGGAGATTATTGTTGCGATATCTGTCTGTGAGTCATTAAAACCAGATAAAAACGCAGGCAATGAGTCCTTTCCGATCACTGCAACAGCGAGGTTGGACAGATCTTCAATTATAGATGCCCTCGACGTATTATAAGTAGGTGCATTGTAGAACTTCTCCTGTTTGATGACCAACTAACTCGGTTAATGTTCTAAAAAACTGAAACTACACATGTTTTGTAAAAATTTAATTGTGAGTAGCAGGTAGCAAGAAGCTGTATGAAGTATGTAGTTCCATCAATATTGTGTCACATGAGAAATACAGCTTCCATTACTGCAGGTTTTTTTTTTTAATAACCAAAAGTTTTCATGTATATATTTTCTTTCATGGTAAATTTCTGAGGAGGTTTCAATATCTTTATGTCGAAGTGAACGTCGGGGCATTTAATTACAAATTAATATTTTGAAAATTGGGGTGCAAGTATCTTGGCTAAATTGATAGACTGATGAAGTAAAGTATGACCTTCCTGTATATATGAAATTCTTTCTTATTAGTGAAACTAGTTTACATTTTATGAAGTTTACCTGGTATTTGAAGAACAACTCAAACAAAGGAAATGTGGTGGAAGAGTTCAGCTTGTTTGCAATTTGAAGCGCACGACAGAAGGTGTAAGAATTGCTATGGTAACTGCATTTTCAAAAAAACTGGAGTTATTAACACTGTAGCATGTAGTACAAGGACTTAGCCAAAAATTAATTCTCCTGCAGAAAACTCATAGTACAGTTATGTAAAAGGAGAAAACTACAAAATGTCAATAGCATTTTAAATGGTAATTTAAACATGAAGTTGTGTGCAAGTGACGGAGAACCAAACTGGATTAGTTGTTTTTTTTTTTTTGGGTTATTTGATGTTTCTCTTAGACTACTTCAAATAAGGATCACTATTGTACTTATTAGATCAATAGGATTTTTTCTACTTATTGTTAAAATTAAAGTTACATTATGTGATAAATAAATTTAGGTAGTAAATAGCTTTCATGCATGAGTTACTCGTACTCAATGGTCATAAGTTACAAACTCAAAAAGACATGACTTATGTACCCTAAGGCACATGAGTTAAAAAGTTAAATGTCATGATAGATTACTTTATAGGTCTATGTATCTTGTCTTTTAATGACAAGTTGAATGAAAAAATATTTCTACTTCATTTTCAATTCCACCAAATTTGTGTTCATCTTTACATTTGTAATTTGTTCATGGACTAGTGTGTATTTCACACTACGAGAAAGGCAACCTTTCTCCACATTGTATCAGAACGGCAAGGGAGGTGATTGAATTTTTGTGTTATTTTTCTTGGTAAAAAATAATCAATATTCCGTAAGAGACAATGGAGGTAATGGTGGACTCGGCATCGTGATGCTTACTCATTCCAACTACAAGATTTGGTGGACTTGCTTGGAGTTGCATCTTGTTGGCAAAGAACTTGAAAGTTTGCTTATGGAGACTCTAAAAGTTCTTTCAGATGATACATCGGAAAAATTGCGGAGGCTTTGAAGAAATGGAGAACATCAAATGTTAAAGCGGAGTATATCTTGAAGGGAACAGTTTCACATGATCTCTTCAAGCATATTATCGGATGTAAGTCGGCATTGAATATATGCGAGACTCTTGATGCATTATTCAACAAGAAGAACATGGCCTAGTTGTAATTGCTAGAGAATGAGTTGGCAAATGCGTTACAAGGTGATCTTCCCATTTGATAGTATTATCCAAAAATCAAGAGTCTATGTTCGGATATCACTATTTTAGATCCAGAGGAGCCAATTTTGGTGGCATATATGAAGCTCAACATCGTTCACGGACTTTCCGTGGAGTACATTCATATGTTACGTTAATTCAAGACGCGAGATTAATAACCATATTTAGTGGAGTTTGAGAATCTTCTTTCTTCACAAAAAGTCTTTAGCTTGTTAAATGGTCGGTTTCTCTCGAATCGAGGGAGAAGGCAATGCTCTCTTTTCTAGCAAAAAGAAAAAAAAAATGAGAAGAACAAAATGACAACGGAAACATTTTTTAAGAAGTGACGGAAATAAAAAATGGTGAAGTGTTGTTGGTGTCACAAATTTCGGCACGCTATGAAAGATTATGTCAAATTAAAGTCGAGCAATGTTGCGGATAAAGAAGGTAGCTCCAAGGAGGAAGATTGGGACAAATACTTCATGGTATAGAAGACTCAAGTAGATGCTTTGGCCTCAATTAACTATCAAGATGATTTGATCGTCGACTCTGGATGCAGACATCATCTTACGGTGATGACTCAAGTTTTTTTTTTTTTTTCTGTCCAAAATTACAAAGAAAATAATGCTATCGTCAAAGCGAACAACACCGTTCATGAGATGGAGAAGGAAGGTACCTTTAAACTCAATAGCGATGATGATACTTTTCTGCTAAATACGATGTATGAGTATCTTGTGCCTAGATGAAGAAGAACTTATTTTCGGTGGAAAATACGATGTATGAGGGTAATTGTGTCTTGTTCGAACCCAAAAATGCAAAGTTTCTTCAGAATATCTATTCCTTGAAGACGAACGTCATCCATAGTGACAAGAGGCTTCATGATTTGTTTGTTCTTTTGACGTCTTCTTCTTTTGTTGAAAAGATTACAAATGGTTGAACTTCTATTTGGCATGCACAATTAGGGCCTCTTAGCATGGAGAAGTTGAGAGCTATGGTTTCGAAAACAATTTGGTGAATGAGTTGCCTAATCTCTCTTCTTTTGGTCACGACAAATTTTGTGAGGGGTGTCTATTTGGTAAGACACATCGTCTTCCATTTGACAAGTCTCTACAAGGTACAAATCTCCAGTGGAGTGCATTCCTAGCAACTTAATAGGTCCATGTCTTACTCCAACTTATTCCGGCTTCCTCTACATGTTGCTTTTTGTTGTTGATTTTTCAAGGTTCAATTTGGTGTACTTTGTGAAGGAGAATTCGAAGTCTTAGGAAAGTTTATGAAGTTCAAAGAAATTGTTAAATGTATGCTCAACTTGAAAAATCAAGAGAGAGATCTTGTTCATAGACTTCACAACAAAATGGCATCGTGGATAGAAATATTTGACATCTTGTGGAGTCTTGCAAGAGTTGGTTGTATGCAAAAAGTCTACCCAAGACCTTATGGGAGGAAGGTATGACTTGTGCGGTTTACGTTATTAACTGTTCTAACAACATGATATCCCCATATAATATGATATTTGGGGAGATACCAGGTAAGAAGCACTTCAAAGAATTTTGTTCTCCTTGTTATGATCATATGCCAAATCTCAAAGGACCATGTTGGATGCTAAGGCCAAAAAATGTATCTTCATTGGCTATGACGACAGGAAAAATGGATGGAATCCATAGATGTAGAAACCTGAAGATTCATTGTTTTTCGATATGTCATTAATTTTTGATGATGCGTCCTTTCTTATGCTCTTAGAAATGTTGATCATGAAGATTAAACAAGTGCTCATTTCTGGTTCTGAGTTTGCTAATGTCACCAATTATAAATGTTGATCTTGAAGATGAAACAAGTGATCTTGAAGATGAGACGATGTTGACAAGGTTGATAGTATGCCCAAGCCGATGGTGAGTTTGCCAATCTCAATAAGTGCTCCTTTATGGTCTTCTTCTTCCTCCTCGATGATGAAACAAGGTGAAAAAGGGGAGTTACGGTTCTTCTCATTATCTTCAAGACAAGCATGGTGATTAACATGTTGAGTATGTTGACAGTGGTCAATCTCATTAGAAATCCACAAGGAAAATTGTGAAGTCGATTCAGTATGGAGATGGAAACTTGGTGAGAATATGTTCTTGTTTATTTGTAGGACAATGGTCGGTCGTGAGCCCTCTTGTTTCAATGAGGCCAAATGACTCAAAGAATGGGGACATGCTATGGACGAAGAGATGAGTGCTCCCATCAAAAATGAAACTTGAAATCTTGTGCCAAAGTTCAAAGATGTATATCCAGTCTCTTGGAAATGGGTCTACATGTTAAAAAAAGAAGGCGGGTGGGAATGTGGAGAGATATAAAGCTCGCCTTGCTGCATGGGGCTTGTCTAAAAAATAAGGAGAAGACTATGAAGAAACATTTACTTCGGTTGCAAATTAAGATGACTTGAGTCCGAGTTGTCATATCTTTGGCGGCTTGTCAAGGATGGAAGCTTTGGCAAGTCGATGTAGAAATGCATCTCTATGGAAAAATTAACAAGGACATCTTCATGAAGCAACGATGTTTCAGGCTCTCATCAGGAGTATGTATGCAAGCTAAAGAAGGCCCTTTACGGGTTTTTAGCAAGCTCCAAGGGCAGGATATGGTAAAATTGTCGAATACCTTAAATTTTGTGGTTATTTTGCTTCTAACTCGGATTGGAGTTTGTTTGTTAAAAAGTGAGGAAAAGTTTGCTTTACTTATATATCAATGATATGGTCATAACAACAATGATAATAGAGAGGTTAAGCTTCGAGAGGAAAACTCTATTTGGTTTGAGATGAGAGATCAGGTGAATTACATTACTTTCTTGACTTGAAGTGGACAAAGTGGATGTTGACTATTTATATCTCAAAGGGTTATGCCGAGAAGATCATTGACAGATTTGGAGAGTGTTCAACTCCACTTGATGTAAACATACGACTTCGAGTGAGGAAGGAAAGCTTCTTTCCAATCCTTTGACTACCATATACTCGTTGGTAGCCTTATATATTTCACTATTACAAGGCTTCTTCTTTTTTCCGTTAGACTTATTAGTCCGTATATGCATAAACTTCAGAAGCCTCATTTTGAAGCAGCCAAACGAATTTTAAAATATGTGAATTCGACTCGTGATTGGAGGATGCTTTGTAAGGAGGGTACAAGATTTCTCTTGCATGGTTATACCGATGCGGACTTGGGAGGTGCTTCAGAGGATCGTGGATCCACTTTCGGTTATATATTTTGTGCGATACAACTGACGTTTCTTGGTGTAGAAGAAACACTCGATGTCTCTTTCTACTTCCGAAGAACAACACATGACTTCTTCTCTTACGACACAAGAAGGCATATGGCTAAAATAACTGGTTGATGGTGTTCATATTCCAATTTACAAACCAACCATTGTTTGTAATGACAATCAAAGTGCCTTGCAGATAGCTACAAATTCAGTTTGCCACGCGAGGATGAAACATATTGAAATTGAGCATACTTTACTCTAAAGAGTGCTTGAAGGGACTATTGAAGTTTTGGAGGCGCGAAGTTGTGGATATAGTCACAAAGTCGCCTTTCAATGGAGCATTCGAGCTTCTTCGGTCAATGCTTGGAGTCGTTCACAAAATGCACTTTAAATGAGAGTGTTAAAATTAAAGTTGCATTATGTAATAAATAAATTTAGGTAGTAAGTTGCTTTTATGTATGAGTTATTAGTACTTAATTGTCATGAGTTACAAACTCAAAAGACGTGAGTTATGCACTACAAGGGACATGAGTTACAAAGTTAAATGTCATGATAGAGTACTTTATAAGTCCATGTATCTTGTCTTTTCATGATAAATTGAATAAAAGATTAGTTTCTACTTCATTTCAATTCCGTCAAATTTATGTTCATTTTACATTTGTAATTCATTCATGGGATAGTGTGCATTTCACACTATTTGAGAAATGAGAGCTTTCTATTACGTCCAATTTATTGCGTCCCACCGAGTCGGATTTGCATAACCTTTCACGGATCAAGGTTATGCGGAAAGCTTCCAGAACTCTCTAGAAGATGACAAAATTCTCTAGAAGATTGTGGAACTCTCTAGAAGATAACAGAATCCTATGGAAGGCCTAAGATCTATCTAGAAGGCCCAAGATCTTTCTGGATGGACTTGAATCTTCCTTGTAATCATCTAGATATAGAATAATTCCTGAAATATTACGTTCCCAGAAGTTTACTGTAAGTCCTATGGGCACTATAAATAAGGGAAGCATCATTTGTTCTTTACCACCAAAACTTGTAAGCATTCTCCAAGTTAATAAAGAATAGTTACAAGTCCCTCTCTTACTTCACTCTTCTCTAATTTCTTAGCGTTCTAGCTAAGCGGATTCGGAAAGACTTGCACGAGTCTTCGAAAAGGAAGATAGTGCGCCGCACGCGACGAAGCGTAGCCTAAAACACTAAGTCTGTGTCATTTCTCTTTGCTTATCTTCAAAGGTATATCCATACATGACTAAAAAAAATTCTTTTCTAGTTGGAATTTTTAGAACTATTCATGAATAAAAAGTGAATTTGGAAAAATACGAGAGTTGCCACCTAAATTCTACCAATTTGTCAACCATATTCTTATCTTGTGTCGTTTGGTAGAATAACGACAATCTATTATCATGGTTTAATAAATGAAGTTGCATCCCTAATTTGATAGATCGAGACCTTTGAATACGACTTTCCGCGTTCACCATCAACATTGTTTTCGATTGGATTTTGGAGTGCAAAAATTTTCAGCATCGAGACCTGACGCAACTCGTTATGTCATCAAAAGTTTGATATCACAAATCAATTATTATATTTTGCATTATGATGACTAATTGTTGCTAAGATGTATATACTATTGACTATTCATAAGATCATAACAACTTTTGCAAATATTTAATCATAAGTGCATAAAATTTCTAATTCAAATAGGGTTGTCCTATTTTTTTTTTAAACTCAGGTCTCGTCATGTATCAACGAAGAAGGAATATATGAAAATTTCCTCTCTTTTAAGGGATAATTATTTTTTGGACTCCACTGGTGTATGGAATAAAAATCCATTAGACCATTAGACTTGTAGAGACGACTCTTACAAAAATTGTCTTCTTAAAGGTTTCTCACCTCCTAGAACCAAGTAGGAGCTGGGATGGGCCCATCCCATTTTTTTAAAACTTTTTTTCATATGTTTTTATTTTTATTTTTTATGTTTTATTTTTTTGTCTATATGAGTCAGTCCATACCTAGTCTACTCTAGTCCATTCCAGTTCAAATTTCTGATTTTGTCCTAGGGGTGAGCATTATTCGGTTTTGAACCGAAAACCGAACCGAACCGAATAAGAGATTCGGTTCGGTTTTAAAAAAATCGGTTCGGTTTCGGTTTTGAAAATACTAAATTTTCTTATTCGGTTTCGGTTTCGGTTTTAAAAATACTAAATTTTCTTATTCGGTTTCGGTTTCGGGTTTGGGTTTTGGTTTTGGTCCAAAACCGAAAACCGAATAAGAAAATATAGTATATATATATATATATATATATATATATATATATATATATATATATATATATATATATATAGAGGTATATACTATAGGTATATAATAAATATATCTAGGTATATTTAGTTATTATATATATTAACAAAAAAAAAACACAAATAAACCCAAAAACCGAATAAATCGAAAATCGAACCGATTTAATTCGGTTCGGTTCGGTTATTGACCAATTCGGTTCGGTTTCGGTTTTGCTTATTCGGTTTCGGTCCAATTCGATTTTCGATTTTTCGGTTCGGTTGAAACCGAATACCCACCCCTATTTTGCCTTTGCCTCTTAGTGACATCGGCAATCATTAAAAGATTAAAATTGTTTGTCTACAACATTGCATTTCGAGTGACCAATTATCGAGTGATGTAGAGGACAACAAGAATTTGCCTGTGTACGGTGGGGCATTAACGCGAAGCATGAATAAGACGGTGCGACACATCCCAAATTTTTTTTTTCTCCTTCACAAGCGTTGATAACTTTGTTTTCTTGAGTTAATTTTATGGCTTCATCACTTATCTAAGTTGGGGTTGTGAAAGGGGCTCAAATAACCTCTACTTTTTTCAATAATAAAAAAGCACATATGAGAGATCTTGGTGTTCTGTTTCACTTTTCCATGGAAGTTTTTTTTTTTTTTTTTTTTCCTTTTCCTCGTAGCACTACTTCGCCATCAAATTAATTGAAAGGTTGTCCTTGTAGATTCATACAATATTTCACGTGTCCCATGCTACTCGGACCAGAGCGTAAGCTAGCAGCCATATTGGACTCTGGCCATCTAGGGTGCGACACTTCACCGTTTCGCTGACTAGCAAGCCGATGCTTGTATTTCGCTTGCCTCTCCAAACAAGTGTATCGACCAAGACGTAAGAATGAAACAATCTAAAAGGTCACCACAACTTTGAAATAGTGAAACGCATGCGTCCATTATGTATCGGAAGGTAAACTACATGCATGCGGGATTAGATGATAAGTAGAACAAATATTATATTTTGAAGACGCAAATGTAATAATAGTTCTATATATATTGTGAAGGAAACTGTGATACTGTCTGAATAATAATAATAATAAAATACAAATAATTAAGCTGAGGATTGAGATGCAAAACTCACGGTAGGGGGAAGGGATGGACGAGGATGGCGAGGCGTGGGGAGTAGTATTCGAAAGCCTGTTGGAGAGGAGGCCACGTGTCTCTACTGTCCGGGCACATAGGATCAAGAAAGGCTTCGAGCACCACCGAATCACCCCAAACGTAGTTGTTGTTCCCTCCGTACAAGAACCCATCATACTTCGCTGGGATTGGCGTCTGTGCCAAAGTGATCCAAACCAGGAAAAAGAATATCAACAGAAATGAAGAAGAAGAAGGAGGAGAAGAAACTACAGCCATGTCCCCTTCTTCTTCTTCTTCTTCTTCCTTGTTTAGTTGCTGATCAAAGAGCGTGTGTAAATATAGGACCGGCCCGAGCTGGGTCCGGGACGAACTTTTAAAATAAAATCCCTATACATAAAGTAAAAAATATTGATAAAACTAAAATAACAGTAAATTGAAAAAATGCTACCACCAAGAATTGAGCTAATGACCTCTAGCATGCAAGTCTAACATAATAATCACTACACCACAATTATTTTGTATTAAAGGAGGCCTATGGTACATATTAGTTCTATTTTGGATACAAGATTATTAATATAGTTATATTTAAAATTTTTTTTTAAAGATTTTATAGGCCCACGAGTCTAGACGGTCGGTCTGGTATATATATATGTATATATATATATATGTATATATATATATATATATATATATATATATATATATATATACACACGGCCTGCTATATATATATATATATATATATATATATATATATATATATATATATATATATATATATATATATATATGTGTGTGTGTGTGTGTGTTGTGTGTGTGTGTAGCCAATGACCCCTAGCCTAGTGGTAGTGGTGAGACATACGGCCCGAGTGATCATGAATCAATTTCCAGTGGGTGGGTTCGACACAATTATCATTTTCATATATATATATAAAAAGAGGTGAGAGTTGATAGTGAGGACTTGTCCACACACACTCTGTAGTATAGTCCGTTCAAAGTAGCACCAAAATATATGAAAGTGATGGTGACGATGACATCCTTGTGATCAAGAGGTTGATTCGTAGAAGAGACCGACTTATTCCAATGGGCTATTTCCTTCCAATCGTTATCATAGGGCGAAACTTTTGAAGCAACACATTTAACCAGGACTTTGCTTCAATCACAAAGTTGATTTCGCAGAACTTTCATAGCTAGATCACCATCCCTTGATTCACTCACAAGTTGATTTTGTGAGATGCTTTTTTTTTTTCTAATTCTATGCTTAGATTATTGAAAATACACTACAAAATACAACTAAATACCGATGTATTCAGCAATGGAAAACGATTCGTAGCAATCGAATACTGATGACCATTACATGCGACAAAATTGCTTGACCGAATTAGTTATGTCCTAGGCATAAGAAATTTTGGTTTTATTTGAGATTTTGAGAATCACCTCTCTCGGCCCCCACCCCCCCCCCCCCCCCCCCCCCCCCAACCCCACCCCACCCCACCCCAAATCACTTGTTCTTTTTCTCCGGTGAGCACCCACCCCCTCCCTCCTCTCCGGTGGTCGTACTGTTGGATTGTATCTCGTTTTCGGTTGAGCGCTCAAATGGGAGGTGACAATGGAGTTGGTAATTTAGTCCAACATCGGTTAGGAGGTGGGATCATGTGGTGTAGATAATATTGGGATTGGTTCGGGTCTTACATGAGAATTCTGTTTTAAGGCATATGGGCCCAATTCAATATCACACCTCATGGGCCAACTCTGGTTCGAGTCACACCACGTTCCCAACACGTACCCCACCAACACCCCATCCGACTCGACCTCATCCAGGGTTAGGGTTACATTTCAGCCCCCCTCTACAGTCCCTATCGACGTCACTCCCCTTTCCTCTCCTTCCTCTCAACTTCCCTCTCCTCTTCCTCCTCCGCTACTACTACTCTCCTTCATTTCCTACTCTTCTCTATTTAACCTCAAAAAATTAAACTTAAAAAATGTAAAAAATTACAAAGAACGCTCTTAAAGAAAGAGTTTGCGAATAAAATTTCTATCAATCATTCTGGAAAAGTGTACTGATGAAGTCTGGTCAGCAGATGTCACGACCCTCTCTCGAATAATCGGACACGAGTCGGACACGCCCAGCCTTCGTCGTTGGACACGACGAAGTAAGCTGTACCAATCTAAGGAAATCTAACCAGATAATCATGAACAAGTATGAAATCACAGCATCTATAAACGTATCCCAGAATAAAAGTAAAGTACAAGTCTCAGAATTATTACATTCCAGCAAAATGAAAGATAGAATCTACTAGTCTCAAAATACAAGGAAAATATAAAGTGCTAATGGTAAAGCTCTAGGCTTCTGCAGCCTCTAAGTCAAGAGCAACTCCAGCTGGCTCTCCTGCATCTACTGGCTCTCGGCCATAATATGTGTCGCACAGGACCTCCAACTCACCTGCAACATATCCTATTCAGGAGCGGAGCAAAGCACAGTTCTAGGTAATGAACAAGACATCATGATATGAAAGTAAGGAAACATGGTATGTAAAGCACAAGAAAGAACATGGTGTATAAGGACATGAAAGAACATGGTATGTAAGAATATGAAAGAACATGGTATCTCAGGAATCACAGAAACTAAGTACAAGATATATCTCCTGAACATGTGTGCACAATATTTGAAATATAACTAAGTATGTGACCGGCTAGGGATAAACACATGAAAGCACATGAATGGTACGGCTTAGGGCCCGCGTGCATGATGCGGGACCTAAGCTAAACACACCTGAGTTGTTTCTTGGGTTTGGTCACATAAATAGTATATTTTCCCTCCCCAGGTACAAGTAATAAGAACAAGGAACATGAGCACCAGAAAAACATGTCGTGTCGCAGTGTGTCAACAAGGAAGCACATGATATAATAAAATGTACAAGACCATAGAATGTACTTGCCTTGCTCCAGAAAAGTACGGGTGAAGATCGGAGCTAGATGTCTTCCTGTATTTAAATGATTTGATACAAGTTGGTTAAAAATTATACAGTCTCTAAATTGGTATTTTACAGTTCTAAATATGTCTCACTACCAGCTATGTTATCTGGTTAAACCCATTATTAATTATTCATCATTAACTTCCTACAAGTATTCTTATAACCATTAGTCAACTAATAATTAGAATATAAAGAATTTAACTAACATTGTTTGGAAAATAAACTTAATGGACAACTTTTACTCACTTTAGCTTTGAGTTAGGCTAAAGGGAATTCTATCCTTGTTAACTTTTAGAATTTCTACTTAAAAACTTTAATTAGTAAACTAACTAATTGAATATCAAAACTCCAATATATACAGAAATAGTTCATTAAATAATTAAATCCGACTTGCCTAATTAGCTTAACAATAACTAAATTTCTAATATAAATCTCTAGGTACCTTGTACAAATCTTTTTAAATAAGAAGTCCTAACCATAATAGGATAATAACATATATACACGTAATCTAAAACTCGGCCCACTACTGATCTATTTGAATTCAGCCATCTAGTCTAAGTTCACCAGGTATATATATATGCACACAATTTCAACAACTATGCCAAAATTCACTACTGTAAACAAATTCTGTAGGGATTAGCTTGAATCTACACCAACTTCCCATGGGTCCTCATATGCCTAGATTCGAATTTTTCCACCCGTTGCTGCCAACCAACATTACATACAAATAAAATTACAACAGAGTAACTTATAGTACACTAATTGAACTTATCAGTCATCTAAGTTCAAAAAATATTAGGCAAGCCATCTCAGTAAAGTGAAGCATAGCAGCTCAAAACAGTTGTAATATTACTACTGTGCCATTTGAATGTGCAGCCCCGGCCTAATCTTTCCTGCGGTTGCAACTCCCATGACCCCATCGTCGAGCACAACAATGAACACATCCCCAACTAGATACGCATAGATGGTGCTTCCCCGGACACAACTGACAGAACACGAACTTGACACGGATACACGCCATTCCTACACTCGATCAACACTACAAATGAATTACCAGGAAACTAAAATGGAACCACGACAACTGGAAGGGAACAAATGGTGATACCTGAGTATGGATGGTATCCTGGAGTGGAATCACAAGAATTGGAAACTGGACACGGCCTCTTCGTGTCCGCAGGTGGATCAAAGTTCTGTTCAAGCATTTCCACGAACAGATTCCGATCAGCGAAACAAACTGAGCAAATCAGAGAAGTTTGGAAGTTCTTTCCGAGAAAAATTTAAAGGGATCAAAAACTCCAAAGCTTAAACTCACTCAATTTCAAACATCAATAAATTTGATATAATCCATCCACTCGAACTTGTCCGATCCAAACAACCAGAAGGAAAACTCACAGTCGAATAACTCATCAAACATAGGGAAAAATTTAGATCTGAGCAAAGTTTGTTAATCTCACCAGTTCCAATAGATCGGTTGAACGAATTCCTTCGATCGATCCGGTCCAAAAATCCCTATTCGAAAGCATTGACAAGAATTTACGAATTGAGAACAATGATAGCTTCGAATAGAATTTCAAGAAAAACTGGGATCAAATACTCACAAGCTCCAATAGATCGAAAGGAGAAGAGGATCTTCAAAGCATCTATAATTCCTGGATCTAACCCTCTCGATTGGCGATCGCCGGAGAATCGAACGGTCAGTTGCTGAGGAGTATCGCACGCGCCATCATCATTCTTGCCATAACCCTCACTGCTGTTGCCGCCATCATCGCCGGGGTTGTCGTCGAGCTTCAGGAGGATATCATCACTGTCGCTGTCGTGGCCGGAGTGGTCGGGGGAACACGTCGAGAGGTGATGCCGCGTCTACGTCGGAGGAGGAAAGCTCACCGCTGCTATCGCTATGGCCGCCGAGACTTGATCGTCGGGATTAGCCGAGAGGAAAGGTTGTGGAAGAGGCTCGGAGAAAAAATAAGAATGAAAGGAAAAAAATGGTTTACACTCTCTCTCTCCTCCTCAGACTCGATTATAAAGAAAAATATGTACATTTGCTAAAAAATCCCTCCGCTGAGACCATATTTTGTTTAAGTCCTTTTTGTCAAGGAAAAATTTCAGAAAAACCCCTCTCCTTTTCATAATTTCAGAAAGTGGTTTTAAAAATCAGTTAGGAGTCACATGGTGGCCCCAAAGTTTGTTATAACAAACTTTCAAAATTTAAAAGAATTAATTCTGTCCAACTAATTTTCCTCCAAACATATCATTCACCATATTTATTATTTTAAAAAAACTCAAAAACTTATTATTTGAAACCTAATCATCAACTATTATTAATATTAAAAAAATGTTTTTAAAATAAAATTTATTTTCTCTAAACAGGGAGGTGGAGTTACAGCAGATGACCACTCTGTTTCGTTGACGATTCGACAATGAGACTTGATCTTTTTCTAGATTGCTTGTGAGGCAAAATTGGCGTGTTCTTCTCGGATTCTTTAGATCCCGTGTAGTTGAAGGCTATTTGAATCCTATGAGATATCTATTTCTTAGTCTTCGAACTTTCTCTCGAAAGAGATTACAAGTAGCTATAGCTTATAAACACGCTAACAAGTTTGGAGAATAAGGGAATTCGATCTAGAAGGATGCGTCACAATACCATGTATTGTCCAAAATGTTGTGTCACCAATGACCGTTAAACAACTTGGCTGCATGCTAACGACAACTATCTTGCAGGCTTAATAATTATTGCAAAGATGAATTCATGACACATTTATATATTATGAACGCTAACAATTGATGCATAGACACACTTATGACACATTATATATTATGAATGTAAACTCATGTTTTGTAGGGAAGGGTTGATATGAATTATTAACAGATCCTAAATAAAGTAGAAATACCACATAATAGTTTTTACCTATTCTCACATGATTACCGTATTTGTTTAGGTGAGTTTGGTTAAGATCGTTCACTAGTGCATTCTCTAATATGCTTACCCCTTCTCCACAAGTATGGGAAGTTGCTTGGACATTCTTTGGCATTGGAGCTCGTTAGGAAACTTGAAGTTGTTCGACAGGTGCGTACTTTATATAACCAGCAATGAAACCTAGTATTTTGTAAAATAATAAAATAATTCGATTTAATTCTGTCGAAAAACCTGAAAATTAACGTTTTAAAAATAGAAATTTCGATACGGAGTTGGCCCCGTAAAACCAAACAACTCCGGTTCGAACTGTCACTCCCCGTTCCCAGAATACGTATTTTATATACATGTACTGATTGAATGTATTTATTTAACAATTATCATGCATTGTTCTGCATTTAAATGCCTTTAATTTCTACTAATTATTTCTCTGTATTTTATTTTCTGCTTTAGTTTGCTTTTGGGTTCGGCCGGGTTGGTTTATTTTCGGTTTTACATGAACCACCATTATCTCCATTTAAAGCACCAATTTTTTTCTCTCTCTTCATTTACTCTCATTTACTTATTCTTCTTCAACCTCCATTACTCCCCCACCAACCTAGAGAGCTAGGCAAGTACAACTTGCTTCTTGATGGATCTCCAATTTTGTTGTTCCATTGTCTTCCTCACGAGATTCTAAGACACTCTAGTGCTTAGCATTTTTAATTTTCATGGTTCATTTCTTGTAGATCTAAGTTTGTTGTATTTTTGGATTTCTTGGATTTTGATCTATCTAACCTTGTTACTTTCAAGTTTTGATGGTTCCACATTGTAGAAAATTTTATTCTGTCCCATTTTGACCTATGGAAGTCTGGATTCTGACCCTAAATGAAGGTTTAGAGGAGCTTGGAAGCCATAGATTCCATGGTTCTTCTCAAAAAAGTGGAGAAGAAGAACAGTACTTGACCGCATGACTTTCATGCGACAAGTTTTCCCTTGGCCGCATGGCCTTAGCCGCACTGCTCTTAACAGTCTTCGAGCCGCATGAGACTCAGTCTTGAGCCACATGAAACCCGGTTCCCTGAGCCGCATGAGACTCAGTGTAATGACCATTGTTCGTATTACGTATCTCGGTATACGTGTACGTATTTAGACCCGTATTGCATGTTTTCTTGGTTGGTTCGGCCCAACTTGACTTGGTTCGGCTTGGTTTTGCATGGTTCGATTTTGCTTGATTTTAATGTGGGCCAAACCACTCCCACCTACCATGTCACGATCCGCACCCGCTTTTCGGACGCGCGTCCGTGAGCAAGCCCAGCTACGTATCGAACGGACTCCAGCCCGACTCGAATACGTAAATGCTGTCAAGGCTATGGTATACTGCCAAATCATGGCAAACAATCTATATCTCAATCCACAATAAGAATATGAAGCATGAATGAACACTATGGGTCGTGGTCTGCAGCCCACTAGCATAAATGCCCGATAAGACTCTAAAGAATATAACAAGAGTCTACAACTGAAACAAGGAACATGATATCTCATGATAAGGAATGAAAAGCACGAGCGGATAATAAACACAATAACAATACCTGAATCCCGTAATGTATTATCACGTCTGCCATCCAGAACTACTAGCTAAATCCATGCAATCGCTAAACCTGAGGAGATCATCAGGTCCTCAGAGGACATAGCAAGATACATAATATACATGCATATCTAACAGTTTTATCATGCGCAAGAAAATAAACAAGAAAGAACAAGGACAAGACAAATGACTACGAACACAAACACGAACACGAATACGAACACGAATACGAACACTAGAACAACTACGTATAAATGAACTACCGGATGAACGATAATCACGAGAGCAATGGAAGAAACCAAACCCTCATCCCGAGTGTGGACTCATGGGTTTGAACTAAACACTAACCCTCGTCCCGAGTGTGGACTCTCTGGTTAGTACTAACCCTCGTCCCGAGTGTGGACTCTCTGGTTAGTTCACTGCAAGGCACCCTCGTCCCGAGTGTGGACTCTCTGGTGCAAATACTACATCCTCGTCCCGTGTGTGGACTCTCTGATGTAAACACCCTCATCCCGAGCGTGGACTCTCTGGTGCAAGTCAAGTCAAGTCTACACCCTCGTCCCGAGCGTGGACTCTCTGGTACAAATAATCGACATCCTAGTCCCGAGCGTGGACTCACGGATGTAAACAGATCAAGGAAAACACCCTCGTCCCGAGTGTGGACTCTCTGGTGCCAAGGAAACAATGTCAAGGATTTAGCAGTTCACTTACACGTACTCATTCTATGACACGACTCAATCAAGGTACTGACGAGAACTCCAAATGTGAAAACACAAGGCTAAAACATGAACATGGCAATAAACAATAAAACAACTCCACAGAAAATAACACGAAAAGCACATGTCCATAAACAATCAAATAACTGAAAAATGAAAGAAAATGTATGTAAGTAAAACTGTAGAGGAAGGCAATGTATACTTGCCTGGTAGTTGCACGAAGAACCAATACAATACTGTCAACTGGTACGCCATAGAGTCCAAAATCCACAAATATCTCCGAAAGCTGAAACAAACATTGCCAACATTCTCAGAATAGTCAAATTAGCTAGGATTGCCTGTCCTTAAGTCCAATTCTGGACACAGGGGTAAAACGGTAATTTCGGGCAAAAATGATGTCCGCCGTTGGACCCGCTTTGCACCAAAAAGCGTGCCAGAGTCAACGGTCTCTAAAGTCGTCAAACTATATGTTTACGGATCCGGTTTTCCGATACGAACCCAACCGTATGTCCAGAGTTGGATTCCGGCGGGCCGTGCACAAAATTGTCCGTTGAGTGGGACCGTGGGGCCCGCAAAACGACGTACGATTCGACTGTCTCAGATTTGGACCAAACTTGGCATGCAGGACCAGAAAAACGATACGGTCCTGTTGGCACAAGTTTCGTCTCGATCTGACGAACGTGCACAAAGTAATTAAGAAATTTGCAAAGTGCACGATACGGTAAATTTCGACGGATACGCATCAAATTCGTCGTGCACACGCAACCAATTTGAATTCCGCCAAAGCCCACACGACCACGAAGCCTTTACGCAGCCTTCGATGCTTACGGTGCGCGACCACGTCGCCCAGAATGGCGGGACGCACGTCGTGTGGATGGTTTTTTCTAGTTTTTGAAAACTGTTTTTCATGGTTTTTCTTGATTTTTGAATTCGAATAACTTCATGTATACTAATTGAAAGTGAGAAATACCAGTTGCGTTTTAATCTCGTTTAGGTTGTCTTAAACCATGTCAAATTAAACTTTCAAAAACCGTAATATCCAGTTCGAAAACTGGCTTCCAATATGGATGATTGGACTGGTTCTCTATTTCGAATCCTAACAGTTTTTTGGGTTTTTCACATCGAATCCTGGGATCGATGGATCGACCAACCAAAAACTAATTAGGGGGAACCTAGAGGGGGTTATAAAGGCTTTCCGTAGCAATTTTCGGTTTGTAGAACAATGGAGTATCGAGAGCGAGATCGTACCTCAAAGTCGGCTCTTCGGGTTGTTGTTACTGCTGCTGTTAATCCTCATGCGTACGTGCGGCTGAGGGCCGACCTGCCGCCGGCGACGTGCGGCGGCGCGCGCTCGGTAGGGGGCGCGCCAGGTCGTGGTGGTGGCGCTCGTGATTAGGGTTTAGGCGTTCGGATTCTCCGTCTCTTATATATGCGTGTATGCGTTCTGTTACAGAACGGGTCGGGAAGGAAAAGAGTTCGCGTGCTACTGGTTGCATGCCTGAGCATGTGGGCCTTGCCCGTCTGGCCGGGCCGAATGGCCGAGCTCTTGGCTTGGTTGATGTCTCGGCCTGTGGGGATTCAAATAGGGGTGTGCCTGTGGGAACTCAGGTTAGTTGCAAGGCTGTGTGGGTTTTATTATTTCTTTTCTTTTCTTTTTCATTATTTCTATAACTAAGTGTATATATGTATATATACACACATCTACATGTATACAATATGTATACATGTATATACTTCAATAACTGTAATTGTATATTTACAAACCTATATTTATATATATACATGCACATATACCTCTACAAATATATATTTATTTATATATACGTACGCATACACAATATATAATATTTATTTATATATTCATACACACATTTAATATATATCTATATTTATATATTTACGTTACCATATTTACATACACATACGTATATAATATATTTATATATACCAATACACACATCACTTTTTATATATTCCTATATTTATACATATATATATATATATATATATATATATATATATATATATATATATATATATATATATATATATATATATATATATATATATATATATATATATATATATATATACCACACATTTCACACCAACAATAAATTATTTTAAATATAATCACATTCATAATATAGAATTATTCATAGCAACCAAATAGTACCCTAATAATATATATATTCATAATATGGTGCCTTATTTATAGAAATATATATACGCATATGTATACTTATCATTTATATAATAACTGATTTAATAAATATAAATCGCCAATTCCTAAAATATATATATAAATATTTGCATTTACCAAACATGTCTACAAGGTCGTATTTGGTCCCACTACATGTCTACATGGGCTCGGATTTGACTTGGGTCCAATCTGGACTGGTTCGGTACAACCGGTTTTTCGAAAACTCAATAATATAATTATATAAATAAATAAGATCTTCGGTACGGGTTAAGTCGTAACTTGGCCTGGTTTTCCTAGTTAGGACATCCCTATGACTCGGCCTTCCTTGGCATGGCTAATACACTAGTCAAAACACGTCACTGTACTATCCGTGCTATGATTTCTAATCACCTTGTACTCTAAATCTCAACTATGACTAAAATCATCTACCGTAATAATTAACTATTTAATTATTCATAAAATTCTAAAATCACTATTTAAATTAAATAAATAAATAAAATATTTTGAAAATTTTTTGGGAAGGGAGGCTACAAATCTACCTACCTTAAAAATAATTTCGTCCTCAAAATTCAAATTCATAACTATTTCTTAAAATTCAAAGTCTGGTATTCCCTTAATCTCCTCAAATTTAAATCCTCCAAAAATATTTCATGACTTTCTTTAGTCATTTTATAACTCCGAGTACTTGACGACTTCTACCCACCTTTGGTCATACTACTCCTCAAAACACGGTCACTAAAGTCTTATGGTCTTCTAACTAGTTGCTAACAATTTTTACTGGGCAGATATCTAGACATATGGCATATATAATCCCTCATATCTATAAACAACCAAACACTCAATAGTCAAGCAATATGTTCTATAATTTAAGGATTTCTAATGAATTCTAGACAGCACGATTGTTCGTCACTCCGATTTAGGAAGGGACGAGAATCAACGGTACGGAAAGCAAGAAAGTATAATCGAGAGCAAATATGGAGTTTTCAAGGACGTAGAGAATTTCTAGAAGAATTTTCAAGACAGAGTGGATTGAGATTTCTAAGGTTTAGTCATAGTCGCAGGCTCGTACTAGTACAGTTACGTAACCGGTACGATATGCTCTGACCTGCATGGGCCACCAAAAAAACTTGTCACGACCCGCACCCGCTTTTCGGACGTGCGTCCGTGAGCAAGCCCAGCTACGTATCGAACGGACTCCAGCCCGACTCGAATACGTAAACGCTGTCAAGGCTATGTTATACTGCCAAATCATGGCAAACAATCTATATCTCAATCCACAATAAGAATATGAAGCATGAATGAACACTATGGGTCGTGGTCTGCAGTCCACTAGCATAAATGCCCGATAAGACTCTAAAGAATATAACAAGAGTCTACAACTGAAACAAGGAACATGATATCTCATGATAAGGAATGAAAAGCACGAGCGGATAATAAACACAATAACAATACCTGAATCCCGTAATGTATCATCACGTCTGCCATCCAGAACTACTAGCTAACTCCATGCAATCGCTAAACCTGAGGAGATCATCAGGTCCTCAGAGGACATAGCAAGATACATAATATACATGCCTATCTAACAGTTTTATCATGCGCAAGGAAATAAACAAGAAAGAACAAGGACAAGACAAATAACTACGAACACAAACACGAACATGAATACGAACACGAATACGAACACTAGAACAACTACGTATAAATGAACTACCGGATGAACGATAATCACGAGATCAATGAAAGAAACCAAACCCTCATCCCGAGTGTGGACTCACGGGTTTGAACTAAACACTAACCCTCGTTCCGAGTGTGGACTCTCTGGTTAGTACTAACCCTCGTCCCGAGTGTGGACTCTCTGGTTAGTTCACTGCAAGGCACCCTCATCCCGAGTGTGGACTCTCTGGTGCAAATACTACATCCTCGTCCCGTGTGTCGACTCTCTGACGTAAACATTCTCATCCCGAGCGTGGACTCTCTGGTGCAAGTCAAGTTAAGTCTACACCCTCGTCCCGAGCGTGGACTCTCTGGTGCAAATAATCGACATCCTAGTCCCTAGCGTGGACTCACGGATGTAAACAGATCAAGGAAAACACCCTCGTCCCGAGTGTGGACTCTCTGGTGCCAAGGAAACAATGTCAAGGATTTAGCAGTTCACTTACACGTACTCGTTCTATGACACGACTCAATCAAGGTACTGACGAGAACTCCAAATGTGAAAACACAAGGCTAAAACATGAACATGGCTATAAACAATAAAACAACTCCACAAAAAATAATACGAAAAGCACATGTCCATAAACAATCAAATAACTGAAAAATGAAAGAAAATATATGTAAGTAAAACTGTAGAGGAAGGCAAGGTATACTTGCCTGGTGGTTGCACGAAGAACCAATACAATACTGTCAACTGGTACGCCATAGAGTCCAAAATCTACAAATGTCTCCGAAAGCTGAAACAAACATTGCCAACATTCTCAGAATAGTCAAATTAGCTAGGATTGCCTGTCCTTAAGGCCAATTCTGGACACAGGGGCAAAACGATAATTTCGAACAAAAACGATGTCCGTCGTTGGACGCGCTTTGCACCGAAAAGTGTGCCAGAGTCAATGGTCTCTAAAGTCATCAAACTATATGTTTACGGATCCGGTTTTCCGATACGAACCCAACCGTATGTCCAGAGTTGGATTCCGGTGGACCGTGCACAAAATCGCCCGTTGAGTGGGACCGTGGGGCCCGCAAAACGACGTACGATTCGACTGTCTCAGATTTGGACCAAACTTGGCATGCAGGACCAAAAAAATGATACGGTCCTGTTGGCGCAAGTTTCGTCTCGATATGACGAACGTGCACAAAGTAATTGAGAAATTTGCAAAGTGCACGATACGGTGAATTTCGACGGATACGCATCAAATTCGTCGTGCACACGCGACCAATTTGAATTCTGCCAAAGCCCACACGACTACGAAGCCGTTACGCAGCCTTCGATGCTTACGGTGCGCGACCACGTCGCCCGGAATGGCGGAACGCACGTCGTGTGGATGGTTTTTTCTAGTTTTTGAAAACTGTTTTTTATAGTTTTTCTTGATTTTTGAATTCGAATAACTTCATGTATACTAATTGAAAGTGAGAAATACCAGTTGCGTTTTAATCTCATTTAGGTTGTCTTTAACCATGTCAAATTAAACTTTCGAAAACCCTAATATCCAGTTCGAAAACTGGCTTCCAATATGGATGATTGGACTGGTTCTCTATTTCGAATCCTAACAGTTTTTTTGGGTTTTTCACATCGAATCCTGGGATCGATGGATCGACCAACCAAAAACTAATTAGGGAAAACCTAGAGGGGGTCATATAGGATTTCCGTAGCAATTTTTGGTTTGTAGAACAATGGAGTATCGAGAGCGAGATCGTACCTCAAAGTCGGCTCTTCGGGTTGTTGTTACTGCTGCTGTTAATCATCGCGCGTACGTGCGGCTGAGGGCCGACCTGCCGCCGGCGACGTGCGACGGTGCACGCTCGGTAGGGGGCGCGCCAGGTCGTGGTGGTGGCGCTCGTAATTAGGGTTTAGGCGTTCGGATTCTCCGTCTCTTATATATGCGTGTATGCGTTCTGTTACAGAACGGGTCGGGAAGGAAAAAAGTTCGTGTGCTACTGGTTGCATGCCTGAGCATGTGGGCCTTGCCCGTCTGGCCGGGCCGAATGGCTGAGCTCTTGGCTGGGTTGATGTCTCGGCCTGTGGGGATTCAAATAGGGGTGGGCCTGTGGGAACTCAGGTTAGTTGCAAGGCTGTGTGGGTTTTATTATTTCTTTTCCTTTCTTTTTCATTATTTCTATAACTAAGTGTATATATGTATATATATACACACATCTACATGTATACAATATGTATACATGTATATACTTCAATAACTATAATTGTATATTTACAAACCTATATTTATATATATACATGCACATATACCTCTACATATATATATTTATTTATATATACGTACGCATACACAATATATAATATTTATTTATATATTCATACACACATTTAATATATATCTATATTTATATATTTACGTTACCATATTTACATACACATACGTATATAATATATTTATATATACCAATACACACATCACTTTTTATATATTCCTATATTTATACATATATATATATATATATTTATACCACACATTCCATACCAACAATAAATTATTTTAAATATAATCACATTCATAATATAGAATTATTCATAGCAACCAAATAGTACCCTAATAATATATATATATTCATAATATGGTGCCTTATTTATAGAAATATATATACGCATATGTATACTTATCATTTATATAATAACTGATTTAATAAATATAAATTGCCAATTCCTAAAATATATATAAAAATATTTGCATTTACCAAACATGTCTACAAGGTCGTATTTGGTCCCACTACATGTCTACATGGGCTCGGATTTGACTTGGGTCCAATCTGGACTGGTTCGGTACAACCGGTTTTCCGAAAACTCAATAATATAATTATATAAATAAATAAGATCTTCGGTACGGGTTAAGTCGCAACTTGGCCTGGTTTTCCTAGTTAGGACATCCCTATGACTCGGCCTTCCTTGGCATGGCTAATACACTAGTCAAAACACGTCACTGCACTATCCGTGCCATGATTTCTAATCACCTTGTACTCTAAATCTCAACTATGGCTAAAATCATCTACCGTAATAATTAACTATTTAATTATTCATAAAATTCTAAAATCACTATTTAAATCAAATAAATAAATAAAAATATTTTGAAAATTTCCGAGAAGGGAGGCTACATACCACCATCTTCATTAAATATTCCACCTACCACCACCATCTTCATTAAATATCCCACTAACATTTCTCTCTCTTCATTACTTCTTCTTCTCCACCATTACTTCTTCAACCACCAGGAAGGAAAGAGAGGGAGAGCTTAGGCAAGTGCATCTTTATTCATGGAGGAAGTCCATTTTTTTATTGTTCTATTGCCTTCCTCATGTGTTTCTAACCCACTTTAGTATTTAGCATTTTTCATTTTCATGGTTAAATTTTTGTAGATCTAGCTTTGTGGTATTTTCGGTTTCCAGGATTTTTGATCTATTAAACTTGTATATTTTGCTAAGTTGATGACCCCATGTTGCAGAGAATTTCGTTTGGTCCAAATTTGACCTATAGAATTTTGCTGAGCCGCATGGACATTTTTGGCACTCAGCCGCATGAAGCAAAGTTACATTTAATGCATATAGCCGCATGTACTTAAGGGGTTTAATATTAGTAGCCGCATGGCTACTATTTCTAGTGAGCCGCATGGGATAACAGCATTTGCCTGCTTTTAGTAAAAGCCAGCCGCATATGGCATGGCAATACATTTCTTTAATGCTTTAATGCATTGATTAAGGCATTCGGAGAGCTAGCCGCATAAGCATCTAAGAATGCATTTAATGCATTCTTTAATAAATTTTCTAAATGCATTATTATTATTATTATTATTATTATTATTATTATTGCATTGCTAAAGCATTCCCTTGAGGCCAGCCGCATATGGGTTATTAATGCATTATGCATTCTCGAAGCCAGCCGCATATGGATTTTTAGTGCATTACTTTAATGCATTGGTTATCACAATTGGTTATCACATTCTCCAAGCCACATATGGCTTACTTAACGCATGGCTATGCGTTATTCTAATGCATGGTTAATGCATCATTCTGATGCATTGTTTATACATCACTTTAAATGCATACGTTTAATGCATTACTTTATGCATTACTTTAAAACTTTAAAAGCATCACTTTAAATGCTTAGGAGCATTGCTGATGCATTGCTTCAAGGCATTACTTTATGCATTATTTTAATGTATTTGTTTAATTCATTCCTTTAAAGCATTTACATGCATTACTTTAATGTATTTGATATTACGTTCTTTTAGCACCAAGCCGCATATGGCTTCCATCAGCCGCATGCTAGTGCAAGCTTTGCTTGCATTATATTGAACCCACGTGGCCATTGCTTGCATGCATAATTAATGCATGCTTGATTGCATGCTTTGTGGCATTGTTTGCATGTACTTGCTAAAAGTAAGCCGCATATGGAACATGGGGACAATCAGCTGCATGTATATTAATGCATTATGATAATGCATACAAAGCATACATTTATTAATATATTAAGTGCATTTGCCTGCAAGCATGCATGCTTAAATATTTAGCATGCTTATATATTTTGCTCAGCCGCATATGGCCAAGTGACTGCTGGCCGCATAAAATTTTTTTCGAGCCGCATGAGTCCCCCACAGCCCTTGCCTCTTCTAATATTTAATTAATAAATGTGTACTTGTGCTAAATTAATTGTTTTCTGACACGATGGTGACCCGTTGTGGTGCACTTTTGTCATGACATGATAGTAGCCCGACGCGGCGCACTCCTGACAGTGAACATGACATGACAAGATTGAACAGCCTGGACACCGTGGTTGAGTGTGTTTGTACAAATGGAACCGGTAATGTTTACATCATGTCTAGGACAAGGATCCCTGAGTACCACGGTCAGGGGTAACTACTGTAAATGGCTAAGGCTAATAACTAGAATAATTCAGTAGTCATGAGAGATTTTCACAGCTACAGGCGATCCCGTTATCCCGGCCACCATTGTGGGACTTGCAGCCTGCCGACGAGTAGGGCACAAGTCTAAATTCACTGATATATAGAAAAGAACGATGTACTGCTTAATGAACCCAAGTCGCCTGGATAACCTGGATTAGCTGCAGGACTTGTGGCTGGAGGAACATCTCACTGCATGTCGTGATAACCCTAGTTAGCTAATGTAGAAAGCCATAGTCTCTGATTGGCCGGAAACGATTGTATGGTGTAGTTTCAGTGCTCGATTATTGCAGGCTTGATCGTATGATTGTCACTTTTAACAATAAAGATCAGAGGCTAAGTTCTGTTCAGGCGAAGGGTTACAATGTAACCCCCGGTCCTTGTTTGGTTTAAGGGTTGTAACCTGGCTTCTGGAGCAGTTCTAAGTCCTCTTTTTATTTATTATCTTATTGCACCCCACGTCATGCTTGTAATATTTTACCTTACCAACAGGATTGGAGACGAAGTTCTATTCAGGTGAAGGGTTACAACCCCGGTTCTTGTTTGGTTTAAGGGTTGTGGCCTGGCTACTTGAATGGTTCCCTCGTACTCCATTATGACTATTATTATTCTTTTACTTCAAGTTTTTTTAACTGTATTAATATATATATTTCTGAGGTGCTGGTTTTAGTTCTTAAGTGAAGCCTCCTTTGTGGAGCTTGCTCTTTCTGGGATCTGACCCAGCTGGTTTTGTGTGGCCAGATTTCGGAGCAACCTCAGAGGATCTACCGACCTTCCAGCCCGATGGTGACCATCAGGCGTGACCAGGACAACGAGTGGGTTTATTTTGCTCTTCCACTCTATTGTAAAAATTTCATTTTGAGGCGTTTAGCCGGCGAGCACCTGTTAGCTCGTATTGCACACCTTATTATTGTCTGCCTACGGGCTGTAACATGATTGACAGATCCTAGGGTTGATCATGTATGACTAAACTCTTGCTAGTCCTCACATTTTATAACGACTAGTTTCATGATCAGCTGGATATGTAATGTTTGGGATGCCTTACTATTGTATATTTGGCGATCTTACATCTTGTAACTTTACTTGCTTGCATTGAGATTGAGACAATTAGGCTTGTTATTGACCATAGGAGACTGATGGATTGTAGTTAAACCCTCATATATCTAGACAGCCGTGACCGTATAGTGGGATGGATTCAATTTCATTATACGTAGCTGGCTATGTATGCCCCCGCTCTCCAGTATTCTAGTTCTGGGGCGTTACACTCAGTCCCCCGAGCCGCATGAACTTTACTCTTTCTAGCCGCATAGGCTTTGGCAATTCTGGCCGCATGAAATTTACTTTTTTCAGCCTTATGAACTGAACTTTTTCTCTCAGCCGCATGACTGGGTTGGCTTTCAGCCGCATACGCATGTTTTTCCTCAGCCGCATAAGAACTCGTTCTCTTCCCAGCCGCATGAGCGCATACTTCTTCAGCCGCATACGCATGTTTTTCCTCAGCCGCATAAGAACTCGTTCTCTTCCCAGCCGCATGAGCGCATACTCTTCCAGCCGCATGAGCGCATCCTTCTTCAGCCGCATACGCTTGATCCCTCACTGCCGTATATGCTCGATTCTCTGCAGCCGCATATGCATGTTCTCTCTGGCCGCATGGCTTGGGTAGTTCCGAGCCGCATGAACCATATTTTCTCAGCCGTATGGCCCAATTTTCCTATGCCGCATAGAAGGACCCTGACTTACCCGGCCGCATAGATGAGCATCCATCTATTGCTGTCCATAGTACCTTTTAGCTGTTTCTTGTCCCGGATTGACATTGATTGACATTGATTGTTACCCTGACTAATAATTGATCATACGTTCCTAGTTGGAACTGAGAGACTGGCTAGTCGTCTTATTGAATTGAATGAGACACGTTCATGTTAACTATGAACTATTACAAGCGACTGGCCGATCCGAACATTGGCATATGGTCACATGTTGACTTCCATTTTTCTGTAAAAGTAGCATGTGCATCTTACAGTCAAGGCATGATTATTCCCTGGCTAGGTTTGATTGTTGCATTATGTTATGTAAGATCTACAACCTAGCCGCACGGGCGTCGTTGTAGAGTTGTGCATATCGTACCCTGTACGGAAGTACTCATTCTGAATGACCATGATCCACGGCATGGAATTTCAATCAACATAGGGAATATTAAGCTAAATAAAATAACGATTGCATGGAGAGAATAGATTTCCGAGTTCTTACATGGCAGCCATCTTGGGATGATTAGTGCCCCGACATGCCGGCTGGTTCCCACAGATACTGCAAATCTTTCACACGGACAGGGAGTGGTATCTGCCTATATTGTTATATATATTGGTGACGGACGTCCCGCTGGGACTCGTATAATTCATGATTGGCACAATTGATTATTGGATAGACTAGTCTTGCTTGTACATAGTAAGAACTGAGGAATCCCTTATTGCATAAATTCCAGGGTAACTTGGAACTTACAGTAGCAAGCCGTAGTAGTTGCATGGCCGTTTAAATTGATTTGTCTGTGCGCTGTACCTACTCTGTTAACTACGGAGATGAGCAGAACGTCAGGACATGACGGGTCAACTTCTGTCCTTATTTGGTTGGAAAGTTGGCTTGAAGTGTCGTGATGTTGTGCGAACCCCAGTAGCAAGCATAGACCTTTTTATCATATTCTTACTCCTATTACTGGTTCCAATTCCTCATATCGTGCTTTCTTGCGGTACTTGTTATTACAGGTCTAACCTCTCTGGTTTTGCATGGCCAGATTTAGAGCCAGTTCCTGAGGACTCAGCTTACTTTCACCTCCAAGATGGTCAATACTAGAGGGATGATTGCAGGAGAACACGAGTGGGTTCCTTGCTTCCCTGCTCGTTTTTACTATTTACTTCACTTTTGCCGTTGGTACCGACATGTTAGTCGGATTGTCTTGTACTTACTTTTACATAATTGTAACTAAATCAGACTGCAGCTGATAACGATTGTGTATACCTTTTTATATCCTTTGGTTATGTTTTGTAAAGTCAGATCTCAAGAACATTTTGACCAAGCGTTTGGGACGCCTTACTGCTTTATCTTACATGTTCTCTATTTACTGTTTTTTGTTTGAATGATTGAAACAATAGATGTTGAGTAACCCTAGTGAGACTTTCATGTAGTATGCACCCCCTCGTCTTTTAGACAACATTGATCGTATTATACGATATTCATCTACCCGTAATACGTAGCTGGCTGAGTCATTCTTCCGCTCTCCGGTATTCTGGTTTTGGGGCGTGACAAAGTTTTAGTGGTGGCCCATGCAGGTATAATTTCAGACTTGTGGGGTGTTTTAATTTATAGGATGTATCAATCACACATGTTTTCCCTTGATCTCATAATTTGTTACTCTCGATTCTAGTTTGACATTCCAGTATCCTTTGACTTCATTGATCCTTTATGTCCAGTCGTTTGATTGTTCTCTTGTCCCTTCTTAGGGGCACTTCGTCTGCATTTGCCAGGACTGGACAACAACAACAAGGGCAACACGAACAACTTGACCATGTTGGTCAGCAACAAGGGCCAGTACTACCTCAAGAGACTATCCAAGAAGAAGTGATAGTAGAACCAGCAGCTGGACCGCAGTATCCGGAGGTTCCAACACCACTAATAGTTCTACCTACCTCTGTGGAAGTGGACACACCAGCCCTTCTGGAGAGCATAAGAGGGATGATGGCTACTCAGCAACATCAGATGTTGGCCCAGCAACGCATGCATGCTCAGTTGCAAGAGCAGAATGTACTACTCAACCAAGGGTTGCAGACGGCTTTGGAAAGAGGGGCGAGGACAGATTCATGAGCATCAACCAGATTTTACAAGTACAACCCTCGTCGTTTCGAGGGCACGGAAGATGCCATTTCAGCAGATGCATGGCTTCAGGATATTGAGGCTATTCTGACAGCGGCTAAGGTTTCGACAGAAAAATGTATGGATCTAGTGAAGCTGTTACTTCAGGACCTCGCACGTGATTGGTGGGAATCAGAAGAAGTGGACATCAGACGTCCTGTTGCTTGGGACGATTTTACCGTAAGATTCAAGACGAAGTACTATGGAGTTGTGGTGCAGTTTGAGCTACAACAGAAGTTTATCAACCTCAAGCAGGCCGGTAAGATAGTGGATGCTTATGCAGCAGTGTTCTGCAGACTGAGTAGGTTCGCCCCAGAGATGGTAGCAACAGAGAGCCAGAGGGCTATGAGGTTTCAGCAAGGGTTTCATCTTGAACTCTTGCAATTGATAGAAGGGCACAACTACCAGACTTTCGATGAGGTATTGACGGCAACCCGAAGGCATGAGATCACCATTCAGAGGATCACAGCAAGGACTGGAGGTCAGAAGAGATCTCACAATCAGATTAAAAGAGGGGGGATTAGCACCCCGAGTTACACCATCTCCGGGCATTCGCATTCACGATGTGGCGATACGAGGGCCAGCACCACCAGCAAGGCAACAACAACAACAGAGGAAGAACCAGCAACCTCCTACGGGCTGCACTTATTGTGGGAAGGTAGGGCACACTAGAGACGTGTTTTGGACATTGAACGGACAGTGTTTGATATATGGAAGTCCATATCATCGGGTTTCCACCTGTTCTATGAATTCGAGGTCAGGAGGACCAGTACAATAATTTTCTGCTCTGTCAGTACTAGGGGCAGGTCAGTATCGAGGACCAGCGGTGGCAGTGAGACCGTTGGCACAACGTCCGTTGATATCGCAGGCTCAGATGTTTCGGCAGCAGGGACCGCCGATGTAGCAGCAGCAACATAGACCACCCCAACATCACCAAGGCAGGGGCTAGCAGCAACACCAGGATAGGCCGCTGCATGGAAACCAACAAGGAGGTCGAGGGCAGGCATTCAATATGTCCATGGAAGAGGCATTGACTGTCACGACCCGCACCCGGATATACGGTGCGAATACGTGGGCCACGCCCAGCCTACACCGCAGTATCGACGGTAGAGCGCTGTCAAGTATCCAATACTAACTACATCATCTAAATATCCATAACTAGAAAGTACTCATGTCACATCACAAAAACTAAGGAAGATAAGACAAAAAATAATAACAGTATCACTAGAATAACTAGAATCTACAAGGATCATATGAGACAAGAATAAAACAGAAGGAAACAATGACAAACTAAATGACTACCAGACCTAGAACTCCTGAGAGACAACTCACGGTAAAGAATACCGAGAAACACCCTAGCTAGCAACATCCTGTAGTCCAAAACTGAGGGCACAACTACTCCTAAAATATTGTCAATATATCCAGTCAGGATGGAACGAGCACAAAACTCAAATAACAGTTCTAGGTAGACGTTATTGAAAATGTAGTAGTAAATAGAGAGAATATACAAGGAATCACGAAATGTACATGTGAGTATCATGGCAAGATAAACTGTAAATCTAGAGCTAGGACAAGGCAAGAAAAACTGATCATGGCATGTACAAGAATCAAGAATCACCTATCTAGGTGTGTGAGTACTAGCTACAATACGTGGCCGGCTTGGGAACTTGTACAATAGTAACAGGCCTGGCTAACCATACGTGGGGTGTATGATCAACACTCACAATCAATAGGTGCGCAAGGGGTGCACAATAGGCTTTGACCACATATCTACACTAATACTCTCCGTTTCCCGACAAGTATAGTAGATCCAACCATGACACATCATGACGCGTGATTCTCTGAGAGGGTAGCTAGGCTTCGTAGGAATCATGTCTATACAATACACAAGGAACATGAAAGACTTGCACAATATATACCAAAGAATACCAGGAATAATATCTCATGACGGGATCCAGACAAATACCAATCCGTGTGAACTATGTGTCAAGAGAACAAGAATATCTACACTATATACAAGAAACATAGATGATATCATAAAACAGAAATATTATCAGAGAATGTACTCGCCTGTGATGTGATGGATAAGTCGACTAAGTCCAAGAACAGTGCCTCGAGGACCTATAAATGGAATACTGTATCAATATAAGGGTTTGGAAGTAAAATCAAGTCATACTAAGTCAAACTAGGTCAAGGCAAGTCAAAGCAAGTCAAACTAGGTCAATCTAAGTCAATGGTTGACTTACAGTTGACTTTTGGTCAACTGGTCAACTCCGATCAACCCTAGGTCAACTCTAGGTCAAACTTGACTAACGTTGACTAACAGTTGACTTTGGGTCAACTCATCAACTTCGGTCAAGTTCTAGTCAATTTTAGGCTACGGTTGACTTCCGGTTGACTTTTGGTCAAAATAGTCAACTGTGGTCAACCAAGGTCAAAACTACTCTAACCTAGGTCAAATGTTGCCTCTACTTCGACGTTCAGTCAAAGTAGTCAACCAAGATCAACAGGGTAAAAGCTAGTCTCTATAAACATCTACAAGGTCAACATATCAATTTCAGTGATTGTGAAATCACTGGAATCGATGGATCTCGAAATACAACCAAAGGAGAAAGATTATAATAATAGGGTAAAAACCTACAGATGTTGTCGGATGGTGAAACAAACATCACCAACGTGTCCATAATGGTCAAATTAGCTAGGATAGCATATCCATAAGTCCAATTTGGATGCAGGGGCAAAAAGGTAATTTTGAGTCAAAACGGTGTCCGTGTCGGACCCACTTTGCACCAAAAAATGTGTCAGGATAAAAGTCCTCAAAACCTAGCAAAATATATGTCCATGAATTCAGAATGACGATACGAATTCAACGGTATATCCGGAATTGGATTCCGATGAGCCGGCGTCAAAAAGTCCCGTTGACCCGGACTGTGGGGCCCACTTTGCACCGAAATACGTGCCAGGGACCATGTCCTCCAAACTAAGCAAACTTTATATGAAAATGTGCCAGAACGACGCCACGAGTCTACTGGTGGTGTCAAAAATTGAATTCGGAGTCCCGGGTTCAAAAATGGAATTTCACAACTTGGAAATTACGAATTCGGACGGTCAACTTTGGTGTCGAATTCAACCAATCAAACGTGCTCATAATAAAATGAAACTTAAGGGGTAGGAAGAGGATTATACCAGCTACACATAGGAATGAGTGGCACGCCAGACGGAGCTGCGATGGAGGAGATACGAACCGACGAAGTTGGCTTCGCAAAACTGTCCAAAAATAACACAATTTAAACGGTCAACTTGGTGGCCGGTTTTGATGTATCAAACGATAAAATTAACGGACTAAAATTGAGGAAATTGAATATGGATATACCGAGATTGAGACTGAATAAAGAAATTACCGATCCAACAGTCGAATTTCCCAGAAAACGTGCATGAAGTCGCTGTGACGGAACGCTATTTCCGGATCCATTCCGAGCTCGCGTCGACGGAAACCCGTGCCAAACGCACGAAACGCCTAGGCGGCGCATCCCGGAGGATGGTTGCCGCCACGGGAAGGTGCGCCCTGGTGCGCCCGGCCAGGGGGTGGCCGGCCACGACGGCCGTGGCGCCGGCGGCGGCGCCTTTGCGTAGCTACTGCTGCTGCCATACCAGCCGCTGCTGTTGTTGCCATTTTCGCGCGCCGCTGTGCATTGCTCGCAGCTACTGCTGCTGCGGAGGGGGGATGCGCTGGCCTAGTACGGCGGCACAGCCACGACGAGCGACGGGGTGAGGAGGAGAAGTGAGAGAGGAGTGGTGGTGGTGGTTCGGTGGGGTGGTATGGTTCGGTGGGGTGGTGATGGTTGAAGTGGTGGAGGTGGTGGTGAAATGGTATTGATGGAGAGGAGGAAGGAGAGGGCTGGTGGAGGGGGAGAAGAAGTCAGCCATGGGGAGAGGTCGGCCGGCCATGGGGATTGTTGCTGTTGTGGGTGATGGTGTGTGTGTGAGTTTGTGAGGAAAATAAAGAGAGAAAGAGAATGAGTTGTGATATTAATGAGAGATAAAAAAGAGAAAGTAGAGAGAGAGGGGGGGTGTCGGCCACATGGGGGAAAGAGTGCTGATGGTGATGGAGGAGTGGGTGATGTGTGTGTGTGAGTGTAATAAAGGGGGAGAGAAAGATATTATAAGTATATATATATATATATATATATATATATATATATATATATATATATATATATATATATATATATATATATATATATATATATTATGTTTATATTTGAATGGAGAGAAAGAAATAGATATTTGTAAAAGGGAGAATATTTTTGAGTAGGAAAACAAAGAAAAATACCAGTGGGGTGTATAGATAGACATGGTAGGGTCACACCAATTTGGGTTGGGTGTTGGGTCAAGTTGGACAAGCTTGGGGCCAAGATTTAATTAAAATAACAATTTCAAACAAATTAAATCATGGATGAAATAGGAGCATAAGGGAGATCAAATCGGTGGCACGCAAGTGGCACATGCATAGTAGACTCAAAACGGGCCTGGGCCATATATTGGGTCGACTGGATTGGACCGATGTCGGGCCCGAAAATTAAGTTAGAAGTTAAGTCACAAATTACGGCAAACGATAAATTGGTCTAAATTGACCCGAAAGTTGCGCGAAGCAAATGGAGCACAAGGGAACAAGTTCTAGTGAGACATGATATATCAAATTGAAGATAAACTCGTCTACTACAAACTTGAAGAAGAAAGTTTCCAGAGACTGGCATCCCTGACGCTCCAGAAGTCGAAGACACGGTAAAGAGCATTTAATGATAAAAAATAATTAAATAAAAATAAATTATCGATAATAATTCATTTAGAAAATTCAAAAATAAATCTCGAAAGTTCAGGGGGCTTACATTGGCATCGAAAGATGTTGTGGCAGGTAACATTCTCGTCGCCTCATATCCCGCAGTAGCATTGTTTGATTCGGGAGCATCACACTCATTTATATCTGTACAATTTGTGACACGACTAGGAATGGAATTTGAGGCATTGCTAGGGAGGTTGAATATACTCACTGGTAATGGACTCGTAGGAGTTAGTAGAGTTATTCTAGCATGTAGCATTGTAGTTTGCGGGCATTCCTTACCTGCCAGGTTGATAGAATTTTCTGTTGAAAATTTCGACGTTATCTTAGGCATGGACTGACTGAAAGACAGTCATGCGACAATAGATTATCATAGAGGGAGTGTATCTTTTAATATTCTAGGTATGAAGTGGTTCACCTTAGTCAGATCAGTGGCAACTCAACCAGAGCAAGGAGTAGTGGCGGCAATGGAAGAAGTTCAAGTCCCGAAGGTAGTTGAAGAGTTCATTGATGTATTTCCCGAAGAACTTCCAGGTTTACCCCCAGTTAGAGATATTGAATTCAGTATAGAATTGGCACCTGGAACTTGTCACGCCCCAGAACCAGAATACTGGAGAGCGGGGGCAGACATAGCCAGCTACGTATATGAAATGGAATCCATCTCGCTATACGGTCACGGCTGTCTAGAATACGTGAGGGTTTATCTACAAGCCAGCAGTCTCTTAAGGTCAAGAACAAGCCTATTGTCTCAATCACAAGCAAGTAAATAGATGTTACAAGATGTATGATCATTAAATATACAATAATAAAGCGTCCCAAATATTACATATTCAGCTGATCATGAAGCTAGTCGTTACAAAATATTAGGACTAGCAAGAGTTTAGTCATACATGATCAACCCTAGGATTTGTCAATCATGTTACAGCCCGTAGGCAGACAGTAAGCAAATGCAACCGAGCTAAACAGGTGCTCGTCGGCTAAACGCCTCAAAAGAATATTTTTTACAATAAAGCGGGAGAGCCAAAAATAACCCACTCGTTGCCAGGGTTCCGTCTAGTAGCCACCATCTGGCTGGGAAGTCGGTAGATCCTCTGGAGTTGCTCCGAAATCTGGCCACACAAAACCAGCTGGGTCAGACCCCAGAAAGAGCAAGTGCCACAAAGGAAGCTTCACTTAAGAACTAAAACCAGCAATCAGCACAAGATATAAATAAAAGTAAGAACTGGAAATAAAAAAAATACGCCAGGATGATATACGACGAGATAACCATGGAACCGTTCAGATAACCAGGTTACAACCCGTAAACCAAACAAGGACCGGGGTTGTAACCCTTCGTCTGAACAGAACTTGGAATTCTCACCATTTATCGGTAAAATAAATACAAGCATTCTGGTCATGCAGCAATCTGGAACAGGATCAGGGCAAGGCTAGACAGGTTAGACTCCATCCAATCATTTCACGGCCAAGCAAGAATTACGGCTTGATACTTTAACTAACTAGGGTTGTCACAAGCCTAATTACTAACAAGATGCAGCGAGATTATTCCACAGCTACAAGCCCTGCAGACCATCCAGGTTACCCAGGACGAAAGATTAGGGTGGAATTCAGGTGGGTACATCGTCCAGGAAACGCATGTACCCTTAAGTAGCTGGAAGGGTGCAACACATGACAGTGTGCTGGAAATGTGCCCTACTCGACGGCAGGCTACAGATCCCAAGCGCGCCCAGGTAACGGGATTGCCTGTAGCTGGAAAATCTCTTCATGACTAGTGTATTATCTAGTTATTAGCCTTAGTCTATTTTAGTAGGTGCTCCTGACCGTGGTACTCAGGAGTCCCATCCTAGACATGATGCAAGACAGGACTGGTTTAATTATACAAGCACAATCGCCCACGGTGTCCAGGTTATTATACAGGTCATGTCATGTCAAGTAGCCGTCGCAACAGCTTATCAAGATATAACATGTCAGGTTATCAGGTCAAGTGTACTAGTCAAGAGTGCGCCACGACGGGCCACTATCAGGTCATGTCAGGTTACTCATGTCGGGAGTGCACCACTACGGGTCACTATCGTGTCAGGCTCAGTTATCAATTCCAAACATATCAAGTAAATTCGTGATTATCAAGTTCATGACAAAAGGCGTAAGGATATAAAATGGACGTTAAATATCTAATAAAATATCAATATACAGGGCTATAGAAGAGCCAAGCTTAAGGAGAATAAAACTAAACTGAGACGCTGACATAAGACCGAGTCAGCCAAAGGCCATACGCTCAGGTCAAGCTACGCTTAGGTCAAGCCACGCTCAGGTCAGCGTATGCTCAGGTCGAGCCACGCTCAGGTCAATCCACGCTCGGGTCGGCGTACGCTCAGGTCGAGCCACGCTCAGGTCGGCGTATGCTCAGGTCGAGCCACGCTCAGGTCAATCCACGCTCGGGTCGGCGTACGCTCAGGTCGAGCCACGCTCAGGTCGGCGTATGCAAGTCATACGCTTCCAAAAGGCAGCGTATGTACTCCATACGACTCCTCGTCAAGCAAGCGAGCGTATGCGAGTCATACGCTTCCAAAGGGTAGCGTATGGGGTCCATACGACTCCTTGTCAAGCAAGCGAGCGTATGCGAGTCATACGCTCCCAAAAGGCAGCGTATGGGGTCCATACGACTCCTTGTCAAGCAAGCGAGCGTATGCGAGTCATACACTTCCAAAGGGTAGCGTATGGGGTCCATACGACTCCTTGTCAAGCAAGCGAGCGTATGCGAGTCATACGCTCCCAAAAGGCAGCGTATGGGGTCCATACGACTCCTTGTCAAGCAAGCGAGCGTATGCGAGTCACATGCTTCCAAAGGGTAGCGTATGGGGTCCATACGACTCCTTGTCAAGCAAGCGAGCGTATGCGAGTCATACGCTCCCAAAAGGCAGCGTATGGGGTCTACTGCGCGGCGCTAAAGAGCGCGCACAGCTCAGTGACACAAGCTAAAAAGCTCGCACACTGCTCACTGTCTTCTCCAAACCAGCAGAAACTCCATGGTTGAATCCAAAGCTTCAAAAGTCCATAACTTGGTCAAAATAAGTCCAAATCCAACTTTTCAAAGGTCAAAATTGGGTAGAATAAAATTCTCTACAACATGGAACCATCAAAACTTAAAAACAAGGAAGTTTAATAGATCAAAACCACCAAAATCAAAAAATAACTAATTTCTAGATCTACAAAAATTAAAGCCTCAAAATGGAAAATGACAAGTTCTAATGTGTCTTAGAAACATGAGAAGAAGCTATTAGAACAATAAAAATAGGTTCTCTTGTGGAAGCAAGTTGTACTTGCCTAGACCTCTCTCTTCTCTCTTTGGTAGGTGAAGGGAGTAAATGAGGAAGAAGAAGATGAATAATGAAGAGAGAGAATGAAGAGGGCTAATAAATACAAATGGTGGTGGTAGGTAGGGGTTCACCTTGGGTCCATCATGAACCCAATCAAAACCAAGCCAAGCCGAACCAACCAACCCGAACCAGGAATTAACCAAGCCAAAAAGGAAATTAAGCAAGAAAATCATGCAATACAAGAATAAATACGTACACGTATTCCAGAAATACGTAATACGAACCACAGGCATTACAACTCTACCCACCTTAAAAGAATTCTGTCCTCGGAATTTAATCAAGAGGCTAGAGGAGCAATGACAAGCTACATTAACCACATGCAAGCTATAGCTAGGCAGACAATCACTCATTCAAGCAAGGAATCGAAGGCACGAGGCATGAGAAAGACATTATACCTCACGAGTCAAATAAGTCGGGATATTGCGATCGGATATCATCCTCACGCTCCCATGTTGACTCCTCCAAAGCGTGATGACCCCAAGCAACTCGGACTAACTTGATAGTCTTGTTCTTGAGGATCTTCTCTCTCCGGTCCAATATAGACACGGGCCTCTCCTCATACGAAAGGTTGGTACCAACAACCAATTCCGAATAATCCAGGATGTGGCTCGGGTCCGGGATATACCGTCGTAATTGGGATACATGGAACACGTCATGCACCTCGCTTAGCGACGGTGGAAGAGCGAGACGATAGGATACATCTCCTACTCGCTCTAGAATGTCAAACGGTCCTATATACCTAGGACTAAGCTTGCCCTGTACGCCGAAACGAATGACGCCACGGTTAGGCGAAATCCTCGGGAATACATGATCGCCGACCGAAAACTCGAGAGGGCGCCGATGAGAATCGGCCCAATGGCACTGGCGATCTTGGGCAACTCGAAGGTGATCTCTGACTCGCCTGACTACTTCAATGGTCTGAGCAATCATTTCTGGACCAAGCATCTGTCTTTCTCCAATATCATCCCAAGCTAACGGGGATCTGTACTTCCTGCCATACAGTGCCTCGAACGGTGCCATCTGGATACTGGCTTGGAAATTATTGTTGTACGAAAATTCCACCAGGTGCAAGTGATCTTCCCATGAACCACCGAAGTCAAGTGTGCAAGATCGCAACATGTCTTCAAGAGTCTAGATCGTGCGCTCCGACTGGCCATCCGTCTGCGGGTGATATGCTGAACTGAACTGGAGATGAGTCCCCAAACTCTCTTGCAAGCTACGCCAAAAGTGCGACGTAAATCTTGAATCTCGGTCCGAGGTGATACTGACTGGCACACCGTACAATCTGACAATCTGCCTGAGGTACATCTCTGCTAACTGAGCCGTCGACTGACCAACTCTGAAGGGAAGGAAGTGAGCCACTTTCGTGAGCCGGTCAACTATAACCCAAATAGCATCTCTACCAGCTGGGGATCTAGGTAATCTAGTCACAAAATCTATGGTCACATGCTCCCATTTCCATTCTGGAATCGGTAAGGGCTGAAGAAGTCCTGCTGGCCTCTGATGTTCAGCCTTAACTTGTTGGCAAACCAAACATCGAGAGACAAACCGAGCTATCTCCCGTTTCATGCCATTCCACCAGAAGTGCTGACGGATATCACGGTACATCTTCGTACTGCCAGGATGGATAGAATACTGAGAACTGTGCGCTTCTGACATGATCTCCTGCCGGATATCTCCGCTGGGTACACAAAGACGCTTACCATGTCGAAGTGTACCATCCTTATGAATGCATAACTCTGGTCTTCGTCCTGCCTCACACTCTGCTCTGAGTCGCTGAAGCTTGGAATCTGCCGACTGTGCCATCCGGATCCTCTCGACTATAGTGGACTGAACTTGCATACTGGCCATCAATGCCACACTAGAAGGAAGAACAACTTCTATACCCATCTTCTGAAGATCGGCTAACAATTCTGGCTGCGCTGTTAGAAAATAATCTCTGGCTCTCCTGCTCAATGCATCTGCTACGACATTGGCCTTCCCAGGATGATACTGCAGGTTGACATCATAATCCACAAGAAGCTCCAGCCACCTCCTCTGACGCATGTTAAGATCCTTCTGGGTGAAAACATACTTCAGGCTCTTGTGGTCGGTGAAAATTTTCACCCTATCTCCGTACAAGTAGTGCCTCTACAACTTGAGTGCAAACACTACTGCTGCTAGCTCCAAGTCATGGGTTGGATAATTCCTCTCATGATCACGAAGTTGTCGTGACGCATAAGCTATTATCTTCCCATGCTGCATCAGAACACATCCTAAACCTCTGCCTGAAGCATCACAATACACTGAAAATCCTCCGGTTCCATCTGGAAGCGTGAGAATAGGAGCTGTTATCAGACCTCGCTTCAACTGCTCAAAAGAACTCTGACACTCTGCTGTCCAAGCAAACTGTACATCCTTGTGGGTCAACTGGGTCAATGGCGCTGAAATCCGAGCAAAGTCTGAAACAAATCGCCGGTAATAGCCAGCCAATCCAAGGAAACTGCGAACTTCTACAACGGTGCTGGGTACTGGCCATGACTCAATAGCCACAATCTTCTGGGGATCCACTTCTACTCCTCCTCGAGTGATGATGTCATAGCTGCTTTCCAAAAATTAATATATTAATATTTTATTGTAATTCCATCTTCTTAAATATTTTGCTCAAAAATTTTTTTAAACAAATAATTGATATAATAATAATAATAATAATTTTATTTTTATTCTTATTTTTCTAAAATTTTTATAAGGAAAAAAAAACCCAAAGAAAAAAAAAAGAGAAGAAAGAAAAAGAAATTATATACATATATAATAGAGAGAGAGAGGAGCAGCCCCCTTCACCTCCACCGCCCCTCTCTCCCTCTCCCGAACTCTCTATTTCTCTCTCGATCTCTCTCTCCCTCTCTCGAAATCTCCCTCTCTCCCTCTCTTTATATCTCTCCCTCTCTCACTCTCCTTTCCCCATTCCTCTCCATCTCTCTCTCCTTCACCCTTCCTTTTTCCTCCTCCTTCCTCTACTACTCCCGCTACTGCTGCTACTGCGCTGCCGCTGCTGGCGCACCGCCTGCGCCGCCGCCGTCCGCCTGCGCCGCCGCCCGCCTGCCGCCGGCCACCCCCTCTCCGGCCAACCACCACTTCCACCTCTAACATCATCATCTCCATCCTCCATCACCAACTCCAACCACCATCATCTTCATCATCACCACCACCACTTCCACCTTCGCCACCATCTTCATCTCCATCTCCACCATAATTAAACCTAAACCCAAACCCCTTTTTTTCCTAAGAAAAAGAAAGAAAGAAGAAATCGGAGAAGAAGATGAAGAAGAATAGAAATCCAAGCCCTAACCCCAATTCCATCTTAGGTATAAATTTTTCTTCTCTAATATTTTGTTTATCCTTGAATTTTGTTATAATTTTCCGTAATTATTTATTTATTTAAACTATCAATATTAGGGGGGTTAATTTAGAAGAAGTTTGAAGAAATCCTGGGTCCAAGGCAAGTCCTCACCCTTACTTTCCTTTCAAAATTTTCTTTCCATCATTATTTTGGTAACATTAGAAATTATAGTTTGATTTCATAAAATTGTTATATGTGAGAAGTGCAAGTATGAGTTAAATTGAATACTTCGGTTTAATTTTGTATGTAGTGAATATCAAGACAATATTGTAAAGCATAAAAATATATATATATATATATATATATATAATTATTTGGTACGTAATGACATTTGGAAGTTAGATTTTGGGTATCATTACATTGCTAATAACTGTGTTTTCTTGAACTTGGATAGCACTTAGATATAGCAAATTGCGGTAACCAAAATAAATTGTTGCTTGCTTATTTGTTTGCTAAGGTAAGAAAGCAAGTCCTCACCTCCTTCTTCTTCTCAAGTTTTTTTTTCATCTAGGTTAATGAAAATTTTATTTATTCTTTTATCTTCATGGAAAAATTCTGAAATTATAGTTTCATAAATAATTTGGTAATACCAGAAAATTGAAGTATATGGTTTAATCTTCTAAAAATCTGAAAATTCATATCATAAGATTTAAATATAAGTTAAGATAATATCTCTGAATTTTGTTTAGTTAATTCTGAATTTAATAATATTTAAATCAAGTCAAGATATATTAAAATGTTGCAAATTCTAAGTTCTAGTAAATATTTAATTTGACATAAACAAAAGTATTAAATATTTGTGGTATGATATTTCGAATAAGTGAATAATCGAATAGACACAAGTAGAGAAATCAATTTTGAACACGGACTTTGGACTTGCGATTTATGGACATGAACTATTGGACTCTCCATGAACAAACAAACACAAATGAACATATGGGACTCTCCAATGGTAAGTTGTCATAAAAATTTGGAACTGAACAACTGGACCGTACGCCGAAAAGGTAAAAGGACCCTGCTTCTCTCTACTCACTACATGGTTACTCAATTTGGTGTATATTTAGAAATAATTCCCGTTTATTTCCTTTATTCTCCTGCTTCATGCATATATTATGGAAGAGTTTCATTTGGTTTAAATTCCGTCATACTATCTACGTATATATATATATATATATATATAAATACATATACATATATATATATATATATATATATATATATATATATATATATATATATATATATATACATATATATATATATCTACATACATATATATGTATATCTCTATATATATCTACATATATATATATACATACATATATATATACCTGTACACATATAGTTATACGTTATAAAGTCTTACATAGTTGAATAAAATTTGCTCTATGTGACAAATTGCAAAGCTAATAGCAAGCCGCAAGTTGATCTATTGCCGAAGGAAAGGTAACCAATGCTTGCTCAGGTATAAATCTCCAATTCCTCTTGCTCTTTTATTCCCTGCGTGGTTCCGGTGTTGAGAGTTGCTCCACCGAAGGGGTCGGCGAGCCCAATACTTACTTGCGTGGTTCCGGTGTTGAGAGTTGCTCCACCGAAGGGGTCGGCGAGCCCATATTTTTCTGTCATTATAGAAATTGTTTCTTGTAAATTTTCGGGGCTCCTACATACAAAGGAGACTCTGCCGAAATTTTTGAAAAATTTAGGAGATAGACAAATTTCCGACCTTCGGAAATTTTTTGGAAATTTCTGAATTTAGGAGGCATTTGGGAGGGGAGAACAACCGAATATCCCTAGATATCCCGTAACATAAATAATAACAATAAAAGCTGATCAGTATTTCGGAAATCCGTACTTCTATTTTCAACTAGGATGCACTAGCCCAAGGGAGGCTCAACATCTATCTGACAGTAACATCAATAGATGTCCTTTATTTAGCCCAAGGGAGGCTCGGAATTCACAGCCTGATCCCAGGTTAACGGGATTGTTCACGGGAAATATTTAGAGGATTATTTGGAGCATTGTTCTCAAAAACTGTATATCTTCAAGTCTTACTCCAGAAAACAACGCTGTCTATCATAAGTAGGCAGTGTCATTAATTGCTCAAGGGAAGCAATTCCTATTAAAAGCTCAAGGGAAGCTCGGAAATCTTATTATTCATGGAGTAGGACATTGATCTTCATTCATGTTTTACTAAAATATATATATATAGCAGTGCAATTTAGTATACCATGTCTCTTCTTTTAAAACTACATCTTCATTATTTTGTTTAACTTTTGCCGTTCTTGGCCGAGGACTTGCTCGTTGTTTTCTAAACGACCTAGTATTTGTTCACTAGGTGAAGGAGAAGAAGACGCCTCCGCCGAAGTATCGCCGCGCTACGACGAGGAGTAAACTGTCGGGATTACCCACAGTTATGACCAGCACTATCGCAGTAATCTTGTAAATTACTTTTGTAATAAACTTGTAAAAGCATTGTTGGAAAAGTTCCCTGTATAATAACTTCACTATATTTAATACCATGTAAACTCCTTGTATTTTCCATTCTTGCTGATGATTACAGACGACAATCGCGGTTTCGGCGCGTAGCCTGGAGATGTGTTATGGCGTCACCGTTTCAAATATGGGAAGTGGGACGTGACACGTCTTTTAGTGGTGGCCCATGCAGGTCAGCAAGAATGGAAAATCTTGGATGAACCGTAGGTTTAGATAAGACGTAGGTTCTAGACTTAGACGGAGAACTTTGATTTCCGTATTGGACCCCAAGGTTAAAGGACCTAAAATAGGTTGCAGGTTTTACAAAACCGAAAGCTTAAGGATGAGGAACCTACCAATCTTCTAGGGAAACCTATGCAGGATAAGACATGACGGTAGGTCAAGATTTTTGGAATCCTATGGGCTAAGGCATAGACCTTAAGGAATGTCTTAAGGAACCTTAGAACAGAGAATACCAATTTGATTGGTGTATGTTAGACTATATTCTTGGTATGCTTAGCTAGATAAAATTCCTATAGCAAGTATGAACCATTAAGTATCCTTACTTGGTTATGGGTAGCACAAGGGTAGACATGACCTTCTAGGCCAGATTAGTATGTATTTGAGGATTTGACTAGCACTCTTATTTGAGCTATTAAGGACCTAGAAATTCCTTAAGGATCTTGGGCTGAGTATGGGTGTCTCTAGTAAACCAGGAATTCAAATATTTTGAATAGTGAGGGGTAAGAATATATATATATGTATCTCCTTAATGAATATTGGATAAGTTAGTACTAGCAATAACTTGTCCAGGGTTTTGCATAATAGTTATTGTATAGAGTATTATATACATATTATATTAAGAATCTAATTCCTTATTCCTTACTCCCTCTAAACTTCTATTGATACCTAAAACCTAAGTCCTGACTCGTTCTCCTTTATCTGTTGAATTATCTGTGGTCGGGTTATTTCACAAAACCCCCTCTTCTTCAAAAATTTCAATTTTATTGCTTCACTTAACATTCACTAAATAAAAAAAAAATCTAGAATTGTATCCTCAATCTTTTCTTTCAATTACATCGTTTCCTGGCATCCCTATTTCAGGAATTGCCCTCTATCTAATATCCGTTGTAATTTACTCTTTTGATATTTTTCTTTTTGTGAAGTGAATGCTTTGATTGGATTTTGTAAATGATATTTATGTGAATGAATATTTGTTGTGTCTTGACACCTAAAAAAAAAAAAAAAATTTCTAATGAATCGTGAAATGAGAAGTTGTTACAGCCATTCGGACTGGCCATCCAAATTGGCGAGGCACGTATTCTCGAAACATGATTCAGGATTTAATGAATTTTTGGGGATCAAGACAAAAAAAAAAAATTTCATAATGAATTTTTGAACTTGATATTCGAACTTTGATTTCATTTTTCTCCTTGATTTGGAATTTGAAAAAAAAACGTCATTTAAAATGACATATAGTGCTTTTGATAATATAGATATATGAGTTTATCTTATGTTATAATATTATCTATTAGTTTTGATACCATGATAAAATAACGTTGATGATATTTGGAGAATTTGAAATTAAGTATTGCTTCTTGAATATTTTGGATTACTAAGAATATCATGATCTATAAAGCTACTTTCCTACTTATTCTATGGATATCATCGGCGTGGTAGCAAAAGCTGCAGCCATGAATCCTGGTAGTGAAATGGTATCTTGTTGCAGTCATATGCGTAATGGCGAGGCACAAGATTACTATATCACGTCAGAGAATGAGGATAAGGAATATGATTTTGAATTTAAGAATCATACATGGTTATGGTTTGAAACAACATGGTATATGACCAATTCTATTTGGTTTTATGGAATTTCAAAAATCTTGATGATTTCTATTATTCTCGGATTGTTCTTATTTTCGTGAAGCTTTTATAACTATATTTCAAGATATAATTTAATAAAATTACTACTTCACCTCTGTAAGGTGGGTAGAATAATTGTTTTCTCTGTGATCGTTTTTGAAAAACTTATCCTTAAATTTAAATTTCGAGGACGAAATTTTTGTAAGGTGGGTAGAGTGTCATAGCTGCTTTCCAAAAATTAATATATTAATATTTTATTGTAATTCCATCTTCTTAAATATTTTGCTCAAAATTTTTTTTAAACAAATAATTGATATAATAATAATAATAATAATAATTTTATTTTTATTCTTATTTTTCTGAAATTTTTATAAGGAAAAAAAAACCCAAAGAAAAAAAAAGAGAAGAAAGAAAAGAAATTATATACATATATAATAGAGAGAGAGAGGAGCAGCCCCCTTCACCTCCACCGCCCCTCTCTCCCTCTCCCGAACTCTCTATTTCTCTCTCGATCTCTCTCTCCCTCTCTCGAAATCTCCCTCTCTCCCTCTCTTTATATCTCTCCCTCTCTCACTCTCCTTTCCCCATTCCTCTCCATCTCTCTCTCCTTCACCCTTCCTTTTTCCTCCTCCTCCCTCTACTACTCCCGCTACTGCTGCTACTGCGCGCTGCCGCCGCTGGCGCACCGCCTGCGCCGCCGCCCGCCTGCCGCCGGCCACCCCCTCTCCGGCCAACCACCACTTCCACCTCTAACATCATCATCTCCATCCTCCATCACCAACTCCAACCACCATCATCTTCATCATCACCACCACCACTTCCACCTTCACCACCATCTTCATCTCCATCTCCACCACAATTAAACCTAAACCCAAACCCCTTTTTTTCCTAAGAAAAAGAAAGAAAGAAGAAATCGGAGAAGAAGATGAAGAAGAATAGAAATCCAAGCCCTAACCCCAATTCCATCTTAGGTATAAATTTTTCTTCTCTAATATTTTGTTTATCCTTGAATTTTGTTATAATTTTCCGTAATTATTTATTTATTTAAACTATCAATATTAGGGGGGTTAATTTAGAAGAAGTTTGAAGAAATCCTGGGTCCAAGGTAAGTCCTCACCCTTACTTTCCTTTCAAAATTTTCTTTCCATCATTATTTTGGTTACATTAGAAATTATAGTTTGATTTCATAAAATTGTTATATGTGAGAAGTGCAAGTATGAGTTAAATTGAATACTTCGGTTTAATTTTGTATGTAGTGAATATCAAGACAATATTGTAAAGCATAAAAAAAAATATATATATATATATATTATTTGGTACGTAATGACATTTGGAAGTTAGATTTTGGGTATCATTACATTGCTAATAACTGTGTTTTCTTGAACTTGGATAGCACTTAGATATAGCAAATTGCGGTAACCAAAATAAATTGTTGCTTGCTTATTTGCTTGCTAAGGTAAGAAAGCAAGTCCTCACCTCCTTCTTCTTCTCAAGTTTTTTTTTCATCTAGGTTAATGAAAATTTTATTTATTCTTTTATCTTCATGGAAAAATTCTGAAATTATAGTTTCATAAATAATTTGGTAATACCAGAAAATTGAAGTATATGGTTTAATCTTCTAAAAATCTGAAAATTCATATCATAAGATTTAAATATAAGTTAAGATAATATCTCTGAATTTTGTTTAGTTAATTCTGAATTTAATAATATTTAAATCAAGTCAAGATATATTAAAATGTTGCAAATTCTAAGTTCTAGTAAATATTTAATTTGACATAAACAAAAGTATTAAATATTTGTGGTATGATATTTCGAATAAGTGAATAATCGAATAGACACAAGTAGAGAAATCAATTTTGAACACGGACTTTGGACTTGCGATTTATGGACATGAACTATTGGACTCTCCATGAACAAACAAACACAAATGAACATATGGGACTCTCCAATGGTAAGTTGTCATAAAAATTTGGAACTGAACAACTGGACCGTACGCCGGAAAGGTAAAAAGGACCCTGCTTCTCTCTACTCACTACATGGTTACTCAATTTGGTGTATATTTAGAAATAATTCCCGTTTATTTCCTTTATTCTCCTGCTTCATGCATATATTATGGAAGAGTTTCATTTGGTTTAAATTTCGTCATACTATCTACGTATATATATATATATATAAATACATATATATATATATATATATATATATATATATATATATATATATATATATATATATACATATATATATATATATCTACATACATATATATGTATATCTCTATATATATCTACATATATATATACATACATATATATATATACCTGTACACATATAGTTATACGTTATAAAGTCTTACATAGTTGAATAAAATTTGCTCTATGTGACAAATTGCAAAGCTAATAGCAAGCCGCAAGTTGATCTATTGCCGAAGGAAAGGTAACCAATGCTTGCTCAGGTATAAATCTCCAATTCCTCTTGCTCTTTTATTCCCTGCGTGGTTCCGGTGTTGAGAGTTGCTCCACCGAAGGGGTCGGCGAGCCCAATACTTACTTGCGTGGTTCCGGTGTTGAGAGTTGCTCCACCGAAGGGGTCGGCGAGCCCATATTTTTCTGTCATTATAGAAATTGTTTCTTGTAAATTTTCGGGGCTCCTACATACAAAGGAGACTCTGCCGAAATTTTTGAAAAATTTAGGAGATAGACAAATTTCCGACCTTCGGAAATTTTTTGGAAATTTCTGAATTTAGGAGGCATTTGGGAGGGGAGAACAACCGAATATCCCTAGATATCCCGTAACATAAATAACAAAAAAAAAGCTGATCAGTATTCTGAAATCTCTGAAATCCGTGCATCTAGTTTCAACTAGGATGCACTAGCCCAAGGGAGGCTCAACATCTATCTGACAGTAACATCAATAGATGTCCTTTATTTAGCCCAAGGGAGGCTCGGAATTCACAGCCTGATCCCAGGTTAACGGGATTGTTCACGGGAAATATTTAGAGGATTATTCGGAGCATTGTTCTCAAAAACTGCATATCTTCAAGTCTTACTCCAGAAAACAACGCTGTCTATCATAAGTAGGCAGTGTCATTAATTGCTCAAGGGAAGCAATTCCTATTAAAAGCTCAAGGGAAGCTCGGAAATCTTATTATTCATGGAGTAGGACATTGATCTTCATTCATGTTTTACTAATATATATATATATATATAGCAGTGCAATTTAGTATACCATGTCTCTTCTTTTAAAACTACATCTTCATTATTTTTTTTAACTTTTGCCGTTCTTGGCCGAGGACTTGCTCGTCGTTTTCTAAACGACCTAGTATTTGTTCACTAGGTGAAGGAGAAGAAGACGCCTCCGTCGAAGTATCGCCGCGCTACGACGAGGAGTAAACTGTCGGGATTACCCACAGTTATGACCAGCACTATCGCAGTAATCTTGTAAATTACTTTTGTAATAAACTTGTAAAAGCATTGTTGGAAAAGTTCCATGTATAATAACTTCACTATATTTAATACCATGTAAACTCCTTGTATTTTCCATTCTTGCTGATGATTACAGGCGACAATCGCAGTTTCGGCGCGTAGCCTGGAGATGTGTTATGGCGTCACCGTTTCAAATATGGGAAGCGGGACGTGACAGATGATATGACCCAAGTACGAAATGTGATCGAGCCAGAACTCGTATTTACTGAACTTGGCATACAGCTGGTGCTCCCTGAGAGTCTGAAGAACCACACGAAGATGCTGCTCATGCTCTGCCTCACTCTTGCTGTAGACCAGGATGTCATCCAAGAACACAATCACAAACTGATCCAAGTAAGGCATGAAGATGCGATTCATGAGGTCCATGAATACTGCCGGCGCATTGGTTGCTCCAAAAGGCATAACAAGAAACTCCCAATGCCCATATCTCGATCTAAAAACTGTCTTCGGGATGTCCTGCTCTCTGACTCTGATTTGATGATAACCTGAGCGCAAATCAATCTTCGAGAATACTGAAGCCCCCTTGAGTTGATCAAACAAGTCATCTATCCTCGGAAGAGGGTATCTGTTCTTGATTGTCACTGAGTTCAAGGTACGGTAATCAACACATAACCTAGACGTACCATCCTTCTTTTTCACAAGAAGCACCGGGGCTCCCCAAGGCGATCCACTTGCACGAATGAATTCCTTGGTCCTAAGTTCTTCAATCATCTTGTACAAGATCTCCAACTCTGATGGCGCCATCCTGTAGCCTCTCTCTGACACTGGGGCTGTCCCAGGAATCAAGTCTATAGTGAACTCGATCTTCCGCTCCGGTGGCATACCTGGAAGTTCTTCTGGGAAAACATCTGGGAACTCATCCACTACCCTGGGCAACTGAACTGCTGCTACTGCCATCCGCAATATCGGAGGAGAAGGCTCAACTTCGCCTCGATAGAAAGAAAACTCCGGCTCTCCTGGAATGCTAAAAACAACCCTACCAATATGGCAGTCTATTCTAGCATACTGGTTTCTCAACCAATCCATCCCTAGGACCACATCATAATCGGCCATCGGGAACTCTATCAACCTAGCAGGGAATTCTCTACCGCTAATTACGATCCGACACGAGGAAAACACTCTATCTACTCCCACAAGTCCGTTACCAGTAAGTATATTGAGCCATACTGATAATGACTCGGGCTCCAATCCTACCTGTGTCGCGAATCGTGCAGACATAAATGAATACGATGCACCAGAATCAAATAAAGCTGAAGCTGGAAAGGAGTTGACGAGAATAGTACCTGCCACTACCTCACCTGGTGCCAATCCTTCCTCCACGGTCATCACCATAGCCTGACCGTGCCCTCGGGGTGCTGGTCCCCTCTGCTGATATCCTCGCTGCCTATTCTGACTCAAAGCCTGGGCTTGCGCATACTGCTGGGGGCTCTGTTGCTGAAATGCCTGGGACTGAGGCGGCAAGGGCCTCGGCAATGGATACTGCTGCTGCTGCTGCTGGACCGGTGCGGGTCCTCTCACCGAAGAACTAGAAAGGTTGGATGATGATGAACCTCCCCTGTTCGGGCAGGACCCAACCCTATGGTCTGCTGCTCCACAAACTAGGCACAATCCCTGTGCCCTACGACATTCTGCCACCACATGGCCTGGCTTCCCACAATGAGAACATCCCACTACGAAAGACTGCTTCTGCTTTTGCTGCTGCTGAGGGTGCGTCAGAGTGGAATGCTGAACCGACGTCACTGAGGCCGCTCGCCTCGGAGCTCCAATAGTTAAAGCCCTGGCTGCCGGGGCTGGGGCTGAAGACTGATTCATCTGGCCGTGGGATATCTTCCGACCTCCGGCCCTATCCACAATCCTCTGGAAGGTACTCATGCCTCCGGGCTGCTCTCAAGACTGCATCAAAAGTCTGATGCTCAAACTGCTCAACCGCCAATAGAATCTCCAAGTGAAGCCCTTGCTGGAATCGCTGGGCTCTATCATACTCGGTTGCCACCAAAGTGGGAGCGTCCCAAATATACAATAATAAAGCGTCCCAAATATTACATATTCAGCTGATCATGAAGCTAGTCGTTACAAAATGTTAGGACTAGCAAGAGTTTAGTCATACATGATCAACCCTAGGATTTGTCAATCATGTTATAGCCCGTAGGCAGACAGTAAGCAAATGCAACCGAGCTAAACAGGTGCTCGTCGGCTAAACGCCTCAAAAGAATATTTTTTACAATAGAGCGGGAGAGCCAAAAATAACCCACTCGTTGCCAGGGTTCCGTCTATTAGCCACCATCTGGCTGGGAAGTCGGTAGATCCTCTGGAGTTGCTCCGAAATCTGGCCACACAAAACCAGCTGGGTCAGACCCCAGAAAGAGCAAGTGCCACAAAGGAAGCTTCACTTAAGAACTAAAACCAGCAATCAGCACAAGATATAAATAAAAGTAAGAACTGGAAATAAAGAAAATACGCCAGGATGATATACGACGAGATAACCATGGAACCGTTCAGATAACCAGGTTACAACCCGTAAACCAAACAAGGACCGGGGTTGTAACCCTTCGTCTGAACAGAACTTGGAATTCTCACCATTTATCGGTAAAATAAATACAAGCATTCTGGTCATGCAACAATCTGGAACAGGATCAGGGCAAGGCTAGACAGGTTAGACTCCATCCAATCATTTCACGGCCAAGCAAGAATTACGGCTTGATACTTTAACTAACTAGGGTTGTCACAAGCCTAATTACTAACAAGATGCAGCGAGATTATTCTACAGCCACAAGCCCTGCAGACCATCCAGGTTACCCAGGACGAAAGATTAGGGTGGAATTCAGGTGGGTACATCGTCCAGGAAATACATGTACCCTTAAGTAGCTGGAAGGGTGCAACACATGACAGTGTGCTGGAAATGTGCCCTACTACGGCAGGCTACAGATCCCAAGCGCGCCCAGGTAACGGGATTGCCTGTAGCTGGGAAATCTCTTCACGACTAGTGTATTATCTAGTTATTAGCCTTAGTCCATTTTAGTAGGTGCTCCTGACCGTGGTACTCAGGAGTCCCATCCTAGACATGATGCAAGACATGACTGATTTAATTAGACAAGCACAATCGCCCACGGTATCCAGGTTATTATACAGGTCATGTCATGTCAAGTAGCCGTCGCAACAGCTTATCAAGATATAACATGTCAGGTTATCAGGTCAAGTGTACTAGTCAAGAGTGCGCCACGACGGGCCACTATCAGGTCATGTCAGGTTACTCATGTCGGGAGTGCACCACTACGGGTCACTATCGTGTCAGGCTCAGTTATCAATTCCAAACATATCAAGTAAATTCGTGATTATCAAGTTCATGATAAAAGGCGTAAGGATATAAAATGGACGTTAAATATCTAATAAAATATTAATATACAGGGCTATAGAAGAGCCAAGCTTAAGGAGAATAAAACCAAACTGATACGCTGACATAAGATCGAGTCAGCCAAAGGCCATACGCTCAGGTCAAGCTACGCTTAGGTCAAGCCACGCTCAGGTCAGCGTATGCTCAGGTCGAGCCACGCTCAGGTCAATCCACGCTCGGGTCGGCGTACGCTCAGGTCGAGCCACGCTCAGGTCGGCGTATGCTCAGGTCGAGCCACGCTCAGGTCAATCCACGCTCGGGTCGGCGTACGCTCAGGTCGAGCCACGCTCAGGTCGGCGTATGCAAGTCATACGCTTCCAAAAGGCAGCGTATGTACTCCATACGACTCCTCGTCAAGCAAGCGAGCGTATGCGAGTCATACGCTTCCAAAGGGTAGCGTATGGGTCCATACGACTCCTTGTCAAGCAAGCGAGCGTATGCGAGTCATACGCTCCCAAAAGGCAGCGTATGGGGTCCATACGACTCCTTGTCAAGCAAGCAAGCGTATGCGAGTCATACGCTTCCAAAGGGTAGCGTATGGGGTCCATACGACTCCTTGTCAAGCAAGCGAGCGTATGCGAGTCATACGCTCCCAAAAGGCAGCGTATGGGGTCCATACGACTCCTTGTCAAGCAAGCAAACGTATGCGAGTCATACGCTTCCAAAGGGTAGCGTATGGGGTCCATACGACTCCTTATCAAGCAAGCGAGCGTATGCGAGTCATACGCTCCCAAAAGGCAGCGTATGGAGTCTACTGCACGGTGCTAAAGAGCGCACACAGCTCAGTGACACAAGCTAAAAAGCTCACGCACTGCTCACTGTCTTCTCCAAACCAGCAGGAACTCCATGGTTGAACCCAAAGCTTCAAAAGTCCATAACTTGGTCAAAATAAGTCCAAATCCAACTTTTCAAAGGTTAAAATTGGGTAGAATAAAATTCTCTACAACATGGAACCATCAAAACTTGAAAACAAGGAAGTTTAATAGATCAAAACCACCAAAATCCGAAAACAACTAATTTCTAGATCTACAAAAATTAAAGCCTCAAAATGGAAAATGACAAGTTCTAATGTGTCTTAGAAATATGAGAAGAAGCTATTAGAACAATAAAAATGGGTTCTCTTATGGAAGTAAGTTACACTTGCCTAGACCTCTCTCTTCTCTCTTTGGTAGGTGAAGGGAGTAAATGAGGAAGAAGAAGATGAATAATGAAGAGAGAGAATGAAGAGGGCTAATAAATACAAATGGTGGTGGTAGGTAGGGGTTCACCTTGGGTCCATCATGAACCCAATCAAAACCAAGCCAAGCCGAACCAACCAACCCAAACCAGGAATTAACCAAGCCAAGAAGGAAATTAAGCAAAGAAATCATGCAATACAAGAATAAATACGTACACGTATTCCAGAAATACGTAATACAAACCACAGGCATTACAGAACTCAACCGATATCAGATCGAGTTTACAGAATGGCAGATTCTGAACAGGCCAAGGTGTATCAGCACGTAGAGGAACTGAAGGGAAAGAAGTTTATTCGAGATAGCGTATCACCATGGGCAGCACCAGTAGTACTTGTAGGGAAGAAGGATGGGTCATCAAGGTTGTGCATCGACTACATAAAGCTCAACGCGGCAACAGTAAAGAACATGTATCCACTACCAAGGATCGACGACTTGTTTGATCAATTGAGCAGAGCAAGAGTTTTCTCCAAGATAGATCTTCGGTCAGGGTATCATCAAGTCAGAGTTCGAGAAGAGGATATTCTCAAGACAACATTCAGGTCAAAGTACGAGCATTACGAGTTCCTAGTTATGATGTTTGGTTTGACCAATGCTCCAATAATATTTATGGATTTGATGAACCGCATCTTTATGCCATACTTAGATCAATTTATCGTTGTATTTCTCGACGACATTCTTGTATACTCAGCTAGTGAAGAGGAGCATAAAGATCACCTCAGAAAAGTGTTACAGGTTCTGAGAGAGAACCAGTTGTACGCCAAGCTCAACAAGTGTGAGTTTTGGATAGATTAAATTTCATTCTTGGGGCACATCATATCAGGAGCTAGAGTAGCAGTGGATCCCAAAAAGGTAGAAGTAGTAGAGAGTTGGCCAGTACCTAAGACCGTAGCTGATGTGCGTAGTTTCTTGGAATTGGCAGGATATTACAGAAGGTTTATATCAGACTTTGTAAGACTTTCAGCACCCATGACCCGCTTGACACAGAAGGATGTGTCATTCGCCTGATCGACAGAATGCCAGGCATCATTTGAAAATTTGAAGCAGAAGTTGATATCGGCACCTATCCTTACATTACCGGTTGGGCCCAGAGGTTTTACAGTGTATTATGACACGTCAGGAAAGGGGCTCGGGTGCGTCCTCATGCAGCATGGAAAGGTGATAGCGTATGCATCTAGCCAACTTCGAGACCACGAGAAGAATTATCCAACTCATGACTTGGAATTGACAGCTTTGAAGCTATGAAGGCATTACTTGTATGGTGATCGAGTGGATATATACACAGACCACAAAAGTCTGAAGTACATCTTTACTCAGAAGGAAGTAAACATGAGGCAGAGAAGATGGTTAGAGTTGATCAAGGATTACGACGTGGAGCTTCAGTATCACCGAGGCAAGGCTAACGTGGTAGCAGATGCTCTCAGTAAGAGAGGTGGTACATTTATGTTGACATCACAAAAGCATATCTTAGAAGATCTTCAGGAGATGGGCATCGAGGTTATACTTCCTAGTGATGTAGGAATTCTGGCAAGTCTACAAGTTCAATCCGACTTGGTAGACAGGATCAAGGCAGCTCAGGCACAGGACCCAAGGATTCTGAAGCTTAGGACAGAATGTGAGTCAGGGCTCAGGAAGGAGATAAAAATTTACGAAGATAGTACACTTAGGTTTGGATCACGCCTATGTGTGCCTAGTGGAGATATCAGACAGGAGGTTATGACAGAAGCCTACAGTTTTCAGTATTTTATACACCCTGGAGGGACCAAAATGTACAATGATATCAAGCAGCACTTCTGGTGGAACGGAATGAAGAGGGAGATAGCTAGATTTGTTTCCCGTTGCTTGATATGTCAGCAAGTGAAGGCAGAACAACAGAGGCCAGCTGGATTATTGCAACCGCTTCCTATCCCGGAATGGAAGTAGGAACACATCACCATGGACTTTGTGACCGGTTTACCGAAATTACCAAGTGGTAAGGATGCGATTTGGGTGATCGTAGATCGGCTTACGAAGGTGGCACACTTAATTCCTTTTAGAGTGGGTCAATCTACAGAAATATTGGCAGAGTTGTATATGCAGCAGATAGTCAGGCAGCATGGGGTCCCTATCAGTATTATGTCAGACAGAGATACCCGTTTTATGTCACATTTTTGGAAAAGTTTACATCATAGTCTGGGTACCAAGTTGAGATTTAGCACGGCTTACCATCCACAAACGGACGGGCAATCAGAACGAACAATTCAGACTTTAGAAGATATGTTACGAGCTTGCACTCTAGATTTTGGAGGATCTTGGGAGAGTCACTTGCACTTAGTCGAGTTCTCATACAACAACAGTTATCAATCCAGTATCCAGATGGCGCCATTTGAAGCACTACATGGTAAGAAGTGTAGGTTGTCACTGGCATGGGATGATATCGGGGAGAGAAAGATGCTAGGCCCATAAATGATAGTTCAGACAGTTGAAGTGGTTAAGGGAATTAGAGAGCGACTTCGAGTTGCGCAAGATCGGCATCGACATTGGGCGGACCAGCATCGTAGGCCACTAGAATTTTCTGTTGGGGACCACGTGTTCTTGCGGATCTCACCTACTCGTGGGGTCATTAGATTTAGCGTTCGCGGAAAGTTGAGTCCGCGATACGTGGGTCCATTTATTATTCTTGATAGGGTAGGCGATGTTACTTATCGTTTGTCCCTTCCACCTTCGGTACGAGAGGTGCATGATGTGTTTTATGTGTCTCAATTACGTAGGTATGTATCAGACCCAAGCCATATCCTCGATCATATTGAACTGGTTGTTGGTACCAACCTGTATTACGAGGAACAGCCCGTGTCCATTTTGGACCGAAGAGAGAAGATACTCAAGAACCGAACAATTAGCCTTGTCCGGGTTGCTTGGGATCATCACTCTTTAGGAGAGTCAATGTGGGAACGTGAGGATGATATCCGATCACGGTATCCGCACATATTTGGCTCGTAAGGTATATTTCTTTTCGTGTACCTTGATTGTCTTGATTCCTCATGCTTATCACCTTATGAGTAGAATTACTGGATGTCGTAGATTGATAAGTATAGATATATTACTTGCTATTTGACATTGTAAATTAGTTGCTTGCTCAATTGCTTGTACTTAGATTAGTTTGGCTCTGATGTTTCCATCCTGCTTGGACTTGAAATTTCGAGGACGAAATTTTTCTAAGGAGGGTAGAGATGTCACTCCCCGTTCCCAGAATACGTATTTTATATACATGTACTGCTTGAATGTATTTATTTAACAATTATCATGCATTATTCTGCATTTAAATTCCTTTAATTTCTGTTAATTATTTCTCTGTATTTTATTTTCTGCTTTAGTTTGCTTTTGGGTTCGGCCGGGTTGGTTTATTTTCAGTTTTATATGAACCACCATCATCTCCATCTAAAGCACCATCTTTTCTCTTTCTTCATTTACTCACATTTACTTCTTTTTCTTCAACCTCCATTACTCCCCCACCAACCTAGAGTGCTAGGCAAGTACAACTTGCTTCTTGATGGATCTCCAATTTTGTTGTTTCATTGCCTTCCTTACGAGATTCTAAGACACTCTAGTACTTAGCATTTTTAATTTTCATGGTTCATTTCTTGTAGATCTAAGTTTGTTGCATTTTTGGATTTCTTGGGTTTTGATCTATCTAACCTTGTTACTTTCAAGTTTTGATGGTTCCACGTTGTAGAGAATTTTATTCTGTCCCATTTTGACCTGTGGAAGTCTGGATTCTGACCCTAAATGAAGGTTTAGAGGAGCTTGGAAGCCATGGATTCCATGGATTCCATGGTTCTTCTTCTCGAAAAAGTGGAGAAGAAGAACAGTACTTGACCGCATGACTTTTCATGCGGCAAGTTTTTCTTTGGCCGCATGGCCTTAGCCGCACTGCTCTTAATAGTCTTCGAGCCGCATGAGACTCAGTCTTGAGCCGCATGAAACCCGGCTCCCTGAGCCGCATGAGACTCAGTCCCCCGAGCCGCATGAACTTTACAATTTCTAGCCGCATAGGCTTTGGCAATTCTGGTCGCATGAACTTTATTTTTTCCAGCCGTATTAACTGAACTTTTTCTCTCAGCCGCATGGCTGGGTTGGCTTTCAGCCGCATACGCATGTTTTTCCTCAGCCGCATAAGAACTCGTTCTCTTCTCCAGCCGCATGAGCGTATACTCTCCCAGCCCCATGAGCGCATACTTCTTCAGCCGCATACGTATGTTTTTTCTTAGCCGTATAAGAACTCGTTCTCTTCCCAGCCGCATGAGCGCATACTCTCCCAGCCACATGAGCGCATACTTCCTCAGCCGCATACGCTTGTTCCCTCACTGCTGTATATGCTCGATTCTCTGCAGCTGCATATGCGCATGTTCTCTCTGGCCGCATGGCTTGGGTAGTTTCGAGCCGCATGAACCATATTTTCTCAGCCGCATGGTCCTATTTTCCCAAGCCGCATAGAAGGACCCTGACTTACCCGGCCGCATAGATGAGCATCCATCTATTGCTGCCCATAGTACCTTTTAGCTGTTTCTTGTCCCGGATTGATATTTATTGACATTGATTGTTACCCTGACTAATAATTGATCATGCGTTCCTAGTTGGAACTAAGAGACTGGCTAGTCGTCTTATTGAATTAAATGAGACACGTTCATGTTAACTATGAATTATTGCAAGCGATTGGCCGATCCGAACATTGGCATATGGACACATGTTGACTTCCATTTTTTGTAAAAGCAGCATGTGCATCTTGTAGTCAAGGCATGATTATTCTATGGCTAGGTTTGATTGTTGTATTACGTTATGTAAGATCTACAACCTAGCCGCACGGGCGTCGTTGTAGAGTTGTGCATATCGTACCCTGTACGGAAGTACTCATTCTGAATGACCATGATCCACGGCATGGAATTTCAATCAACATAGGGACTATTAAGCTAAATAAAATAACGATTACATGGAGAGAATGGATTCCCGAGTTCTTACATGACAGCCATCTTCGGGACGATTAGTGCCCCGACATGCATGCTGGTTCCCACAGATACTGTAAATCTGCCACACGGATAGGGTGTGGTATCTGCCTATATTGTTATATATATTGGTGACGGGCGTCCCGCTGGGACTCGTCTAATTCATGATTGGCGCAACTGATTATTGGATAGACTAGCCTTGCTTGTACATAGTAAGAACTGAGGAATCCCTTATTGCATAAATTTCAGGGTAACTTGGAACTTACAGTAGCAAGCCGTAGTAGTTGTATGGCCGTTTAAATTGATTTGTCTGTACGCTGTACCTACTCTGTTAAATACGGAGATGAGCAGAACGTCAGGACATGATGAGTCAACTTCTGTCCTTGTTTGGTTGGAAAGTTGGCTTGAAGTGTCGTGATGTTGTGCAAACCCCTGTAGCAAGGAGAGACCTTTTTATCATATTCTTACTCCTATATTCGGTACTTGCTATTAGAGGTCTAACCTCTCTGGTTTTGCATGGCTAGATTTAGAGCCAGTTCCCGAGGACTCGGCTTACTTCCACCTCCAAGATGGTCAATAGTAGAGGAATGATCGCAGGAGGACACAAGTGGGTTCCTTGCTTCCCTGCTCGTTTTTACTATTTACTTCACTTTTGTCGTTGGCACCGACACGTTAGTCGGATTGTCTTGTACTTTCTTTTACATAATTGTAACTAAATCAGACTGCAGCTGATAACGATTGTGTATACCTTTTTATATCCTCTGGTTATGTTTTGTAAAGCCAGATCTCAAGAACATTTTGACCAAGCATTTGGGACGCTTACTGTTTTATCTTACATGTTCTCTATTTACAGTTTCTTGTTTGAATGATTGAGACAATAGATGTTGAGTAATCCTAGTAAGACTTTCATGTAGTATGCACCCCCTCGTCTTTTAGACAATATTGATCGTATTATACGGTATTCATCTACCCATAATACATAGCTGGCTGAGTCATTCCCCCGCTCTCTGGTATTCTGGTTCTGGGGCGTGACACGAACCGATTGCTCTGAAAGGCGTGCACGGTATTCCCTGGTGGGTAGGCTTTGACTGAATTCAAATTGGTCGTATGTGTGTCCCGATGGAAAAAATTAGTGTAGGAATTCTTTTTCATGGGAAAACTTATGAAGTTGTTACAACTTAAAATCGATTACAAAACTGTTGTAATACAAAATTTGGAGCCAACTCGAGATTTTGGAAAGAGAGGGAGATGGAGGTCGAATCAACATGTGATTCCTATCATCCGTTGACGATCTAAGAGAGCTTTGGGAACTGAAAGTATGAGGGAGCAAGAGCTGTTGTGATCAGGTGGTTGGAATACGTAGATTCCTTGTCATCTATATACGCCCTCTGTTCGTCATCCTTGATATTTGTAAAGAGCTAACTATTTATAGGAGAATAACTGGAGATAGTTATCTGTCCTTCGACGGGGATAAGATTGCGGCTAGGGTCACTACCTAGCAGAAATAATGTCAGAGTGGGAGTTGCGTGTCCTACATTCGAACAACAAAACCATGAATGGGGCCTACTTCTTGCACATAAAACGAGGCACGTTCTCTTGAAAGCAAGGTAGAGACGACACGCGGATTGAATGGTTGCAACTGCACGACCCACGAAACGATTATGGAGAATATTGTCACGCCCCGACCCAGAAGATCGCTCGTCCTCACATCGATTTATCCGAATCATCGTCATCGCTGGGCGTAATGCTGTACGAGTCTGGAGTTGCACTCGTACAAGGCAGGATGACAAGTTCTCAAATGGTTATCTTTGATATTGTTATTTAGCTGCGAAAGAAACAGAGTGTACGAAATAATTCTCTTTATTGATAATTGAATTGAGGTTAGAAAGGCTTTCAATAGGCCAACTAAATTTGCCAGATTTGGCTACAACACTCATGTTCTCTCTTGTCCACAAAGGATTTCACCGTTCCATACATCATGTCTTCTATATCTCGGTCATATCAATCTTGTTGTAAGGCCGAGCGTCAATACGGTCGCATGTCTCAATACGCTTTGGCATTCCATGCCTCAGCGCGTTCAAGCGAAGCTCCACCGTGAGCAAACCATTTCCTGAACCTGCTAGCAAACTAGTGGAGGATTAGTACTTTCGTCCTTGTTGTACTGATCAAAGACCCACTTTACTAAACCAACATTAAGTAGTGTATTGAATCATGCAGCATACAAGTTAGTGATCTTTCTATCCTTGTCTTAGGATCAGTTCATGGCATATTCGAAAGCAGTAAAGCAGGTTTTCATGGCAAGCATGTTATTTTAATTCGCATAAGCAAGCAGGCAACCAATAGTAATCTCGTGTTGTTTTGTCTTCTTACCAACATCGACGCACTCGTCCTTGCATCGACGCAAGATGAATACGCCTCATTCTTTTCCTGCCATGTTATAAGTGCTACGTGCAGGATCTCTTTATTTCTGCACTTTCAGCCCACTGTTCCTTGACTATATGAAGGTTGTTGGTGTATCCGCACCAGAATGGACCAACTTGTTCCCTTTTTTTCTTTCTTTTCTCAAATTGGGTAGTCCGGCACCTCCCGTATTGGGTTGCTATCCCAATAACCAGAGACTTACCATTGTATACCAATCATTGTGGCTTTCATATCAATAACCGATCGTTAATCGTCTTACAGATGTGTGTCCATCAAAGTTTAACATCCCTCCTAGGCCGAACGGTCCTGGTGCCCTGTAAGTCCCAGAATTTTGTTATTATTTTAAATTAAGGGTCTTTAAATTACAAATGATTACTTTAGCCTTAAAATAATTTATTATAATTTTTAGAAATTTTCTAGAATTTTTTAAATGATTTTTAAATAGTTTTAAAACCTTAAAATATCATTTTGCAATTATTTAACTTGTTTTTATGACAGTTTGTAATTTATTGAATGTTTTTAAGTCAGTTTGCAATATTCGTTTTGTCTGTACAAATTAGAATTTGCACAGAACCCAACGGGGGGCTAGTTTGCAAATCTAGAATTTGCATTTACCTAAGGCGGAGGGGCTTTCTGTAATTTATGAAACATGGGGGGTTTTTCTGCAAATTTAACCCACGTCGTCGGCATGGCATTGACCGAGCGGCGACCGCCACCGCGACACAGACCTAACCCTAACCTCTATTTCTGCAACGAAGACCCCAAATTGGCCCCAATTTTTAGTCTATAAAACCCCCACAGTCAAAACCCTAACCCTAATCACCACCCCGACAGCCTACGGCCATCGTACCACCGCCGTCGTAGCCTGCCCGTCCGACGAGGGAGGTCGAACTTCCGTTCGTGCAGTATTTCTTCACTTGGTTAGCACGTTTGTGTTCGTCTCGGCGAGACGAGTCCGTTGCTCATGTTCCCGACGCACCCCGACACGCGTACATGGAGTAATTCCTAACCCTAGTTTGGATACGACACGGAATCGCGTTGTGGTGACACGAAAGAGACACCATCGTGTAGAGAATGTCTTGGCGAGCACGATAGTGTGCTTCGACACAAGTTTTCATGTCGAAATGGGCTGACACGAGCTCCGAACACAGTCCCGAGTGTCCACGCACTCGGGATACGAAGATGGTGACCGCTGTTAACCTGAGCCCCCCCTTTTGTTCTAACTAAATATTAGAAGACCCCTTCCCTTTCACAGCGGTCTTAGTTGGCCTACTGGCCAGCGCGTGTGCAGTTGAACCCGCGCTCTTCTCCTCCTGCCCGAGTTCGAACCCCCCCTTTGTTCTTTCTTTTGTTTTGGTTTTTATTTTTATTTGTATATGTATATATATATATATATATATATATATATATATATTATTATTATTATATATATACTGTTATATATTGTGAGCACCCTGAATTTCGGGTTAATTTTTTTTCATTTTATTTTATTTTTCTGATTTTTTGGTTTTGATAAATATTTTATTCTATTTATTTATCTGTAAGTGTACTTTTCATGCCTTTGATATTTGGAGTGTCAGGGATGTTCAACTCTGGAAATCTTCTTCACGAGTTTTGGAGTGGACAGGATTACCTTCATGATGGTATATAGTGTCCCATCCAAACTTGTTCCCTTGTACTCTTTTTGCTTCGCTGAACTTCGGGTCGAATTAGACCATTGATCATTAATTATTTTTCCCACTCTTTTTCTTGATCATTATTAGCACGTTACCGTGACTTTTAATTTGGGAGCGCAAGACCAGTCAGTTTCTTGAAACCAACTCCTCATTGATGATCTACTCGAGACGCTCGTCACCCATGACCTTCGTGTCCCACTCAGACACGTCATTTTGTGCTCCATTTGTTTCGCACAACTTTCCCGACACGTGACCCGATTTTATTTCACTCCACGGCGTCACATTCACCTTCCAACTTGATTTGTGGGTCCCCTGTCGACCAAAACCTGTCCGCCCCAATTATGGACATGGCCCACATTGAGCCTATTACCCGTCCGCCACTTGTGTCCCATTTATTGGAATCCCCATGTGCTACTTATTTACTCATGATCATCAACACCTAATTTTTAATTCGATTTTTGCATCATGTCCGGTTTTGGATCCAATCCGGCTCCATCAAGTCCAGCCCAGCTCCATGTTGCTCTCCATCATGACACCCTCGTATTCCTTGCCCAAAAATATCAAGTGCTCATTTTACCTATTTTTAAATATTTAATGGGAAAATTTTCCATTGATTTATTTCCCTTGGAATACCCTATTTCTCCATTTAATTCCTAGCCATTTGATTCTCCAAATGAATCTCACCCATTAATTTCCCATGCAACTTTTTCCAATCCCCCTATAGTGCAGCCGGCCCTAACATTATGGAAGAGAATATTTTTCTCTCTTTTTCAATCATTATCCTCTCTTTCTCTCACTCATTTATTTCTCCACACAAAAAACTACAACCACAGCAGCTACTAACCCGACACCTCCTCCATGGCCACGCAACCCGACCCCCTCCTGGTCGTGGCTCCGGCGTTGGCCTCGCCGCCGGCCACCTGGCCAAGCAGGCCATCGACAACTCCACTTCAGCTCCTCCATTCTTCTCCTCCCATCCATCCATCCATCCATCTTCTCCATTCAACCCAAGCCCAACCACCACCACCACCACTCCAACCCAACTCCCCTCCTCCTGGCCCGGCCTCGCCGTCGGCCAGCCCCTGGCCTCCACCACCGCACCACTATTCCTCTTCCATCTTCCTCCTTCTCACTCTCATCGAACCACCAGCGCGCGCGCGCGCGAGCGCTGGTCGCCGCCGTCGGCCGCCGTAGCTCCGGCAACCCCCCCCGTGGGCGCGCAAACTCCGACGTACTGTCCCCTGACGGCCACCGTCCTCCGGGACGCGCTGTCGAGGCGATTCGTGCGTTTTGAATGACGTCCCGTCGTGTCGCGCGCGGGATCGAGTTCGTTTTGGCGCTCCGTCGCAGCGACTTCGCGCACATTTTCCCGGAGATCCGACCGTTGGATCGGCGATTTCTTTGCTCCGTCATAATCTCGGTATATCCACCTTCATCGCTGTCAATTTTCGTCCGTTAATTTTATCGTTTGATACATCAAAACCGGCCACCAAGTTGACCGTTTAAATTGTATTAAATTTGGACAGTTTCGCGGGGCCAACTTCGTCAGCTTGTATCTCCTCCACCGCAGCTCCGTTTTGCGTGCTACCAGATCCAGTGCGAAGCTGTTATAACCCTCTTACTACCCCTCCAGTTTTTTTTCATTGTGAGCTTGTTTGATTGGTTGAATTCGACGCCAAAGTTGGCCGTCCGAATTCGTAATTTCCAACTTGTAAAATTCTATTTTTGAACACGGGACTCCAGATTTTATTTCTGACACCACCATTAGACTTTTGGCGTCGTTCTGGCATATTTTCATATAAAATTTGTTAGATTTGGAGAACGTGGGCCCGGGCACGTTTTTCGGTGCAAAGTGGGTCCCACTTTCTGGGTCAACGGAACTTTTTGAGATCGGGTCAACGAAATCCAGTTCTGGAGATACCGTTGAGTTCGTATCGTCATTCTGGACTCGTTGACATATAGTTTGCTGAGTTTTGAGAACTTTGGCTCCGGCATACATTTTCGTGCAAACCGGAATTCCAAGTTCTGGTCAACTGACCAAATTGAGATCGGGTCAACGGAATCCAATTCTGGAGATACCGTTGGGTTCGTATCGACATTCTGGTTTTGTGGACATATAATTTGTTATATTTTATTGACTTATTTTTTGCACGTTTTTGGTGCAAAACGGCTCCGACACGGACACCGTTTTGACCCGAAATTATCTTTTTGCCCTTGTGTCCAAATTGGACCGTTGGGTAGGCTATCCTAGCTAATTTTACCATTCTGGACACGTTGGCGATGTTCATTTCATCGTCCGACAATGTTTGTTGATAATTTCTCTGAGTTTAACCTTTTTATAATTAATTAATAATTAATTCATATAATGTTCGTATTTCGGGATTAGTACAACGAAACTGAGATCAGCCAATTCCAGTGATCTTACATCGCTGAAATTGACAAGTTGGACACGTGGATCACTATAATAAGATTATCAACCTTACCGATAATCTCTTTATCTCGATTTGCGTGTCGTAAGTTTCGACGTACAAATAACGAAGTACACTTTATATTAGACTTGAATTGACCCTGTTTGACCAAAGTTGACCAGTTGACCCAAAGTCAACTGTAAGTCAACACTTGACCTAGTTTGACTAGATTATTGACCGGAGTCGACCTAGAGTTGTTTTGACTTAGAAGAACCTAGAATAATGTAGATTGATTATAGAGATTCATTTATTACAACTTGAACACATTGTAACCTGTATTGCTTTAAATAGGACTCTGTGGCTTCAGTGGGACCCCCCTATACTTATCAGCTGTTCAGGTTATCGAGGCAAGTACATTCTCTGATCATTTCATATTCTGCTTAGAATTATTTCCTGCAGTAGATTACTTTACTTGTACTGTCACGTTGGTCACACGGATTGGTACTATATGGATCCCTTCTTGAGATGTTATCCTTAGGGAGCATCGGGTACTATATGTTTTGTGCGTTTCACTTACATGGCGTATCATATGCTTCATTGGTTCTTTGATCACTTACGACATATACTCTTATGATCGTAGAGTCTTCCTAGAATCCTTATCCCATTTATGGTTACCTTCGGGGTCTATTACCTTCGGGGTCTATCACCTTCGGGGTCTACCACCCTTCGAGGGCTGTTACATAGCATCATATAACATAACCTGGTTGGATCCTTGTGTATTAATTGGGGGTACGGGGGAGTATAAATGGCCATGTGAACAATTCTAAAGTAGAATAGCCATGTACGCCTCTTTAGTATAGCCATGTACAATCAAGCCGTTCACATGTCGACTTTGTGCTCTAAATTACTAGTCACTGGTAGCTCTTTATTTATAGTAGATATTTCTATTACAGCTCTCTCTCTGTTTATATACATCATTTCTTTCAGTACCTGTATCTTACTTTACTGCATGATTATATTTTCTAACCTGCTATGAACTGTTGAGATGTAATGTGCTCACTCCTGTCCTGACTAGACCTGTTGATAAATTTTTAAAGATGGCCTGGGATTGCCTGCTAGCCTAGAGGAGACACAGTAGGGGTTGTTTAGGTAGTTATTTCATTTTGTCTGGAGTTGTATTTACTTTGTGGATTATTGTATCTGTATTTGAGTTTTGAGATGTATTTCTGGGATTATGTATCTTAGACACTTAGACTTCTATCTCCTGTATCTCTTTTGGATTTCATGTTTTATCTATCCTTATTATGCTCTACCTTAGATGTGATTGAGTATGTATCTGCTATGTCACCCTCATTCGGGAAGTATAAACTGTTTAGTCTTATACTGTTAGATGCATTGAGACCTAGGACAGCGTTCTACCGCCGACACTGCGGCGTAGGCTGGGCGTTGTTACGTTCTCGTGCCCTAACTCTAGGGCGCGGGTCGTGACACGTTTTTAGTGGTGGCCCATGCAGGCCGAGACTAAAAATGTAGTGGTATTCGGACTAGAGTACCACTACAGCCTGCACTAGGAATAGGATATATTTTGAAGGTACTCAATCACAGTTAGGAACCCTTGAGAGATTCCTGGGACGACCCTGGAGAATCTTATTTAACTTCGATTTGAAAACTCTCTTTTTCCCTTGATTTGATTCATTTTTACTTTTTGTTGTTAAATTTAATTTTAATGGATTATTGTTGAATTTGAGTTTGTATTTATTAATTTTGATGGATGATTGTCGAATTTTGAATTTTGATGATAGCTGTTGCATTCGAGTTTGTATTTTGATGGATTTTGTTCATTTTTGAATTTTGATGTTCGTTAATAAATTTGATTTGATTTTTGAGTATTTATTATTGATTAATTTAATTTTTGGCAAGATGAAATTATATGGGCTAGGTCATCTATGTTATGGAATCTAGTCTTCTATAGTCACATTAGCCAGCATGGTGAGGACATATAGTCTGACTCTGGATATATTTTTCGGGTGTGGGAATTTAAGATTTTTGCAGCCAAGCTAGCGGCACCGCAAAAATGTTAAATACCATGATTCTAGAGATATGTGCATAAGTCAAGGGCTCTGTGATTATCGTAGCCTTGCTTACTAGTATGACGAGGATTTAGAGTACATGATTTTGTATAGACGCATATGATGATCAGATTGCACCTTAAATATTTTTGAACATGTTTTCTCTACTTTTGTTCAGTCACTCAAAAAAAAGAATTATTATTTGTTGTTTTGTCTAGTTTCCTATTATTTAACTCAGGAGTAAGTTTAGTTGGTTTTATAAACCTTGTGAAATTTCTTGCTATGAGTTTTTCATAATACAATGAATCGATGATTTTGTTAGACTTTATCTTGAATTTGATATTTTAGCTCTGGATTTCAAAATCGTTCCTTCTTTAAACAGATAAGCAGAACAGATTTTAGCGTTATTTCTTTCTTGCTATTATCCTTGTATTAAATAATAATGATAATAAAGCTGTCTTGATTACGTCAATCACCTGCTTGCAATCTTGGTAGAGATCTAAATGTTAGTCTTAACGTAGAATAAATTTTTATATTGGGACATGAGAATATATATATGAATATATATAGCAGACACTTTGCTTAACACGTATGCATGCTACACTTGATTTTCCACCTACCTGAATAGCTATTAATATGCTGTTGATGTTAAATTTTCAAAACCCCAATATTTCTGATTCTCTGCTTTTCCTAGCTTAACCCGTAATTTTAAATATAAATTTTATGATAATAGTTTTATTTATACCACTGCACATGTATGTTATACATAGGGTGTCAATTCAAAAAAATTTTGGTTGAGTTTTGTGTTAAATTTGAAAAATCTGAGACTGTGTGCATATTAACCCTTGATATGAGATTCCGAATGATTAGTTCAAATTGCTGTTCCATTTTTTATGAAATATTTAGAGCTGCGTACATTGTTGTAAGTAGGGATATAAATTTAGGTTTCATATTCTTACATATTAGTTTGTGATAAACATTGAGTTGGTTTTTAATGTTCAAATTTCTCCAAAATCTTGAAAACTAGTTACATGTTAACATTTTTACATTGATTTCCATGTTTAGTTAAATTTCAGATTTAACATGTAATATTGAACTGTATGCGTAGATAAATGTTTTGATAGTATGTTAGGGTTTCATTTCTATCATGCTAGGATGTATTGGGAGCATTGAAATTAGTTGTGATGTTTCAAACTCCTAAATTTTGAAATTGTATTATGTTAATATTACACTGGTTAAATGTTAGCTTATTTTCAGATATTTTTTTTTATGTAAATGCTGAACTAAAACTGGGTTTAACCTTTCATACTAAGCTATAACCCTGTACAAGGACACACACACACTCTAACATAGTATATACTGTCATTTAACCTAACCCTTCCCCTCTATGTTATGATTATATATCTATAAGGATATATATAGAGTTTATGCATATATGTTATAATATATATAAATACATAACTAAGTCTCTACCTTTTTATATATATATGGTTAGCTATGCATGTTATGATTAAATAAGTTGCGTGTTGCGTATTGTGGATTGTTTAACCAATATGCCATGATTAGTGTAACTTGATAGCCGTTGTTTTGAAAACCCATATACACTTTCATGTATGTTCACGTACACACACGCCTACTACCTAACCATATGAACATGTCCCCATACACATAATGTTAGCTTTTCCTCTCTAATGCTCTCTATATTATATATTGTGATTGGATTTCAATGTAATCGACTTTCATTAATTAAACTGGTAATTTTGATTTTCTTGGGATGGTACCCCTTTTAGATGATTGGTAGTTACCTTTCTTTAATCATTTTTGATGAGTACCAGTTTTCATATAGGATGGTAGACCGCCTTATAGTTTTGATGATTTATTATTTCTGTATCTTTTCTAAGTTTAGCACTCTGGATTGCTTGTGTGTTTTGATACCCGATGACCGCCTTGGTTAGTATGACTAGTATACATAGATGAGACTTTCACTACCACCGTATGCCATAACCCTGGACGTTGTCCTTTTTGATGGTATGATTTGTTTTAATCTGGGACTTTGATTGTGGGGGTTTGACCTAGAGGGAATATGGACATTTTAATTTCGAGGACGAAATTTTTATAAGGTGGGTAGGATGTGAGCACCCTGAATTTCGGGTTGATTTTTTTTTATTTTATTTTATTTTTCTAATTTTTTTGGTTTTGATAAATATTTTATTCTATTTATTTATCTGTAAGTATACTTTTCATGCCTTTGATATTTGGAGTGTCAGGGATGTTCAACTCTGGAAATCTTCTTCACGAGTTTTGGAGTGGACAAGATTACCTTCATGATGGTATATAGTGTCCCATCCAAACTTGTTCCCTTGTACTCCTTTTGCTTCGCTGAACTTCGGGTCGAATTAGATCATTGATCATTAATTATTTTTCCCACTCTTTTCCTTGATCATTATTAGCACGTTACCGTGACTTTTAATTTGGGAGCGCAAGACCAGTCAGTTTCTTGAAACCAACTCCTCATTGATGATCTACTCGAGACGCTCGTCATCCATGACCTTCGTGTCCCACTCAGATACGTTATTTTGTGCTCCATTTGTTTCGCACAACTTTTCCGACACGTGACCCGATTTTATTTCACTCCACGACGTCACATTCATTTTCCAACTTGATTTGTGGGTCCCCTGTCGACCAAAACCTGTCCGCCCCAATTATGGACATGGCCCACATTGAGCCTACTACCCGTCCGCCATTTGTGTCCCATTTATTGGAATCCCCATGTGCTACTTATTTACTCATGATCATCAGCACCTAATTTTTAATTCGATTTTTGCATCATGTCCGATTTTGGATCCAATCCGGCTCCATCAAGTCCAGTCCAGCTCCATGTTGCTCTCCATCATGACACCCTCGTATTCCTTGCCCAAAAATATTAAGTGCTCATTTTACCTATTTTTAAATATTTAATGGGAAAATTTTCCATTTATTTATTTCCCTTGGAATACCCTATTTCTCCATTTAATTCCTAGCCATTTAATTCTCCAAATGAATCTCACCCATTAATTTCCCATGCAACTTTTTCCAATCCCCCTATAGTGCAGCCGGCCCTAACATTATGGAAGAGAATATTTTTCTCTCTCTTTCAATCATTATCCTCTCTTTCTCTCACTCATTTATTTCTCCACACAAAAAACTACAACCACAGCAGCTACTAACCCGACACCTCCACCATGGCCACGCAACCCGACCCCCTCCTGGTCGTGGCTCCGACGTTGGCCTCGCCGCCGGCCACCTGGCCAAGCAGGCCGTCGACAACTCCACCTCAGCTCCTCCATTCTTCTCCTCCCATCCATCCATCCATCCATCTTCTCCATTCAACCCAAGCCCAACCACCACCACCACCACTCCAACCCAACTCCCCTCCTCCTGGCCCGGCCTCGCCGTCGGCCAGCCCCTGGCCTCCACCACCGTACCACTATTCCTCTTCCATCTTCCTCCTTCTCCCTCTCATCGAACCACCAGCGCGCGCGCGCGTGCGAGCGCTAGTCGCCGCCGTCGGCCGCCGTAGCTCCGGCAACCCCCCCCATGGGAGCGCGAACTCCGACGTACTGTCCCCTGACGGCCACCGTCCTCCGGGACGTGCCGTCGAGGCGATTCGTGCGTTTTGAACGACGTCCCGTCGTGACGCGCGCGGGATCAAGTTCGTTTTGGCGCTCCGTCGCAGCAACTTCGTACGCGTTTTCCCGGAGATTCGACCGTTGGATAGGCGATTTCTTCGCTCCGTCACAATCTCGGTATATCCACCTTCATTCCTGTCAATTTTCGTCCGTTAATTTTATCGTTTGATACATCAAAACCGGCCACCAAGTTGACCATTTAAATTGTATTAAATTTGGACAGTTTCGCAGGGCCAACTTCGTCAGCTTGTATCTCCTCCACCGCAGCTCCGTTTGGCGTGCTACCCGTTCCGGTACAAATCTGGTATAACCCTCTTACTACCCCTCCAGTTTTGTTTCATTGTGAGCTTGTTTGATTGGTTGAATTCGACGCCAAAGTTGGCCGTCCGAATTCGTAATTTCCAACTTGTAAAATTCTATTTTTGAACACGGGACTCCAGATTTCATTTCTGACACCACCATTAAACTTTTGGCATCGTTCTGGCATATTTTCATATAAAATTTGTTAGATTTGGAGAACGTGAGCCCGGGCACGTTTATCGGTGCAAAGTGGGTCCCACTTTCTGGGTCAACGGGACTTTTTGAGATCGGGTCAACGAAATCCAGTTCTGGAGATACCGTTGAGTTCGTATCGTCATTCTGGACTCGTTGACATGTAGTTTGCTGAGTTTTGAGAACTTTGGCTCCGGCACACATTTTCGTGCAAACGGGAATTCCAAGTTCTGGTCAACGGACCAAATTGAGATCGGGTCAACGAAATCCAATTCTGGAGATACCGTTGGGTTCGTATCGACATTCTGGTTTCGTGGACATATAATTTGTTATATTTTATTGACTTATTTTCTTGCACATTTTTCGGTGCAAAACGGCTCCGATACGGACACCGTTTTGACCCGAAATTACCTTTTTGCCCTTGTGTCCAAATTGGACCGTTGGGCAGGCTATCCTAGCTAATTTGACCATTCTGGACACGTTGGCGATGTTCATTTCATCGTCCGACAATATTTGTTGATAATTTCTCTGAGTTTAACCTTTTTATAATTAATTAATAATTAATTCATATAATGTTCGTATTTTGGGATTAGTACAACAAAACTGAGATCAGCCAATTCCAGTGATCTCACATCGCAGAAATTGACAAGTTGGACATGTGGATCACTATAATAAGATTATCAACCTTATCGATAATCTCCTTATTTCGATTTGCGTGTCGTAAGTTTCGACGTACAAATAACGAAGTACACTTTATATTAGACTAGAATTGACCCTGTTTGACCAGAGTTGACCAGTTGACCCAAAGTCAACTGTAAGTCAACACTTGACCTAGTTTGACTAGATTATTGACCGGAGTCGACCTAGAGTTGTTTTGACTTAGAAGAACCTAGAATAATGTAGATTGATTATAGAGATTCATTTATTACAACTTGAACACCTTGTAACCTGTGTCACTTTAAATAGGACTCTGTGGCTTCAGTGGGACCCCCTATACTTATCAGCTGTTCAGGTTATCGAGGCGAGTACATTCTCTGATCATTTCATATCCTGCTTAGAATTATTTTCTGCAGTAGATTACTTTACTTGTACTGTCACGTTGGTCACACGGATTGGTACTATATGGATCCCTTCTTGAGATGTTATCCTTAGGGAGCATCGGGTACTACATGTTCTGTGCGTTTCACTTACATGGCGTATCATATGCTTCATTGGTTCTTTGATCACTTACGACATATACTCTTATGATCGTAGAGTCTTCCTAGAATCCTTATCCCATTTATGGGACTACTATGTATCACCTTCGGGATCTACTACCTTCGGGGTCTATTACCTTCGGGGTCTTATCACCTTCCGGGTCTACCACCCTTCGGGGGCTGTTACATAGCCTCATATAACATAACCTGGTTGGATCCTTGTGTATTAATTGGGGGTACGGGGGAGTATAAATAGCCATGTGAACAATTCCAAAGTAGAATAGCCATGTACGCCTCTTTAGTATAGCCATGTACAATCAAGCCGTTCGCATGTCGACTTTGTGCTCTAAATCACTAGTCACTGGTAGCTCTTTATTTATAGTAGATATTTCTATTACAGCTCTCTCTCTCTGTTTACATACAGCATTTCTTTCAGTACCTGTATCTTACTTTACTGCATGATTATATTTTCTAACCTGCTATAAAATGTTGAGATGTAATGTGCTCGCTCCTGTCCTGACTAGACCTGTTGATAAATTTTACAGATGGCCTGGGATTGCCTGCTAGCCTAGAGGAGACACGGTAGGGGTTGTTTAGGTAGTTATTTCATTTTGTCTGGAGTTGTATTTACTTTGTGGATTATTGTATCTGTATTTGAGTTTTGAGATGTATTTCTGGGATTATGTATCTTAGACACTTAGACTTCTATCTCCTGTATCTCTTTTGGATTTCATGTTTTATCTATCCTTATCATGCTCTACCTTAGATGTGATTGAGTCTGTATCTGCTATGTCACCCCCATTCGGAGAGTATAAACTGTTTAGTCTTATACTGTTAGATGCATTGAGACCTAGGACAGCGTTCTACCGCCGACACTGCGGCGTAGGCTGGGCGTTGTTACGTTCTCGTGCCCTAACTCTAGGGCGCGGGTCGTGACATATATATATATATATATGTACTATATTTGTATATATATATATTTATAAATATATATATATATATATATATATATATTATACTGTATTTGTATATATATATATTATTATATATATACTGTTATATATATACTGTATTTGTATATATATTTGTATATATATATATATATATAATATATATATATATATATATATATATATATATATATATATATATATATATATATATATATATATATATTATATTTAGTATTTCTATATATATATATGTATATCTATTATGTATATATATATCCATTATATATATATATATAGAAATACTAAATATAATATATATATATATATATATATATATATATATATATATATATATAATATAATTTACTTTTAAAAATAGGTATCAATTATCAAACCCATGAAAATTGATTTATATAGATAGAGAAGAAAAAAGAGAAAGAAGGTTCCCAAACAAACCCTAGTTTATGAAGGGGTTTCTCACAGGGAATGGAAGAGCAGAGATTGAGACTCAGCATGAGGTCTATCAACATTATCTACAAACTTACATGAGTACAACCAAACAAAGTGAGAAATAACAATGTCATTACTAAAAGCATATCCTTGTATGCAACTTGGGTGAATCAACTAAGTGAAAGCGCGAGTTCAAGCTACCAAACACTCAAGCAGGCATTGCCGCGGCTTCCTGTCTTGGATCCATGCAGCAAATAACTCTCTTACATCTTCAATTCATCATATCATTGAGCAGCAAAACTTTCTGAAAGGGAGGGGAAATGTGCCTTTAACAACAGGGTATACAGGAAACTCAGAGACCCTAATCTCTCCTGGAACAGGGATGCTTTCTGAAAGGAAAGGAAGGGAGAATATAAGAGTTGTAGCAGATTGATTTCTCTTCTAAGTCATTCATCATATCATGCTTATTCGCAATAAGCTTCGCTGTTTTCTCACCTCTTTTACTGAAGTTCACGGAAAGGCCATTAATAATCATGATGGTAATTGTCATCACCTCCTTCTCTCTACTCTCCTTAGAAGATTCTCCACTCTTGAAATTCAAAATCCATCCCCTAAACCCCATTTCATGGTGGAATACCTGATCAACTATTGCGGGTTCTCTCTAGACAGAGCAAAGAGAGCATCCAAGTACCTCACCGGCATCAAATCAACCTCGAAACCAGACTCCGTCCTCCATTTCTTGAGGCAGTGCGGCTTTGACGATGCCGACATCACCAAATTGCTCTCCAAGGACCCCGAAGTTCTCTGCAGCAATGTGGACAGAACCCTCAAGCCAAAGTTCACCGCTCTGCAAGGAATGGGGTTTTCAGAATGTGAGCTCGTCCAACTTACTTCGGCTACTTGTGCCCTCCGGTACCGTGATCTGCAACCCAAGATAGAGTTTTTGAGATCACTGTTGGGGACCAATGACAGGTTGATCAAAGCTTGCCGTAGGAATAATAACCTTCTTGCTGGAAACCTCAACAAGAGAATCATCCCAAACGTCTCTCTCCTAAAGGATCTCGGCATTCCTGACTGCCAGATTGCTACAATGATCGTTTCCATCCCCAGGCTAATAGGCCATAATCCTGACTATCTCAAGGCCTCGGTCAAATGGGCAGAAGAATTAGGATTCTCCAGCCACTCTGGCATGTTCCCTCATGTTCTACACTTTGTTTCCAGCAACAAGAAAGACACATTTGATGCTAAATACAAACTCTTGAAGAACCTAGGGTGGTCTGAGATGGACATCATGTCCGCATTCAGGAAGCATCCAAGATTGTTCAATCTTTCTGACCAGAATCTTTGCCGGAAGATGGACTTTTTTGCTAAGGAAGTCGGGTTCGAGATTAGCACACTAGCCTGCCATCCGGTAATTCTATCTTTAAGCTTGGAGAAAAGATTAAGACCCAGACACTCGGTTCTCCGGCTTCTAAAGAGGGATGAGCTGCAGGCAGCTAAAGCAAATGATTTCATCATGAGTAAGGACAGTTTTATGGAAAAGTACGTTGTCCCCCAAAAGGACAAGGTTCCGGGCCTCCATGAAGCTTTTGTTGCTGCTTGTGCTGGTAAGGATTCACAATTTCCATCAATGCATACTATTAAGGAGAGGTGAAATATATGAAAAACTATGCACATGCACTTTCCTTTTGTTTGTTATAGATAAGTTGATGTCATGCACTCTGTACTAAACATATTTGTTGAACAAACCCATGTATTACATCTCAAATATGCAGATGGGTTAGGTTAAAAAAAAAAAATATATATATATATATATATATATATATATATATATATATATATATATATATATATATATATATATATATATATATATAATATATGTATAAAAAATATATATATATATAATATATATATATATATATATATATATATATATATATATATATATATATATATATATATATATATATATAAATATTTTTGTTGTATATTTATGTATGTATTTCAAATTCAACTTTGTACAAAATACTATTGTGTATAAATTCGCAAGTCATTTTATTATTTAATTTTGTGACTTGTATATTTTACCCCTTTAAATATATTTGTATATATATTTTAATTCCTGTATTTTATAAATCATGGCCAATTGATATCCAAACCTAGCATGGGTTTTTGGGCCCAATTGTGTCTAATATATTTAAAGTCTGTACAAGTCATATTGGACTTGATTCATGGCTTTGGGTTCCGTATCTGGACTTCGGTTCAATTTCGAATACATGGACAAAATAGTAAATAATTAATTAATTATTTTCCAGAAACTGTTGTTTGCTGTTTTTGAATTTCTATATATATTTTAAATGCTGTAAAAATCAGGAAAAAGTTGTATTTAAATACTATGTTAATTTATCTAATTTATTATAATTTTTCCAGTATTTAATAAGTAATTTTGGTATTTTATAAAAATTGGAAAACAGAACTCATTTTCAGGATACATATGTTTGCTGATTTTTAATAAATATCTATGAGGGTTTATAAATTCCAGAAAAATTAGTATAAATTTCTATAATTAACAAGGATCCTTATGGTACTTTATTTTATGTAAAATTAAGCTTTTTGTTTATCTCAAAAATTGTTGGAACATAGTTTATAGTTTGATTTATTTATTGAATAGTTACGACTTGCAATGATTTGTGTTGTTTTGAGTTATTATAGTATTGGACCTCACCCCGAACTAGTGTAAAGGCCCTAGAAAGTTAGTTTGGGTATTGTGTCACCCCACACTGGTCTCCTATGCTAAAGTCACAATTTGGCTAGGTGTCCAGTCAGAAAGTCGTATCACACAACTAGTGTCTTAGTGTTTAACTTAGTATAAAAACTAAGTTTATGTATTATTTCTACAGTCTATAGCAATTCTATTACTGCTTTGCTTTGCTAAAGACAAGTACTTGTATAAACTTTACATATTGTTACATCAATGAACTGTGATTTCTAACCATGTTAAATACTGATCCTTGGGGTAGCAAGTTAAATCTTCACATGTTGTATTACTTTTATATCCCTACCTTGCTTAGGATAGTTTTTACATCTCTCACATGTTTAACAATGGGTTAAGAAAAAACTGTGTAACGCTCCAGTCCCAAAATACTTAGGACTAGGTACGTATCCATGCCAGCTGCATACATACGAAGTATACTCCAATGTATGGAAACCTTGTATGTATACATAAGCTGTAAAATATAGTAATCCAAGACAAACTAAATCTTATCCACAATAAAAAGATTCATAGTATAAAATCAACTTGAATATTTATGGTACAATCGTTGGACGGAGACAAAGTCCACTACCAACTATCTCAAATAAAATGTACAAGAAGGAATAGATAAAATAACAAGTCGAGCCAAGTGCAATCATCTTCGAAAGGATGGAGAATACATGCAAAGTGAACCAAAGTGCAATAGGTTGATCAGACCATCATGCACTGGTTCTGATTAGACAATATGTTAGTGGGTGCACCCAGTAAAATATGTCATGATCAAGCTTGGTAAAGAAATAAGCTTGTAAAACTAAGGCTAAATTAGCAGCATGAGATTGTCGAAATGTAAGTACGGGAGGTAGTGATGAAGGAATTTATATAGTCCAAGATCTTTTAAAATCAAGACTTGCCCGAAGTATGGGCCTATACAGTTGTCATAGTGTTTCTTCATTTATGGCTTGGTAGACTAGATAAGGTAAGGGCCTGTAAATTTATAGTCTAAGTGAATTCATCAACAAGATTCATAAGGACAAGGATTTGTTAGGTGGTGAGGTATTCTACCCAACTTACAAGAGTTAAACTAATAGTGTGATTGGACAACGGGTCAAGCAATCAAGATAAAGCACAAGGTTAGCATTAAGGGATTTAGTAGAACATATTCACATATCGGGTTAAAGGATTGAGTCAAGGTTGGATCTCTTAATTGAAGTCGGAAAGTATTTTGGTATTATGGTGGAGGTTATAGTTTGGCCATTTTGACCAAAAAGTCATATCAAGAAAATAGAGTACAAGGGGACGTGTCTTAGTGGGACATGATATATCTACATGAAGGTGGACTCGTCTAGGTCTTACATATAAAGTTTGTTGGAAGGAAAAGTCTAGTGTTGTGCTCCAAATATCAAAGTCATGGTGAAGGATGCCAAAATATCTAAAATAGAAAGTGGGAGTTCATGAGGTGATAATTAATGCACAAAAATCAAGAAGATCAAGTTAAAGCATGCAATAAAATTAATTAAAAATCTAGTAAAATAATTTAGGAACACAGTTCCAGAGGGAATATAGTCTCCTAGATAAATACAGTTAAGGAACAATTAAATCGTTATTCAAATTGCAATTGGGTTAGAAGGTAACCATAAAAGATCGAGATTCGGGAGAAAGTTGAGTAAGTTAAGGTGGAGATACAGACGCATAGTTTGGTAGATGACTAACAACACTTGTGTATATACTACTATCATGGTCATGAGTGACATGGCATTTAGTACAGAATACTTCCAACTTATTAGGGCTATCTTGGTAGCCTACCATTTAAAATTTTTAACTCAAGCTTCCTCCAAAAAGATTCTTAATAAAATTCTCAAAAATAAACTACCATAATTTTGTATTCACTCCAAGCCGTTAAATTTAACTATGACAAAAATCTAATCTCTTTCATAAAACTCAAAGTAAAATTTTATCACGTTACTACTAACTTTTCCAAAATTTAACATTTTCACTCCAACTTTTTAACTCGACAGTTCATAAATCATGAATCCATAAAATTTCTATATCACTTCATAACTTTAAAGCTCCAAAATTTTTCTCAAATAATCCTCAAGATAACCCTTAGCATATCACGAGAAAATCTAAAATTTACAGCTCAATATTTTAACGCACTCACCAACCATAACATCTACTTCTAAGTCATGCAAACATAATCACAACCCTTTTTTTTTTTCTAAACCCAAAATCTAAATAGATTTCTAAATCTTCAATCAAGGACACGATTTCAAAATTGAAACTTTTCCTCAAGGTTTGTTTTCATACCTTCCAAATATTTTAACCCAAAATTTTAATATCATTACTTCCACTTAAAAATTTAAATTTTTATTAACATATTAATCGTAACTTATATGACTCAATTTACATAGTTCATAACTGCCACTTTTACAATCTTAAGATCATTTCCAACCCAAGTTTTTATCCGTTCAAAGATGTATAACCATAATCCAATAACTTATGAATATCAAACAAAAATTCACATAAATTTTCTTAAATCGATTTTTATGCAGATTCTAACTATTTTCCTCCAGTACCAAAATAAAATTCTATCAATTCTCTGCTAATTACTACTTAGAAATCTCAAGACTAAAACTTTCTTTGGTAATAACCTACTAATCATTAAATCATCTTTTTAGAAAAATGACCTTACAACTTAGTTAAAGTCTCCTTGTATTCCCGTTGCCAATGTAATCCTTCTAGCCATATGGTTGCCCAATAAGTATATAATAGTGTAGTCGTCTTCTAACCATGGTTAAGCACAAGATGATAGGGTGTCGGTAGAAAGAGTTCAAGCAAGATGCAAAAATCAAGGGAGGCAATGAGAGTTCAAAATTTGGAAGTCGAGGGAGGTGATCAAGTATATGGATGAGATTTCTAGATTCTAATCCTATATTGCAGGCTCACATCGGTACAGTAACGTAACCGAAGTGATAAACTGGACCTGCATGGACCACCACAAAAATATGTAACGTCCAGTCCCAAAATACTTAGCACTAGGTACGTATCCATGCCAGCTGCATACATACGAAGTATACTCCAATGTATGGAAATCTTGTATGTATACATAAGCTGTAAAATGTAGTAATCCAAGACAAACTAAATCTCATCCACAATAAAAAGATTCATAGTATAAAATCAACTTGAATATTTATGGTACAATCGTTGGACGGAGACAAAGTCCACTACCAACTATCTCAAATAAAATGTACAAGAAGGAATAGATGAAATAAAAAGCCGAGCCAAGTGCAATCATCTTCGAAAGGATGGAGAAGATCACGGCCTCGACGAGAACACCTGCAAATATCACAGAAGCACACACCTGAAGAGATAACCAGGTCCTCAGAGAGACGTAACAAGACACATAATATCATACCATAATGAACTGTAAATGAAACATGACAAAAGAAAGACCACACGCTCCAACACAATGGAACCTAACCATCTAGGGGTAATGCAAGTCGAAAACTATACTGGAACGTATAAGTGGGTAGGAATAAAGCATAGCATCCGCTAGAGACTTTTGCATGAACTAGTATACGTCTCTGACCGTATATGACGCGTGGTCAGGGCTGTGCAATGGATATATTTCCTAGTCCATACTTTGCATCGCTAGCATACCTCCTGACCGTATCTGACGCGTGGTCAGGACCGTGCAATGGATATATCCTCTAGCGATACACCTATAACAGGGAAACCATGAACCCATAACCGGGCAACTAGAAGGCTGTGGGCTAGCTCCTACGTCCCAGTAGTTTTTCCCGCCCATGTATCACACAAGTCATATCCATGACTTGGCGATCCATATCTCTATACAAGTCGCTATCTAGACTCCGCTAATCCATAAATGAACCGACACACGAACCGCCCGTATCGGTAGCAAGTCGAATACGTAGGTTCGTGCCAACTCCATGATCCTCACTTCTTGTGTCGTGTATGAGACGTGTCAACAGGTTAAAGAAGTTATGGAGTATAACTTCAACACATCGAAAAAGTCAGCTACCACATATGGTCTTCACACACATGCATACGTACAAACATCAATATACATATCGATGGCACCCAAGTCATACATGGACACATTCTTACTAATGTAAAATACTAGCAACATATAAAATATCATAAATCAAATATAAGTACAAGATGGCAAGGTATCTTGCCTGAGGTTATGTGCAAAAGCAAAGATCCAGTAGCTCGAACCGACAAATAAACGGAGCCAGAGAAAGCCAAATCCCGCAGATGACTCCGGATGCTGCAACAAACATCACGAACGAGTTTGGAATATAAGATATGCCTAGAAAATGCATGTCCAAAAGTTAAATTCTGGAACAGGGGCAAAATCGTAATTTCGGGTCAAAATGATATTCGGTGTTGGACCCGCTTTGCACCGAAATACGTGCCAATATCTACGGTCTCTAAAGTCGTCAAATTATATGTCTACAGATTTGTTTTGATGAGACAAATCCAACGGTATGTCCAATTTTGGATTCCGGTGGGCCGTACACAAAATTGCCCATTGAGTGGGATTATGGGCCCGCCAAAATGGCGTCCCGATCAACCTTCTCAGAATTGAACCAAACTTGTCTCACAGAAACAGAAAAATATTTTGAGTCCAATGGCGCAAGTTTCGTCACGATTTGATGAGTGTACACGAATTTGTGACTTAATTTGCAAAGGGTCGATACGGGAGTATCTCGAGGGATACGCACTGATTTCGTCGCGCACATGCAACAAAATCGGATTCCGTCAGTTTCCACACGTTGACAACATCCATACGCGTCTTTCGATACATATAGTGTGCGACCACGTCGCCTGGTTTGTCGGGACGCACGCCGTATCGGGTGTTTTTCTACTTTTTGAAAACAGAATTTATAATTTTCCGTAAAACTTTAACAACGTGTAACTTTCTACATACTAGATGAAAAGTGAATCCAGAAGGTGTGTTACAATCTCGGTTATGTTGTCTTTGACTGCCTTTAATTAGTTTCTACAAAATTCTATTGTACAGAAAGAAAAGTGGCCGACAAGTTGGTGTTTTGAAACATTTTAATATTCCAGAAAAGTTGTTTTTCTCCAACTTCGTCTCGATTTTTCGAGCAAAATGGATGGCCATGTCCAAATCCACCTAGGGGATCTCGAAGAGGGTCATGTGGGATTTTTACACGAATTTACGGATCGAAAATCGGAGTAGAATTGACAGAGAAATTGATCGGGGAAGTGAAATACCTTAAAGTAGAAATCTGTTGTTTTATTGTTGTTGTTGTTGTCGCCGGGACGATCGGGAGGTAGAGATGCTGTCGCTCCGGCGAGGCTGGCACGCCGAGGAGTGGGAGGAGGAAGAAGGATTCGGATTTTAGGGTTTAGGTTTTCTTTTTTTTCTTTTTTTTTGAGTCAAAAGTATATATACTATAAAGGGTTATTAGGGGGTCGGCCATAAATATGTTATGCTACTGCTGCTTGTTTGCTATTGCTTATAAGGGGTGCACAAGCTGCTGCTATGGCTTGGGTGGTCGGGTGGGGCCGACCACCCATTAATGATTAACTCTTTTTTTTTCTTCTTCTTTTCCTTTTTTTTATCTAAAACTTCTCTCTCTCTCTCTCTATATATATATATATATATATATATATATATATATATATATATATATATATATATATATATATATATATATATATATATCCATAAATATACCAAAAATCTATTTAAAATCCAAATACCATTCTAAATATTATCTACCCAATTATTTAATATATTTAAACATATCTACATATATATAAAATTTAAATCACAATAAATCAACTAAAAATAATAATAATATCTCTATAGAATAATCATTTTATTAAATCTTCGCAAAATAAATTTTAATAATAATAAATTAATAAAATGTTTCCAATGGGTGAACTTATACCACACACCCTTATCCGGGTCCAAAAATTTGTACAAATATTACACGATATTATTTAATAATAAAATACCAATAATAGTACGAATAATTAAATAATTAGAAATTGCACATAAAATTCTAAAATAATTTAGAAAATATTTGTATATACATAAAATATGCCTGTATGGCCACATTTGGTCACACTACATGCTTACATTGGCTTAAATTGGTTCGGGCCCAATTCGGATTGGTTTGGACAAACCGGTCATCTAAAAATCAATATATAAAATAATATCTAAATAAAATATTTTAAATGCGTTATTTCACAACTCGGCCTGGTTTTTCTAGTTCGGACTGAACTATGGCTAGGCCTCCACGACATGGCTAATATACTGGTCAAAGCACACTGCTACATCTTTCGTACCAAAATTCATGGTCGCCTTGTGCTTAACACACAACAATGGCTAAGGTCATTTTTAATAATTAATAAAAACCATAAATTGTATAAATTAAATTTGAAGTCTAATAAAATAATAAAAAAATAATTTTTAAAAAATAGGGGTTTTACATCCTACCCAACTTACAAGAATTTCGTCATCGAAATTTAGGATTAATATGATAGATAGGGTTAAGGGATAGGAAGAGTTCGTCAATACCAAAATGCAATTAAAATTTTGAGGAGGCGAATAAACGTCGTTCAACACCACCGTGCAATAGAAAATTGTGGAGTCGATATATACAAAAATATATCATGGTTATGGAATTGAATAAGGATTGCTAGTGAAGGTAACAAAATTTTGAATATCCAATTTTAGAGAACAATAAGGAATTGAGTAGACCAAAGAGAATAAATTAGACATTTAGGAAATGTGATCCCTTAAGGGAGAACTGGATACTAATCGTCTTGGTCGAGGGTTTGATTAAGTGATGATTAGAATCACCCTCGTGCGTTCAAGAGGGGTTGGAAGGGCACAATGAAATTTCTAGGATTGGAGAGAAGAAGAGTTTAAGGTGAGGATATAGCCTCATGAGTTGGTCGGTGGCTATCCAAATTCGTGTTGGAATAACTGTTAGGAAAACTAAAGGTGATATCTTACATCTATCTATCATGTACAGTGCCTTATCTTTCCAAAATAAGTAAAAGACAAGGACAACAATGGTTTCAAAGACGGTGCTATTGAGTACGAATGCGGGGTTCATAGGCGACGAAAATAATTCAAAAGAGAATTGCCAAGGCTGTCGCGGATGAGACTCTAAGGCAAGTTTAACTATATCTCCATCCACGTAGAATAATACATACAAAGCGAACCAAAGTGCAATAGGTTGATCAGACCATCATGCACCGGTTCTGATTAGACAATATGTTAGTGGGTGCACCCAGTAAAATATGTCATGATCAAGCTTGGTAAAAAAATAAGCTTGTAAAACTAAGGCTAAATTAGCAGCATAAGATTGTCGAAATATAAGTACGGGAGGTAGTGATGAAGGAATTTATATAGTCCAAGATCTTTTAAAATCAAGACTTGCCCGAAGTATGGGCCTATACAGTTGTCATAGTGTTTCTTCATTTATGGCTTGGTAGACTAGATAAGGTAAGGGCCTGTAAATTTATAGTCGAAGTGAATTCATCAACAAGATTCATAAGGATAAGGATTTGTTAGGTGGTAAGGTATTCTACCCAACCTACAAGAGTTAAACTAATAGTGTAATTGGACAACGGGTCAAGCAATCAAGATAAAGCACAAGGTTAGCATTAAGGGATTTAGTAGAACATATTCACATATCGGGTTAATGGATTGAGTCAAGGTTGGATCTCTTAATTGAAGTCGGGAAGTATTTTGGTATTATGGTGGAGGTTATAGTTTGGCCATTTTGACCAAAAAGTCATATCAAGAAAATAGAGTACAAGGGGACGTGTTTTAGTGGGACATGATATATCTACATGAAGGTGGACTCGTCTGTCTTACATATAAAATTTGTTGGAAGGAAAAGTCTAGTGTTGTGCTCCAAATATCAAAGTCATGGTGAAGGATGCCAAAATATCTAAAATAGAAAGTGGGAGTTCATGAGGTGATAATTAATGCACAAAAATCAAGAAGATCAAGTTAAAGCATGCAATAAAATTAATTAAAAATCCAGTAAAATAATTTAGGAACACAGTTCCATAGGGAATATAGTCTCCTAGATAAATACAGTTAAGGAACAATTAAATCGTTATTCAAATTGCAATTGGGTTAGAAGGTCACCATAAAAGATCGAGATTCGGGGGAAAGTTGAGTAAGTTAAGGTGGAGATACAGACGCATAGTTTGGTAGATGACTAACAACACTTGTGTATATACTACTATCATGGTCATGAGTGACATGGCATTTAGTACAGAATACTTCCAACTTATTAGGGCTATCTTGGTAGCCTACCATTTAAAATTTTTAACTCAAGCTTCCTCCAAAAAGATTCTTAATAAAATTCTCAAAAATAAACAACCATAATTTTGTATTCACTCCAAGCCGTTAAATTTAACCATGACAAAAATCTAATCTCTTTCATAAATCTCAAAGTAAAATTTTATCACGTTACTACTAACTTTTCCAAAATTTAACATTTTCACTCCAACTTTTTAACGCGACAGTTCATAAATCATGAATCCATAAAATTTCTATATCACTTCATAACTTTAAAGCTCCGAAAATTTTCTCAAATAATCCTCCAGATAACCCTTAGCATATCACGAGAAAATCTAAAATTTACAGCTCAATATTTTAACGCACTCACCAACCATAACATCTACTTCTAAGTCATGCAAACATAATCACAACCCTTTTTTTTTTCTAAACCCAAAATCTAAATAGATTTCTAAATCTTCAATCAAGGACACAATTTCAAAATTGGAACTTTTCCTCAAGGTTTGTTTTCATACCTTCCAAATATTTTAACCCAAAATTTTAATATCATTACTTCCACTTAAAAATTTAAATTTTTATTAACATATTAATCGTAACTTGTATGACTCAATTTACATAGTTCATACTGCCACTTTTATAATCTTAAGATCATTTCCAACCCAAGTTTTTATCCGCTCAAAGATGTATAACCATAATCCAATAACTTATGAATATCAAACAAAAATTCACATAAATTTTCTTAAATCGATTTTTATGGAGATTCTAACTATTTTCCTCTAGTACCAAAATAAAATTCTATCAATTCTCTGGTAATTACTACTTAGAAATCTCAAGACTAAAACTTTCTTTGGTAATAACCTACTAATCATTAAATCATCCTTTTAGAAAAATGATCTTACAACTTAGTTAAAGTCTCCTTGTATTCCCATTGCCAATGTAATCCTTCTAGCCATATGGTTGCCCAATAAGTATATAATAGTGTAGTCATCTTCTAACCATGGTTAAGCACAAGATGATAGGGTGTCGGTAGAAAGAGTTCAAGCAAGATGCAAAAATCAAGGGAGGCAACGAGAGTTCAAAATTTGGAAGTCGAGGGAGGTGATCAAGTATGTGGATGAGATTCCTAGATTCTAATCCTATATTGCAGGCTCACATCGGTACAGTAACGTAACCGAAGTGATAAACTGGACCTGCATGGGCCACCACAAAAACATGTAACGCCCCAGTCCCAAAATACCTGCATGAGATTCCTAGATTCTAATCATATATTTTAAATGCGTTATTTCACAACTCGGCATGGTTTTCATAGTTCGGACTGAACTATGGCTAGGCCTCCCACGATATGACTAATATACTGGTCAAAGCACACTGCTACATCTTTCGTGCCAAAATTCATGGTCGTCTTGTGCTCAAAACACATCAATGGCTAAGGTCATTTTTAATAATTCATAAAAACCATAAATTGTATAAATTAAATTTGAAGTCTAATAAAATAATAAAAAAATAATTTTTAAAAAATAGGGGTTTTACAAACTGTTAGTAGAGTACGTGATCATGGCCCCCTTCCCCGTATGTATTTATCGCGCACGATAACATTCTATATGTAACTTTGTCTTAGGTTCTGATCCCGCATTTGTGTATGGATATACACCGATGCCGTTCGTGCACATATGTGCATGCCAAAAAACTTGATATGTACCGCTATACATCCTATTCACCTATTGATCGATCACGTACATGCTACATTTTTAAACTTTTAAACAAATATATGTTGCCATTTCTAAAAAGAACCAATTAAACCATGATATGCCATGATTCTAGTTTATTACACTTCTGTTCATTTCTTGTTTCGTACATTTAGTTTGTTAGAATCAGTACTTGCTCCCGTCCTGACAGGATAATGTTGTAGGTATACTTACTGAGGAGGAGTTGCTTTGCAATTTCTATTATGGAGTTGCTGCCGAGGACCAAGCTTTATCTTACGAAGATGTACCTGCAGGAAAACTCGTCTAGTTGTCTATTTACTTTAGACTTTTGAGAGTAGTCATGTATTAGACTATGTATTTTATGACTGGACCTGTATCCAGCTTTACATTATGGACTTGTACTTAGAACTTTCTTATATACGAGATGACTTTTGTGTTTGGAACTTTTCTGACTCTTTATTACATATAGAACTGTTAGCACATTTTAGTCTTATCTTGTTATCTTTAGAACAGCTTACTACGCTGTATCTCAAGCGTAGGCTGGACATGACTCGGCCCGGCCCAACAATTTAGGTAGTGGATCGTGACATGCCCTATCGCACCCGTTCGAGGGAATCATATCCCACACGTGCACGGGCAATATCTTAAGTCCATTCGACCATGCAACGTGCGTCAAACTCATACAACCAAACATAGTCTTGATTCCGAAACTCAGATATCACATCGTCTTGTAATTCTCTTTCTTTTAATGTTCATACTTTCTATGTTCTTGAATTCTTTGTACGATGTCATTCTTCATTTCAATGTTTAATGGCACCATGCCTCAACTCAATGTTCGTCAAACGAACGACCCGAAGGTCCTGAACATTTCCAAGGAACCATGCCACATTCGACAGTTCTATCACATTCATGCCACAACTGTTCTCTTTGTAACGAAGCCATCTTTTTATGATTCTCGTGCACGTACACACGCTTTGACACAGTTGTTCTCTATTCTTCGAGTCGTGCATGCACGCCTCGTGTAGCTCCCCTTTCCAAAAAATTTTAAAATATTTTTTTTATTTATTTGATTTAAATGGTAATTTTTAGAATTTTTATAAATAATTATTTAGTTAATTATTACGGTAGATGACTTTAGCTGTGGTTGAGTTTTGAAGTACCAGACGACTAGGAATCATGGTATGGATAATACAGTGGCGTGCTTTGACTGTGTTTAGCCATGGTAGGGGAGTACCGGGCCATAGGTGTGTTCTAACTAGGAAAACCAGTCCTGTAGACAACCTATACGAGATCGAACTCCTTTTTGTAGAATTATTTTTAAGGTATTATACTGGAAGTTATTCATGGATAAAAATCAAGAAAAATCTGTTTTGAAAATCACAAAAACCTTCGATACGACGTGCGTCTCGCCAATTCGGACGACGTGGTCGCGAACCGAAAGCATCGAAAGGTGCATATTGGCTTCATGGACGTGTGGGCTTTGACGGAATTCAAATTGGTCGCGTGTGCGCGACGAATTTGATGCGTATCCGTCGAAATTCACCGTATCGGCCTCTGTGAAATTTTTCCAATTATTTTATGCACGATTGTCAGATCGAGACGAAACTTACGCCAACAGAACCGTATCATTTTTTTTGGTCCTGTATGCCAAGTTTGGTCCAATTCTGAGACAGTTGACCGGATTGCCGTTTTGTGGGCCCCACGATCTGATTTAACGGACGATTTTGTGCACGGCCTGCCGGAATCCAAAACTGGACATACATTGGGTTCGTATCATAAAAACAAATTCGTAGACATATAGTTTGATGACTTTAGAGACCATTGACTCTGGCACTCTTTTCGGTGCAAAGCGGGTCCAACGGCGGACATCGTTTTGATCCAAAATTACCGTTTTGCCTCTGTATCCAGAATTGGACTTAAGGACAGGCAATCCTAGCTAATTTGACTATTCTGAGAATGTTGGCAATATCTTTTTTAGCTTTCGGAGACAGTTGTGATAATTTAGACTTTATGGCTTAGCAGTTGGCTATATTATTGTTGGATCTGCGTGCAACCTCCAGACAAGTATACCTTGCCGAACATATACAGTATTTATATTGTTTTCTCTTTCTTTATTGTATTTCTTTTCATATTGTCATATGATTCCATGATGTGATTGATTTGCCCTTGATTGGTTTACTTGTTCTAGATTACGTGCACGTATAGGATATTTGACATTGCTAGATTATTAGCCTTTTCGTGTTACCTTATCTCGTGATCGAGTTTTCAGTTTCTATATCTTGTACTTGACTTGACCATTCTTGAATGTGAGCATCTTGTATTGTACTACAGTTGAGATATACTATAGATTGGGAGTATCTTACATTGTACTACGACCTATAGCCGATTCCTTTATCTTGATATTGCTTGATTGACTTGACTTGAGACATACTATAGATTAGGAGTATCTTACATTGTACTACGACCTATAGCATATATTGACTGATTGATTGACTTTACTTACGATACTATAAATTGGGAGTATCTTGCATTGTACTACGATTTATAGGAGTCTACTTGACCTTGTATCCTTTAGGAGAGAAGATCGATATTAGAATTGGCTAATCTCGACTGAGAGTTTCCTGCTTATACGTCAATTAAAACACTATAGATTGGGAGTATCTTGTATTGTACTACAAGCTATAGGAGTTCTGATTGATAGTTAGCCAAGTGTAGTATTACATTTCCACACGACTCGTCGTCCTTAGATGTTCTTCTTGCAGTGTTCTTATCCTCCATACATATTATTTACTATCATATTAGTAGACATGTTTTATGTATCTGGCTAGTCCTCTGAGGATCTGATGATCTCTTCAGGTAGCTGATTGCACGGAGTTAGTTAGCTAAGCATGTGGTAGTTGACTTCAATCGTATGATTCACATATTTTGTTAGTGTTATTGATTTACTATCTTTCTCATGCTTTTATGATATATCCTGCTTATCAGCTTAGCTTTATAGACTCATATTATTCTTGGAGTCTAATCGGACATATAGGCTAGTAGGCTGCAGACCACGACCCATAATTGTTCATTCTTGTTTTATATGATTCTTGTGGATTGAGATATAGTTTAGATTAGACATAATACCCTATTCTGGAAAGCTTATACGTATTCGAGTTGGGCTGGAGTTTGCTTGATATGTAGCTGGCTTGCTCACGCTCTCGCGTCCCGAAAAACGGGTGCGGTCGTGACACCTCGATACCGTATTTCCATATTCTATGCCTTAGTGTTCAACCTTCTTGGCTCGTGCACTAGGGCACTCGTCTCAATAATCTTTCAATGTGCTAGCCTTCTAACTCGTGCATGAAGGCACGAACGACTCGTGTGCTGAGGCACTTGTCAATACAGTTATCCAATGTTCTTATGGCTTGCGCACTGGGGTGCTCGCCTTTACGATATTCAATGATAAATAGCAACTCGTACATTTGATGTACATTTCATTTTAATTGTTCTATCTAGTGTTCGACACGTACTATGTTCATCTCTCGATCGAGCCACGCCCGTGGTCTCGATAGGTTAACTTAGCATACAACGATGTATTTACTTTGGCATGAAGGAGTAGGAAAGAAGAGTCAAAGTCCTCCCACCTTAGCCGATACGCCTTGTCGTTTCGTCGAGCCGATGCGGGTCGATTTCATAACTTTGTTTGCACGGCCAACTCTTCTGACTTGGCCATTTGAACAGTTCATGCTACGTTGAATTATCCAAGCGATTTGGCCTACCATGCCTATGTTTCAGTCCGTGGCAAGGCGACAATTTGGTTTTACGGACACTATTGCAAATAAGGCAAAATGTCGACCTCTTATATTTCAGTGTAAACGTAAAGCCTGCACACGAAACCAACTAAAATCAATATTTGTCTGAATTGGACTAATGCCTTGCGTCGATTTGATTTATTGGTTCTTTGAACCGATTCAATGCTTCTCGTTCGGGCCAACGTAACTCTTCGAGTCAACGACTTAGCATAATGTACCGTGCGGAGCGGTGAGCATTATTTGCGCATAAATTTGTGTGTGAGCAATGTTTGAGCGCAAATTTTTTCGTCTTAGATTTTAAAAGAACTCTGACAAACTGTCAATCTTTCAAGAAGGAATTTGCGTGTGAGCACTATTTGTGCATAAATTTCTCCATCTTAGACTTTTCTGTGCAGAAAACTCCCCCAAGCTAGAAAGTTAGTTTTAAAACAACGTAAATATGTTTTTCTTCATGTGTACAAAGACAATTTCCCGTATACTTTGTAGTCTCTTTGTCGATGGTGCCTCTTGTCGATATCATAGGATCTATCGAGGGCATGTCCATACGTACTACCTAAGTGATTGTCGAACTTTGACTTTCCTCAGTCTGACAAAACTCTCCTGAAAGATAAGACAATTGTTGATAGCTTTCCAGGATAGAGATATGTTGAATCTATGATAAGTAGCAATCTACCCCTGATTTTTTTATTTTTTATTATTTATTTGACCTAAATAGTAACTTTATATATATATATGGTCTTAGCCATGGTTAAGTTTGGAGATGCATGTTGACTGGAAATTATGGCATGACTAGTGTAGTCGTGTGTCATGGCTAGCATATTAGCCATGGTAAGGATGACGTAAGCCATATTTACGTCCCTTGTATGAAAATAAGTCAAGTTGTGGCTTAAACCATATTTTTGTATTAATTAATTATTTTTATAAGCTTTTGACATTTTAAGAGATCTGGTTGTACCAAATTTGACCCGAACCAAACCCAAACCTATTTAGACATGTAGTGCGTCCAAATACGTCATTGTATATATATATATATATATATATATATATATATATATATATATATATATATATATATATATATATATATAAACTATTTAAGTAAATCACAAACTAACTAACCACCCTAATAAACTACCTATTTTCTCTTTCTCAACCGAAACCTAGCATAAACCTTTTCTTGCGTGCACCCTTCCCATCCTATTTTTATGGATGGTCGGCCTACTTAGGATTCCATATACATTACATATAAATATCTCTCTTTTAAACCCATATATAATCCAATCATCATCAAAACCCTAACCCTAACAAAACTTCTTTCCTAACTTGGTAAGATTTTTGACAACCTCCATTGCCCACAAAATCATCCATCATCATCTCCTACATCAAAAACCTTCCCTCCGATCCAAAGTCATCCTTTCCTCCAATCTCTACCAAAACTCTATTAAACTACCAAGAAATACTATCTCCTCCATCAAACCCTATCAAATCATCATCTCTATCATCTTAAGAGCAAGAAGGAGGAGGAGAACATTAAGAGGAAGCAAGGAGGAGCGTACTGAGGAGGAAGAAGAAGCAATCAAGAATCATCTCCAACAACTTCTTGGTAAGTTTTTCGAAAAAACCCACTTCTTGATTCTTCCCATGGCATGATCTACCACCAAATAAATATCAAACCATCTTCTAAAAATCATGTTCTTGATTAACTATAATAAGAAAAGAAGCTAGCTAGGATTGATCATAATCATACATGTAATTTTTTAATCCAAAACAGTCCAAATTCGCCATAACATTCATCTTCGGTTTTTAACAACCATAGTAACTTCAGAAGGCCATAACTTCCATCTCGGGACTCCAATTAATTCTCCATTTTTTAGCAAAATCGTCTCGAAGTTATTATGGTTGTTAAAATATATAAATTAATAAGCCAAATTCAATCTAAAATTTTCTGTAAATTTTTTTGAGTTTCAGGTGTCAGAAAAATGAATGTATTTCGATGTTTTTACGATTCTGGGAGTTTTTGGACACGGAAATGCGATTCTTTTGAAGTTTCGGAAAGCAGACACGAAGACTTATGACATACTTAATCCTAAAATTTAGTAAATATGTATAATAGGTATAGTATTGGTTACAAGTAGAGGACAGACTATACGACATGGATTTTTACGTATAATTTTATATGTTGTTATTTATAAATGCAAGCTGTGAATATAAAATTATATGTAGCTTATTTATGGGTGTATTTAAATATAGATATATGTGTTATGTATATATGCATATTTTTCCACATGTATATGTTCATATATCGAAGTTTTTCTATGTATTTATAATAATACCTACAAGTTTTCTTTTTCTAAAAATAACCCCAATAAGAATCTTACTTATAAGGTTGTATGCAAAAATCTTCATAAGTAACATATATAGAAACTTATTTGTGGTTTAAAATCTATATTAATTTAATTATCTCCTAAGTTTTTTGCTAAAATAATATATAGAATTTTTGTTTATTATAAATTAATATGTGTTCACAAATATATTTATGTGTAATAAGATATTTATATAAGTTATTTTTATCGATAGACATATGTATTTTTCTTAATTATATATGTAAATTTTTAAGTCTATTTAAGTAAATTTAAAGTACCAATATTTATATTAGTTTCCAAGAATTTATATATCATCATTAGAATAACCTTACTAAATTCTTAAAGTATATATATAGGTTATTGATAAAGAAATTTTATTTTCCTAGATTAAATCCTAATAAGGGCGACCTATATGTATATAGATGTGGATGTATACACTGTGTGTTGATTCTTGGTTGTATGTTTTGGACTTTGGTAGAGTACCTGTGAACTGTAGCATGTGCCTAAGCATGGACATATCATTTGGTATTGGAGTCTCAGCAGCTTGGACAAAACTCTAGGCAGGTAAGCCTTGCATTCTTTATAATATATTTACATACGTGAATTTCTTTTCTTGCATAACATGTTAGTGATTATTGTTGCGATATCTGCCTGTAAGTCATTAAAACTAGATAAAAATGCGAGCACAGAGTCCTTTCCGATCACTGCAACAACGAGGTTGGACATATCTTCAATTATAGATGCCCTCGACGTTGTAGTACTTCTCCTGTTTGATGACCAACTAACTCAGTTAATGTTCTAGAAAACGAAAACTACACGTGTTCTGTGAAAATTTCATTGAGAGTAGCAGGTAGTATATATATATATATATATATATATATATATATATATATATATATATATATATATATATATATATATATATTATATATATATATATATATATATAATATAACAAATTATTGATGAGTCTCTCGTGCGACTCGGGAGGCGATCGGGCGAATCGGGCTAGGGTTCTGTTAGCGATTATATTTGTAACTAATGTAAATCTGGCCCATAAGTCCAATCATGTAGACAGCCCAATCATGTAGACACTATATATATTATAACCAGCCCCCATCAATAAGAACAAGGCATTATTATTTCCTACATGGTATCAGAGCCTCCAGAAAAATCCTAGCCGTCATATTCCCCCTCCTCAAACTCCAAGCTGCTGTCAACCCCTACGCGCCCCCTACGCGTCCGATCCGGTGCCGCCGACCCATACGCGCGTCGACCCCTACGCGCCCGATCCGGCACCGCCGACCTCTACGTACCCGATCCGGCACCGTCGACCCATACGCGCGCCGACCCCTACGCGCCCGATCCGGCACCACCGACCTCTACGCGCCCGATCCGGCGTACCGATCGCGGGTGATTCGCTGCCGACCACGTCCATCAGCGGTCGATTCGTCGCGCGTTTGGCCGATCCGTCGGAGTTGTATAAACTTTTGTACACCCGACCTCCGTGAGCGGCCGATTCGCCGTCGACCCTGTCCATCAGCGGCCGATTCGTCGCTCGTTCGGCCGATCCGTCGGAGTTGTACAAAATTTTGTACACCCGACATCGGCGATGGCTGATGATGCTGCGTCCAGCTACTCCATCGCGAATGACGGTGGTGATACACACAACCCAGATTATTCTAATCCGAAGGATCCATATTTTCTGAGTTCTGCTGATCAACCAGGAAATATCATTACTCCTATTATTTTCCGTGGACCGAACTATGCTGAGTAGTCTCGGTCGATACGTCTCTCCCTGATCTCTAGGCGAAAGATCACCTTTCTGGATGGTACTGAACTCAAACCTGTTAATGATGCTAGTAAATTGCTTGATTAGAGATGTGTGCAAGCACTATTGGTTCAATGGGTTCTTAATACCATTGATCCGTCTCTGAAAAAATCTTTGCCGTACTTTGAGGAGGTTTATCCATTGTGGAACTTGTTGGAGAAAAGATTTGTTGTTAGCAATGGCACTCGGAAGCAACAAATTAAGGTGGCTTTGGCTGAGTGTAAACAAACGGCTTCGATGTCTGTGGAAACCTACTTTAGAAATTTGCAGTCTTTCTGGGATGAACAAGCTGCTTATTTTCCATTGCCCACTTATACCTGTGGTGAACTTGCTGCCAAGCTACAGGCTATGAGGGATGAATACCACTTTCAGGACTTTATGTATGGGTTGAATGCTGGGTTGTATGGTCATACCCGATCTAATCTTCTGGCTTAGGATCCTCAGCCAAGTTTAGATCGGGCATACCAGACAGTCCGTAGAAGGAGGATATACGTAAACCTCAGGTCCAATCCGCTGCTGAGGAGGTGTTGGCGCTGGCTATCAAGACTTCACCTCGTCTTTCTGCTACTTCTAGTAGTAGAACCTCAGATTCCAGGAAAAAATCAGGTATGATCTGTACTCATTGCAAGAAAATAGGTAATGAAGTTGCAAATTTCTTTGCCAAGATTGGCTATCCAGAGTGGTGGGAGACTCGTCCTCGGCGTGAGGGCGGACGTGGTGCTGGTGGTGGCAGAGGCCCGGCACGACAGCAGAGACGTGATGGAAGACGCGGTGCTGGTGGCGCGGGGGTTGTTCATCATGTCGCCGCTGCTGGTCATGGTGTTCCTGCTGGTCTTACTGGAAGTTCGGCGGATATGATGCATGGAGGGTATCCTTCACCACTCTCAGGTGAACAATGGCAGAAACTGATGAGCTTGCTGGATAACGACAATCCTTTCAACCATGGTTCTTCAAACACTAATCGTCTAATGGGTAAGAATTCTTCTGTCACTTGGATATTCGATACTAGGGCTACTCTTCATGCGACGGGTTCTCGTGACTATTTAGTTGATTGCTTTAAGGGCCCTGTCTGTCCTGTGATTTTGTCTGATGGGAGCACTATTGAGGCTGTTCTGAGAGGCAAAGTATTTTTGACTGCTTCATTAGTGTTGACGGATGTTCTTTATGTTTCGACATTGACTTGCAATTTGATGTCTGTCTTACAATTGATTGGTGCCAGAAATTGTGATATATTATTTACTCCTAATTTGTGTTTTGTTCAGGACCGAAATACGAGGATGGTGATTGGAGCAGGTGAACAAAGGGGTAAACTTTAATTCTTGGGGGAGGTTCCAGCTTCTTTGGCTTCGGTGATCCTGGCATGTAGAGAGAGTGATTCCGAGGTTTGGCATAGTAGACTGGGGCATCCTTCATATAAAGTAATGCAGACTTTACCTTTTCTCTCTGGTAGTAGTGTGTTTTCTCATAAGGCTTGTGATATTTGTCATCAAGCGAAACAAACTCGTGATGCTTTTCCTGATAGTAGTAGTCGTGCTTTGAGATGCTTTGAACTTATACACTGTGATCTGTGGGGACCATATCGTGTTCCGTCATCTAATGGGGCACGATATTTTTTGACTTTGGTGGATGATTTTTCTAGAGCTGTTTGGGTTATTTTATTGAAGGATAAGTGTGCTGTTTATTCTATGTTTCTTAAATTCATTGCTATGGTGAAGCGTCAGTTTGGGGCTGATATCCATCGTGTGCGGAGTGACAATGGCACTGAATTTAATTGTTTACGAGATTATTTTTCATCTCAAGGTATATTGTTCCAAACATCCTGTGTTGGGACACCTCAACAGAATGGAAGGGTGGAACAAAAACATCGACATATTTTAAATGTAGCCAGGGCATTGAGATTTTAGGGTTCTCTTTTTTTGGATTTTTGGTAGAAATGTGTTCTGGGTGCATGTTATTTGATCAATAGAACACCTTCTAGTATCTTGCATTTTAAGTTACCTTATGAAGTTTTATATGGTTCGGCCCCTTCGTATGATCATCTACGTATTTTTGGTTGTCTGTGCTATGCGTATGATTTGAAATCCCGACATGATAAATTTGCTAGCAGGAGTAGAAAATGTATCTTTGTTGGGTATCTACTTGATAAAAAGGGATGGAAACTGCATGATTTGGAGACTGGTGAATTTTTTGTGTCCCGTGATGTTACTTTTTATGAAAAAAAAATTTCTGGGTGTGGCTCTGCTAGCGAGATGTCTTCTGCGATACGTCATACATCTATTGAGGTGCCGGGAGACGATATAAGGGCTTTAGGGATGATGCCGGCTACGGTTGCTGAGGCCGGAGTAGTTGCTGGCGGCTCGGCACTGAGTGGCGAGGATGCACAGGTAGCTGCAGAAGTATTGACAGGAGAGTCTGCTGGGGGTGATGCGGATACTACTGATGATACAGGGGATACAGTGTTGCCAGAGGTGCCCGACGAGGTAGTATTGGGAAGGGGAATGAGAAAGAAATCACAGCCAGTGCGATTACAAGATTTTGTGACGAATGTTGTGCGAAGTAAAAGTCCTCCCTTCACCACAGTTCATTTGTTCCCGTCACTTCCTCAAGTACTTCCATCCTCTAACACAATTTCTAAGTTATAAAATATTTACTGCTGGACACAAAAATTTTCTTGCAGCTATCATTGCAGGCGTAGAGAGTGCTTCATATCGCCAGGCCTCGCGAGATTCAGGCTGGCGTGCAACTATACAAATTGAAATACAGGCTCTGGAAGATAATGGGACATGGAGTCTTGTCGATTTACCTCCTGGGAAGAAAGCATTAGGAAGTAGATGGGTGTAAAAAATAAAGTACAACTCTGACGGCAGTGTTGAGTGCTTAAAGGCACGGTTGGTTGTGTTCGGTAATCATCAGGTTGAGGGGATCGACTATTCAGAGACATTTGCCCCGGTAGCTAAGATGCCTACAGTTAGGGCGTTCTTGGCTGTTGCAGCTGTGAGAGGCTGAACTTTGTACCAGATGGATGTGCATAATACTTTTCTTCATGGAGATCTGACAGAAGAAGTGTATATGAAGTTGCCGCCAGGTTTTTCGCATAGTGAACCCAACAAAGTGTGTCGCCTGCGTAAGTCTCTATATGGATTGAAACAGGCACCACGTTGTTGGTTTGCTAAGCTTGCTGCTTCTCTGATATCCTATGGATTTATTCAATCTCATTCCGATTATTCCATTTTCTCTCTTTTTAAAGGGAAGGTAGAGTTGCATGTTTTCATCTATGTGGATGATATGATTGTGTCTGGTAATGACTCAGGTACTTTAGAAGCTTTCAAAAAGTACCTTAGTTCTTGCTTTCACATGAAGGACCTTGGTGTGTTGAAGTACTTTCTTGGCATAGAGGTGGCTCGGAGTGCAGAAGGAATTTTTTTTGTGTCAAAGGAAGTATGCTTTGGACATCATTTCAGAATGCGGCCTGATGGGGTCTCGACCTGCTGGCTTTCCCATGGAGTCCAATCACAAGCTGGCATAGTCGACTAGTCCAAAGATGGCGGATGTAGAGACTTATCGGAGGCTGGTTGGAAGGTTAATTTATCTATCATTTACTCGCCCTGACTTAGCCTATGCTGTGCATATCTTGTCTCAATTCTTACAGGAGCCTAGACAAGTTCATTGGCATGCTGCTTTGAGAGTTGTCAGATATCTCAAACATACACCGGGACAAGGTATTCTTTTGAAAGCTGATTGTGATCTCCGTCTTTCTGGTTGGTGTGATTTCGACTGGGCCAGTTGTCCCTTGACTCGCCGCTCTGTTACAGGTTGGTTGGTGTTTCTGGAGGGATCTCCTATTTCTTGGAAGACCAAGAAGCAACTAACTGTTTTTCGATCTTCCGCTGAAGCTGAATACCGATCTCTTGCTGTGCTTGTTTGTGAGTTGAAATGGTTGAAGGAGTTATTGGTGTGCTTGGGCGTTCGCCAGGAGTCTGCTATGTCGGTGTATTGTGACAGTCAGTCAGCCCTGCACCTGGCTCAGAACCCGGTATTTCATGAGCGCGGTAAGCATATTGAGGTGGATTTGCATTTTGTTCGCGATGCTATTAGAGATGGCACCGTAATAGCCTCGCATGTTCCTACTTCTTCTCAACTGGCTGACATCTTCACCAAGCCCCTTGGAAAGCATGCGTTTGATTCTTTAATTCCCAAGTTGGGCATTTGTGACTTCCATGCTCCAACTTGAAGGGGGTGTTAGCGATTATATTTGTAACTAATTTAAATCTGGCCCATAAGCCCAATCATGTAGACAGCCCAATCATGTAGACACTATATATATTGTAACCAGCCCCCATCAATGAGAACAAGGCATTATTATTTCCTACAGGTTCCTACCCTGCGGCCGCCGAACCCCCTCGCCGGCGGGGAGAGGAAGAACGGAAAGAAGGGGGGCGGACAGCCCCCCCCAGATCGGCGGCGAAGCCCCCAAAGGCGGGGAGGTAGGGACGGGATCTCTGGTGGGGGGGTCGGGCGGATCCCCCGGTTCAGGCGCAGGCGGCGGCGCCCCCCTGGCGGTGGGGGAACGGGAGTGAAGGTGGGAGGGTCGGGCGGACCCCCCGGACATGCTGCAGGTGGCGGCCCCCCCTCCGGGGGGGGCGGGTTTGACGTCAGGGGGGTCGGACGGTCCCACTCCGGCGGTGACTGCGGTGCTCCCCTCTGCCGGAGGGGGGTCGGGGTCGGTTCCAGTGTCTTCGGCAGGGGATCGGACCCTTCGGGGTGATTCCAACGCCCCGAATTTCGAATTCGGTGCCGAATCTGGTTCTCAGGGTGGCCAGATGGAGAGAGGAGGATGGACGATGGTTACGCGTCGTCACGTGACAAAGACCGAGGGAAAGGCAGGAGGAGGACAAGGCCATGTTAGGGATCGACATCCTGCTGATAGACGTCAGGGCGGGTCAGGGGTACGGCCATCGGCCCGTGGCCCTGTGGTGTCTGCTGGGAGATCGGTAGGCTGGCGGCCTAAGGCGACCGCGGCGGATAAGGGAAAGAGTAAGGTGGTGGATCTCGACGATTAGGGGTCTTGGACTCCCCTTCCCTCCGCTGGGGGTTACCCCCAGGCCACATGGGGCGGTTACACTTCCGGCTAGAAGGTCCTGGGCAGATATCTGCAAACCTGTGGGGCCAGAAAGTCCCACATCGATGGAGCACGTGCCGCCGATCAAGGCAGGGAGGGATTTCCGGACCTCGTTCCCTGCGGAGGAGATAGAGAAGGTGATAGCATACTGGAAGAATACTCTGGTTTTGTACGTCCTAGGCAACAAGTCGTTCTACAGACAGATCCTGTAGCTCCCCTTCCCGAAAATTTTGAAATAATCTATTTTTACTTATTTTAATTAAATGGTAATTTTTAGATTTTATAAATAATTAATTATCATATTTAATTGTTATATTAAATTTTTATAATGTGGTTTATATTTTGTGCGTATATATATTATATATATGTGTATGTGCATGTATATATATATATAACTATATATACTATATACGTGTATGTGTATGTAAATACAAATATTAATATAATAAATAAACATGTGAATATATATGTATGTGTATGTATATATAAAATATATATCGTATGTATATAAAAATATAAATATTATACATGAGAGTATGTGTATGTATATATAAAATATATATATTATATGTGTATGTGTGTATACATGTATACAGATATATGTATTTAAATATATGTGAATTGTGTATATGTAAATTCTAAATATATAATATAATATGTGTGTATGTATGTATAAATGTATAAAAATATATATGTGTAGGTATATATATATATATATATATATATATATATATATATATATATATATATATATATATATATATATATATATATATATATATATATATATATATATATATATATACAAAAAAAAAAAATATATATATATATGTATACATATAGTTGTATATATAAATATATATATACATAGTTATTTGCTAATCTATATACATAGTTCAAAATGTGCCAGTGGCTCTGGACTAGGTCTGGTATTCTCGGATCAATTCACAGCTTAGTCCATATAAGTCCAGATAGGTGTTGCTCTAATCTATATACATAATTATTGCTAAGTATAAAGAAATAATAAAAAGAAAAAGAAAAAAAAAGTGCAACAGCTAAATCCCCAGCAACCCAGCGTAGCCTACAACCCCTCGAGCCCATGAACCAACCGAGCCCAACACCCCAAGCTCCCCACGAGCTCAGGCCCCCAACCCCCTGTATAAAATGCAACAGCGTCCGTATATATACACTAGAGAACGGGATCAAGCGAGATCGATGCTCGAGATGGAACAAACCCTAAAATTTCTCGACACCGCACCTTCCCAACACCGCCACGACCCTCGCCAACACTGGGCGCACCCCCACGCGCGCGTGCGCCACCCTGGGCCGTCGCCTCCGGCCGGCCAGGCGGTGGAACCAGCCGCACGCACGCACGTAACAGCAGCGAAGGCAACCGACGACCCTACTTCGTCGCAACCGTGTGCAGCGCTCGCCGAATCATTTTACGATTTTCTTTTGCTGGTATGTTCGCAACATATAGGACACCAAACGCCTTCAATTATTTTGAATTTAGACGCACTACGTTGTCCGATAAATCGAACCAAAGTTCGACGAAAATCTGTCCCAAACAGGACAGAAGAACCAGTCCAACGACCCTAGTTCACGAACAGTTTTCTCCCAACCCATGCACGATTTTGAGATTCTGTTTGAAGAGATTCATAGACAACATATACAGGATCGAAACGCCACTGATAGAATTATTTTTGTATTATTTTACAAGAAATTATTTATTGCTAAAAATCAGGAAAAACAGTTTTTAGAAAATATAGAATTTCAATAAAATGCTCCGATACCACGTACGTTCCGCCAAACCGGGCGACTTGGTCACGAACCGAAAGCATCGAAAGGTGCGTAACGGCTTCGTGGTCGTGTGGGCTTTGGCGGAATTCAAATTGGTCGCGTGTGTACGACAAATTTGATACGTATCCGTCGAAATTCACCGTATCGACTTCTGTGTAAGTTTTCTAATTACTCCGTGCACGCTCGCCAGATCGAGACGAAACTTGTGCCAACAGGACCGCATCATTTTTCTGGTCCTGTATGTCAAGTTTGGTCCGATTCTGAGACAGTTGAATCGTACGCCGTTTTGCGGGCCCTACGGTCCGACTCAACGGGCGATTTTGCGCACGGGCCGCCGAAATCCAACTTAGGGCATACGGTTGGGTTCGTATCGAAAAACTAGATCCGTAGACATGTAGTTTGACAACTTTAGAGACCGTTGACTCTGGCACATTTTTTGGTGCAAAGCGGGTCCAACGACGGACACCGTTTTGACCCAAAATTACCGACTTAAGGACAGGCAATCCTAGCTAATTTGACTATTCTGAGAATATTGGTAATGTTTATTTCAGCTTTCGGGGACTGTTGTACGGGTTTTGACTATTGTGGCACATTAAGTAGTTCAGATTGTCGGTTTCACCAGCAAAGGACCACAGGCGAGTACAGTTTATTGTCTGCATTTCGATATTGATCTTTACTATATTTCATTGATTGGCCATTGGTTATGTGATTTTTATACTCTATTATAAATTATTGAGTCGAGAATGAGAAGTACCAAGGATGTGTTATCCGACCATAGAAAGTGTTTATTTTCATACAGTAGACATCGTAGACAGTGCTTATTTTTCTGCAAGTAGACATCGTAGACAGTGCTTATTTTTCTGCAAGTAGACATCGTAGACAGTGCTTATTTTTTACAAGTAGACATCGTAGACTGCTTATTTTTCTGCAAGTAGACATCGTAGACAGTGCTTATTTTTTATGCAAGTAGACATCGTAGACCGTGCGGTGTAGTGCCCCAGACCGATCACATATCAAAGGTACTTCTAACAGTTGGGGAAAGTATTTTGTGTCTATTTATTTGCTATTGGTTTTCCGTATTTCCTGTTTATTTTCAAAAACATGTAATTGATGTCTAACCTCTGTTGTATAGTCATTTTCTTTATTTGAATTTGCATTCAGTGAATTGTGCTCGTTCCATTCCTGACTGGAAACTAACATTTTCAGGTTAGCCGTGGATTCACTTAGCTTGGGGAGTGACGGGTATACTTGCGGACGGAAAGCCTAGAGATTAGCTAGATAGTGGAGTTGTAGCCATTCAAATATTTGTACAAGTTTATATTTTTCAGCAAATATAAAACTTGTGAATATTGTAAGTTAAATTAATTATATAAATGAGCATTATTTGTGATTTGGTCTTCATGGCCGTGACAGCGTTCTACCGCCGACACTGCGGCGTAGGCTGGCTTGGACACGTCTTGTATCCGTTTAAAAAAAAAAGGGGTGCGGGTCGTGATAAGTTTTTGTGGTGGCCCATGCAGGTCTATTTTCGCAAATCGTGCGAACTCGTGATAGTACTTAAGTTAGTTGTACTATTGCGAGCCTGCGTCAAGGAAATGCTCATTCACGAATTAGGATTAATTTAATTTAAGAGAATGACTAGGACTAGGAGTCCCTCATACAAAATTACCGATGGGTAGTCTAGGCTACGCAATTTAGATGAAGAGTTATTAATTTTGATAGTTGTCAGATCCCTATTGGTACACTATTACCTCTTGATATGGCGATATGACCCAATGTGGATAGATTATTCACGTGGTGAGACAGGGCTTCATAGAAGTAATGGTCTAACCTTGCTAAATTGTTCAATTCTTTCTTGCCCTTCCCTTTAGATATCATTCTCATATTTAGTCCGAAATGTCTATTTAGTTCCTATCTTGCCCTAGGAGTTATTATGTTCTGATTATGATATCCATATACGAACCTCGAGTTAGTTTCGATTCAAAATTTTCCTCTGTGGTTTGAATACACATGGAATAGATCTTAGAATGTTGTTGTTCTTTTGGTCCTCAGTTATTTCTTTCCTGTTTAATCCTTTATTTTAAGGGTTGTGACTGATAGGACAAATGCGTACGCTCTATTTCATGGTCAACTTGTTCGATTCTCTAGAAGCTCATGAATATTTACGGATATAGTTAAAGGAATGTTAGTTAACTCATAATGGCAGGACAGCAGCGTACTATCGCCATTCACTTGAATTAGGGAGACTATGTATTCACTGCAGCCAGCAGCGCACTGGCGAGACACGACCCCTAGAGTCAAATTCAGTTTAGGAGAATATAGGTTATGGAATATTGCTAAAACTATGGCTAGTGGTCCTCTTTGATCATAGTTACCCTTGAATCAATATTGGATAGAGTTAAGAAGTGTTTGACTTTGTATCATATTTGAGTTAGGAAACCAAGGGTTTACCACAGCCTGAGTATACGGGCGAGGCGTAATCTTCGGTGAAATGACTTCAAACATGATTACCAGTTTAGGATACCATAGAGGATAGAAAAATGCCCTGTATGTCCCATAAGACCCAAAGCCAATGCTAGTGAAAGTTTTGTAAGTTGAGTAGCATGTCTCCCAACCTAGCATTACGTGGTCCTTGTGATCTATTGACGAGGTAATTGACCGACACTAATAAGTTACCAAGAATATAGAATCCAGAGTTCCATAACCCATTAGTTGACCAAGACCTTATGGACAGGAAGATTATAGGAAGATTGTATAAGCCAGAACACCAGGTGAATTTTTGATTCTCACAAATTTGAACTACTTGCGCCTTCTTTCAAAAATCTTGTATACTTGTACTTTGACTATCTTAACCAACGCTGCTATTACAGCCTAGTTTTGCAAGCTCACTCTGTTCTCGAGCTTGATTCGAGACATATGTATAGTGGGGACGCCTACTAACATATTGTCTAATCAGAATCGATGTATTACGGTCTGATCAACCGTAGTGCACCCGGTTCGCTCTCCTTCTGATTAACCTACGTGGATTGAGATGTAGATGTCTCTCGGATCTCATCCGCGACTGTATTGGCAATTCCCCTTGAATTATACATTCTCTTTTGAATCACGTAATTGTATTCGGTGACAACTTTCTTGAACTCTTTATTGTCTTTGTCTTTCACTGATTTGGAAAGACGAAAGCTCATAATTGGTAGGGAGGTACAGAGTATCCCCATGGCTATGATAGTTGTATACACAAGTGTAGCTACCATCGACCAGCCATGTGACTAGAACCTTGCCTTGAGTTACTCATTCTCCTCCCGACCCTCAAACTACTGTTGGAACCCCTAGCCATCTGAACTTGAGAATGATTAGGGTTTTACCCTTAGTCAAAATGACAACCTAGGAGGCTATCTATTCTCAAGGAAGCAAATGTTACGAGTCTCTAATTATTTGCTTGAAGCTTGCTCTAACTAGCAACCCTTAAGCCTGAACCTAACCCTGCCTCGACCCAAAGCCCACAGTTAGACATGAGATGAGTAGACAAGGGTAAGGACAATTAATTACCGTGACTATGGTAGACACTCATCCCGAGATTGGTTATGTAAATTTTGATATCAATACCCAACTAGTGTTGGAACACCACAGTCACTAGCTTAGCTAATATCATAGCTTAATAACCATGTCAAATTATGATCTACCAGTTCTCAACAGTAACGCATGATCACTACAGCCCATACCACTAGAACTCTTGCGACAATAGTCTGGCAGGTTCGACACAAATAGAGATTCACGACCCAGTTGTTAAAATTCTCTTCATGCGATGTGCCTTAGAGTTGGTTACCCCGTCGATAACTCTTGTATATGGTGGATAAGTAGATCATTCTATTTTTTTGACCATGTGTCATGGTACGCACTCGTTTTCCATTTATTGAGTAACGATCCTTGACTTGACTTATATCTACCGTATTCCGTTATGTCCTGCGTTATTCTTCATTAACAAGATTTGAGGTACAATAACCAGACTTTGGAATTCTTCTAACCTCATTATTCCTAAGACCACGTCCTAATTTCTAAGGTGGGTAGACTGTAAGCCTTCTAAAAATTTTAGGGTATACGAAGATTACCGATTGATTGGAATAATAACCAATCGGATGATAATTAGTGCCCGTGGACTCCCACTTTCCATTTAGATCATTTTGTGTCCTCGGTCGTGTCATTAAAAATTCAAAGCACGAGACCAATTGTTACCTTCCAACAAATTTTATATGCAAGACCTAGACGAGTCCACCTTCATCTAGGTATATCATGTCCTACTCAAACACGTCCCCTTGTGCTCTATTTTTATGGTACGACTTTCAGGTAAAAAGGACTAGCTCAACCACTCGGATGGAAACCTATTCTAGGTTACCCTAATCTAGTAGAAGTAGTACAATCATTAGGGATCTTGACCAGTCAATATAGACTGAAATCTGAGGTTCATCCAACCAACGATTGGTATCCAATCAGGGAACCCATTAAGACCCCGTAAAACCCATCCATGCATACCACTACATTTAGATTATAAACCGAACTATTTGAAATAGGTTCCTATACCTATTATATAGTCTTTCCTTCCTAGAATATGAAGTCATTCGTAACCCTTGTTCCATCTACCTAGAAGTCGCGATACGATCTTGTATTGCATTTATATCCCTTGTTTGTGTGTTTAAATAACTACGAAAAAGACCACAATCTTGACTTTTCAAATTCCGTTCTATTATGGAACCGGTTTAGAATTTCGAGAACAGAATTTTCATATTGCATGGATTGCAAGACCCTCTAAGAAACGAAGGATTCTTTGATGTAGCAAGTGACTAGACTAGAGTAGCCCAATCTAGCAAATAAGTCAGTGGTTCATAGACTTTCTTTCTATTTGCATTATTGGATATTCTCTACCGCTCTTGAGAATTCGATATTGCTCCTGATTATTCATCATGTCCTTCCTATTGCAGGGCGAAAAATAGTCATGCTTAATAGAATTTATCAATATTTCTTAGCTACTTGTATAAGTTTGTTGCTTGTTAAATTTTGGGTCGCTTGATAGATACAAGAGAATTATAGATGACGTATGCCCTAGATATCGGTTGCTAGGATTGTTAATAACTAGTTAGATGGCCAATAGGTTTTATTGACCTGTGTTTCGAGGGAGTAGTGTGACCAAAGGTGGGTAGAAGTTTTAGAGGTTATATAGTTACGAAATGGCTAGGAGGAGGTATAAATATTTCTGAGTACTTAAAATTAAGGAGATTGTGGTAATAGTGGACTTATTCTTTTATTTTTGTTCGAATTTTGGGCATGTTTATGAGTTAGAATTTCGAGGACGAAATTATTTTAAGGTGGGTAGATTTGTAGCTCCCCTTCCCGAAAATTTTGAAATAATCTATTTTTACTTATTTTAATTAAATGGTAATTTTTAGATTTTATAAATAATTAATTATCATATTTAATTGTTATATTAAATTGTTATAATGTGGTTTATATTTTATGCGTATATATATTATATATATGTGTATGTGCATGTATATATATAACAACTATATACTATATACGTATATGTGTATGTAAATACAAATATTAATATAATAAATAAACATGTGAATATATATGTATGTGTATGTATATATAAAATATATATATCGTATGTATATAAAAATATAAATATTATATATAAGAGTATGTGTATGTATATATAAAATATATATATTATATGTGTATGTGTGTATACATGTATACAGATATATATATTTAAATATATGTGAATTGTGTATATGTAAATTCTAAATATATAATATAATATGTGTGTATGTATGTATAAATATATATAAATATATATGTGTAGGTATATCTATAAATATATATATGTATATATATAGTTGTATATATAAATATATATATATACATAGTCATTTGCTAATCTATATACATAGTTCAAAATGTGCCAGTGGCTCTGGACTAGGTCTGGTATTCTCGGATCAATTTACAGCTTAGTCCAGATAAGTCCAGATAGGTGCTGCTCTAATCTATATACATAATTATTGCTAAGTATAAAGAAATAATAAAAAGAAAAAGAAAAAAAAAAAGAAGTGCAACAGCTAAATCCCCAGCAACCTAGCGTAGCCTACAACCCCTCGAGCCCATGAACCAACCGAGCCTAACACCCCAAGCTCCCCACGAGCTCAGGCCCCCAACCCCCCTGTAGAAAACGTAACAGCGTCCGTATATATACATTAGAGAGCGAGATCAAGCGAGATCGATGCTCGAGATGGAACAAACCCTAAAATTTCTCGATGCCGCACCTCCCCAACACCGCCACGACCCTCGCCAACACTGGGCGCACCCCCACGTGCGCGCGCGCCGCCCTGGGCCATCGCCGCCGGCCGGCCAGGCGGTGGAACCAGCCGTGTGCACGCGCATAACAGCAGCGAAGACAATCGACGACCCTACTTCGTCGCAACCGTGTGCAGTGCTCGCCGAATCGTTTTGCGATTTTCTTTTGCTGGTATGTTCACAACATATAGGACTCCAAATGCCTTCAATTATTTTGAATTTAGACGCACTACATTGTTCGATAAATCGAACCAAAGTTCGACGAAAATTTGTCCCAAACAGGATAGAAGAACCAGTCCAACGACCCTAGTTCACGGACAGTTTTCTCCCAACCCATGTACGATTTTGAGATTCTGTTTGAAGAGATTCATAGACAACATATACAGGATCGAAACGCCATTGATAGAATTATTTTTGTATTATTGTACAAGAAATTATTTATTGCTAAAAATTAGGAAAAACAGTTTTTAGAAAATATAGAATTTCAATAAAACACTCTGATACCACGTGCGTTCCGCCAAACCGGGCGACTTGGTCGCGAACCGAAAGCATCGAAAGGTGCGTAACAGTTTCGTGGTCGTGTGGGCTTTGGCGGAATTCAAATTGGTCGCGTGTGTGCGACGAATTTGATGTGTATCCGTCGAAATTCACCGTATCGACTTCTGTGCAAGTTTCTCAATTACTCCGTGCATGCTCGCCAGATCGAGACGAAACTTACGCCAACAGGAACGTATCGTTTTTTGGTCCTGTATGTCAAGTTTGATCCGATTCTGAGACAGTTGAATCGTACGCCGTTTTGCGGGCCCCACGGTCCGACTCAACGGACGATTTTGCGCACAGGCCGCCGAAATCCAACTTAGAACATACGGTTGGGTTCGTATTGAAAAACTGGATCCGTAGACATGTAGTTTAACAACTTTAGAGACCGTTGGCTCTGGTACATTTTTCGGTGCAAAGCGGATCCAACGACGGACACCGTTTTGACCCAAAATTACCGTTTTACCCCTGTGTCCAGAATTGGACTTAAGGACATGCAATCCTAGCTAATTTGACTATTCTGAGAACGTTGGTAATGTTTATTTCAGCTTCCGGGGACTGTTGTACGGGTCTTGACTATTGTGGCACATTGAGTAGTTCAGATTGTCGGTTTCACCTGCAAAGGACCACAGGCGAGTACAGTTTATTGTCTGTATTTTGATATTGATCTTTACTATATTTTATTGATTGGACATTGGTTATATGATTTTTATACTATATTATAAATTGTTGAGTCGGGAATGAGAAGTACCAAGGATGTGTGATCCGACCATAGACAGTGTTTATTTTTATGCAGTAGATATCATAGACAGTGCTTATTTTTTTGCAAGTAGACATCGTAGACAGTGCTTATTTTTCTACAAGTAGACATCGTAGACAGTGCTTATTTTCTGCAAGTAGACATCGTAGACAGTGCTTATTTTCTGCAAGTAGACATCGTAGACAGTGCTTATTTTTCTGCAAGTAGACATCGTAGACAGTACTTATTTTTTATGCAAGTAGACAACGTAGACCGTGCGGTGTAGTGCCCCAGACCGATCATATATCAAAGGTACTTCTAACCGTTGGGAAAAATATTTTGTGTCTATTTATTTGCTATTGGTTTTCTGTATTTCCTGTTTATTTTCAAAAACATGTAATTGATGTCTAACCTCTGTTGTATAGTCATTTTCTTTATTTGAATTTGCATTCAGTGAATTGTGCTCGTTCCATTCCTGACTGGAAACCAACATTTTTAGGTTAGCCGTAGATTCACTTAGCTTGGGGAGTGACGGATATACTTGCGGACGGAAAGCCTAGAGATTAGCTAGATAGTGGAGTTGTAGCCATTCAAATATTTATACAAGTTTATATTTTTCAGCAAATGTAAAACTTGTGAATATTGTAAGTTAAATTAATTATGTGAATGAGCATTATTTGTGATTTGATCTTCATGGCCGTGACAGCGTTCTACCGCCGACACTATGGCGTAGGCTGGCTTGGACACGTCTCGTATCCGTTTAAAAAAAATAGATGCGGGTCGTGACAGATCCGGGGTTATGCAGCCCGGGTATGGCAGCCAAAGGGGAGTATAGAATTCTTTGCTCGCGAGAACGGCTTCTACTATGCGAAGTTTGGGCTTGCGGAGGATGTCGCACGGATCCTCCAAGACGGCCCCTGGACGTTCGACGGCAGGCTTATCATTCTGAAGGAATGGACCCCAGAACTTAGATGCGAGAGGGAAGTCCTGAATGCCATCCCTGTATGGATTCGCTTCCCTGAGTTTCCTGTCCCGTTCTGGAGTATTCCATTGTTGATGCGTCTGGCGAGCTTGGTGGGCACCCCGATCAAGGCGGATGAAGCTACTGCCTTTTGGTCAAGGTTGATGTACGCCAGAATTTTTGTGAAGATTCGGACTGGAGGGAGCTACCGAAGCTGGTGGATTATGAGATTCCTTCTGGAGAGGTGCTTACCCAGAGGGTAGAATACGAATGGGTCCCACCTACCTGTTCACGTTGTTCCTGTTTTGGGTATCTAGCCAGTGCTTGTTCGGCGGTAGGCCCTCAGATGGAGCCTCCTATTCCCTTTAGCGAGTCTCCTGACTCATCATGTGACATGGATTCCAGAGATGACTGTGGAGAGAAGGTCCTGGTGGGAGGGGTTACCATTCCAGTGAGTGATGGTGGGATGAGCCTCATTGTCTCTACCCAGCTTGCTCCCACGAGCGGAGCATTGACCACTTGCCAGGGGCAGAGCAGTATGATTACCAGAGGCATGGTGACGTCGGGGATCGAGGCGCGAGGGGGTGGTGGATCGGCAGAGGGGCAGGTTTACTGTAGGAAGCGGCGTACGGTCGGTCAGCTGAGTGACGGCCCCTCCAGGGAGGGGGCATCCTACCGATAGAGAGGAGGCGGTGTGTGTTGACAACCCTATCTGGGCGTTGGTGCTATCTCAGGTTGCTCTCCAGTAGGCCATTCCGACTGGGATGGAGAAGGATCTATTAGCGTCGGATGTGGCATATTCTCCAGGTGTCGATCCGGGTGTTTTTCGAGGGACCCATCCTCTCATTAATTAATGGCTATCATAGCCTGGAATGTGGGGGGGGCATATTCGCTAGGGAGGTGGAGAGAGATTTGTGGGGTTCTCTCCAGAGAGAAATACGACATTTTTGTTATTTTAGAATCCAAGATCTAAGGGGAGAAGACTCTTGCTTGGCGGACCCCTTCTCATTGGGCCTAACTACACAATCTGGCTCTGTGTGACATGGCCAGGATTTGGGTTCGATGGAACTCGACGAGCTGGGATGGTGACTTGATCTTGATGATAGGCCAGTTGATTGCTATCTCCTTCTCGAACAAGGGTGGTTTTCGCTTCTTGCTCGGGGCGGTTTACGGGCACAATGACAGGAGGAGACGGGAGTCCCTGTGGAGCAACATCTCCGGTGTTGCTGCTGCTGCAGATTCGTCGTCTCTTTCTCTTCTTTTGATCGGAGACTTCAATGCCCTTCTGTACCGAGGGGAGAAGGTGGGCGGTCGCCCAGTTCCAGACTCTATCCTATATGATTTCCAGATATGCCTCCTTCAGGCGGGGCTCCAGGGATTGTCACGTTCAGGCTTCATCTGGAATTGGCATAACAAAGCAATCCGGAACAGGGTTGCATGCCAGCTTGATCAAGCCCTGGGCAATGGGGAATAGTTCCATCATTTCTCCAATTCTTTGGCTGAGGGCCTGGCCGCAGGGACGAGCAATCACTCCCCCATCAGGGTTAGCTTCACCTCTCGGTCTCCTGGGAAGTCCCGTCCTTTCAGGTACAACAACAGTTGGTATCTCTCGGAGGGCTACCTGAAGGCTGTCTCGGAGGGGCTTATTAGTTATCAGGAAGGGACGGCCCAGTTTCGCTTGGTTCGTCGTCTCAAGGCCACTAAGAAGGCTCTCCGGAGTTGGGTGAAGGGGTTGCCCAAGTCCACCTTAGAAGATAAAGAGATAGAGTTGCGGGCTATCCAGCAGGACATGCAATCTGACATGCTTAATGGTGACCTGGCGGCACGAGAGAAGGTGTTGATTGAAGAGGTAAACATCTTGCTTCTACAGAAGGAGATTAGCACGGCTCAGCATGCTAAATGCTCCTGGCTCAAGGACGGCGACCGTTGCTCCAAGTTCTTCTATGATGTCATCCGGACCAGACAGCATAGGAATCACATCTCCCAGCTTCTTGATGTGGATGTCAATTTTGTGGGGGAGTCGGCTGAGATCCAGGGCGAGGCTATCAGGTGCTACTCTGAGTTATATTTTCAGACTGACTACCTGTCTGTGTTCCCAGAGATTATTACGAAGAGATTGGTGACTCCGTATGGGAATAGCACTCTTCTTGCCCCTGTCACTTTGGAAGAGGTGGAAGCTATTGTCAAGCTGGCGGATCCCAACAAGGCCCCCGGATCGGATGGTTTTAGCAGTGGGTTCTACAAACGCCACTGGGACACTCTGAAGTATCAGGTCTTGGAGGTGGTACAGAAATTTTTCTCCAAAGAGAAGCTGCTGAAAGAGCTGAACCACACTTTTCTGACCTTGGTGCCAAAGAAGGAGGGAGCGACAGCACTGGCAGATTTCAGACCTGTTGCGTGCTGTAATTATCTTTATAAGATAATTACACACCTCATGTGCCGACGGATGGAGGGGATCATGCAGGACTTGGTATCTCCGAACCAGGCTACGTTCATCAATGGGAGGTCGATTGCTGAGCACAGCCTCCTGGCTCATGAGATGGTGAGGGGCTTTAGCAAACCCAGAGGGGAGAAAGCATGTGTGAAACTGGACTTGAGGAAGGCGTACGACATGGTCAATAGGGACTTCCTCTGTCATCTGTTGACCGCCATGGGTTTCGAGGACCACTGGGTTGCATTGATCCTGGAGTGTATTACATCACCCATATTCTCTGTCCTCATCCAGGGTATTCCTTATGGGTACTTTCAGAGCAATCGTGGGCTTAGGAAAGGTGATCCCCTGTCCCCTTACCTGTTCATGCTTGTCATGTAATACTTCACATGTTTGATGGACCTGGCAGTACATCGTGGGAGGCTGGTCCCATTGTTTCGGAGGGTGGACCCCCCAGTTATCCAACTTATATATGCAGATGATTTCTTGGTGTTCATCCAACCATCGACGGAGGGTATGCAGACGCTTGCGAAGATTATAGGAGAGTTGAATTTCCTCTCGGGCCTTTAGCTGAACAGAAAAAAGAGCAGGGTGTACTTCAGCTCCTTATGTCCCCAGAAGGAGGAGCGGGCCGATGTGCTTGGCATTGAGAGGAGCGATCTTCCGGTGCGATACTTAGGTGTGCCTCTCACAGTCAACTATGCACGAGATCAGGACTGCCATAGCCTGGTGGAGTACGTCCAGAGGAGAGTAGAAGGTTGACAAGCCGCCGGATTGTCATTTGGAGGACGCATCGAGCTGGTCAGATCGGTGATTTCGATTGTGGCTCATTTCTGGATGCAATCTATCCTCCTTCCTGTTGCTACTATTAGGAAAGTAGAGCGGATCTGTGCAGATTTCATTTGGAGGGGAGGTATGCATGCGATCTCCTTGGAGCAACTCTGTCGACCCAGGAAGGAGGGAGGAGTGGGGATCAGGCCGTTGCTGGAGATTAGGGAGGCTTTCGTGCTTAAACTGGCATGGAGATTCATCAATGGGGGGTCTCTCTGGGCGGACTGGATGCACAGCAGGTACGTGAAGCAGGGCAACTTTTGGACGTGTGCTACTGACAACAATCACTCAGTCATGTTCAAGACTGTCCTGAGACACAGGGGGTTCTCAAATCTGCTATCCGGAGGGTCATGAAGGATGGGTCTGGAATGGATCTCTGGCGGGATCCTTGAATAGATCGGCGTTCACTATTGGACATCAGGGGAGCCCCGACACATCAGGAGGACAGGCGTGGTCTGACGTGTAGTCGTATCATTCGCGACGGAGAGTGGAGGCCGGAGTCTTATCGGTTTACCAAGGAGCTGGGTGGGATCATTAGTACTATTGCCATTGATCCGGCGTTGCCTGCTGATCCGTAGATTTGGAAGCCGACAGGAGCAACTCCGGGAACTGGGGAGTTCCAATTCCGGAGCTGCTACAACCTCATCCGGTGCACCTTTCCTCAGAGTTCTGACTACGAGTTCGTATGGTGCAAGAGTTTGGCCAGAAAGATGCAGCTTTGTGTCTACAAGCTTCTACTGGGTCGTCTTTTGACTAGGGATCGTCTGAGTTCGTTTGGAGTACCGGTTTCGGATCCCAAGTGTGTGCTTTACAGTCTGGAGCATGAGTATATAAGGCACATTTTCTTCGAGTGTGTCCTGGCATGGCAGATCTGGTTGGAGCAGAGTAGAGCATTGGGAGTGTGCGACTCCAGAAAGGGAATTGGGGACATCATCACGGTGCTCCGGGATAGCAGTGGTCGAGAGCAGTACTGGTTTCGGATCGCCAGAGTTCGTCTGGCTGCTTCAGTTTGGCATGTATGGCGGGAACGAAACCGTCGGATATTTGAGGGGCTGGTCACCCCTCCGGTAGGCATTCTCCATAACATCGAGTTTGATGTAAATGTTATGGGGAATTGATGAGTGAGAGTCCCACTTTGATTGTATGTTGTAAGATTATTGTATTGCTTTTAGAATAAAATTTACCCTTTTTCCAATATATATATATATATATATATATATATATATATATATATATATATATATAATTTCAAGCACATTCATCCGACCAGCGCTATTAACAATACCAGATCCTTTGCAGCTTGGCACAAAATTCTGCATGGCCGAACATTGGCTGAACCAATTATCAGACTCACGCTGGGATCAGGCGAGTCAGCGATCTTCCATGAAAGGTGGATGGGAACGGACCTTATTCTCCGCCTCCCAACCGCTCCGATGAATAGCAAAATCAGAGAAATATGGGGCACCAACAGAGACTGGAACTGGAACAGAGTCCAGGACTGGACCGGGGCCGATGTCGCCAACCTTCTCCGGGAATCCGGACTGAAGATCGGTTCAGATGAAGATAAGCTCCAGTGGTCGGACAACACCAATGGCGACTTCTCAGTCTCCTCCGCTAGAAGGATCGTCCGCGGAGTTGGCCCTCCCAGGCCCATTCTGGGAGCCTTTTGGAACCCCTGCATACCCAAGAAATGGTCTTTCCTGGTGTGGAGAGCGGTCCACAAAATACTACCCACTGACGACATCCTTATCACTATAGGATTTTCTCTTGCGTCCGCTTGTCACTGCTGCGTCGACACCCAGACGGAATCGATCGACCACACCTTTCGCAACGACGAGTCTTCCGCTAACATCTGGGCAGCAATTGCCCAACGATACGGGATTGCATTGGCGGGTAGGAGCTTCCCCGATCTTCTGGCCACTTGGGCTAACGCCTCTCATTGCCACCAGATCGTCGCAGCTGCCACCACGTGGGTCATCTAGAATAATCGCAACAAAGCCAGATACGAAGGCCACCAACTCTCCGTTACCCAGCTTAACAGGGAGGTCCTCCGCCAGATACTAAAGACAAGCAGGCTTTGCCCTCACGGGAACCACAACTTCTGGAACGCATTATTCTCCTGATTGTTGCCAGAAGAGGCACCTTCTGTATTTCTTTTTTCCGCTTTTTGCGCTTACTTTTAAAGGCTTCGACATTTTGCGCCTTACAATGAATAAAAGGGGGGGGAGGGGGGGGGGGGGGGGGGGGGGGGGGGGGGGGCCTTTCCATATATATATATATATATATATATATATATATATATATATATATATATATATATATATATATATATGCAAATGACCTCTAGCCTAGTGGTTGAGAGAGATGCATGCGGCCCAAGTGGTCAGGAGTTCGAGCCCCGGTGGAGGCGAGTTCGCCACAATTACCCATTGCTATATTTGAAACCTCCTCAGAAATCACCATGAAATATATATATATATATATATATATATATATATATATATATATATATATATATATATTTCATGGTCGATTTCTGAGGAGGTTTCAAATATTTATGTCGAAGTGAACGTCTGGGCATTTAGTTACAAATTAATATTTTGGAAATTGGGGTGCAAGTATCTTGGCTAAATGGATAAACTGATGAAGTAAAGCATGACCTTCCTGTATATATGAAATTCTTTCTTATTAGTGAAACTAGTTTACATTTTATGAAGTTTACCTGGTATTTGAAGAACAACTCAAACAAATGAAATTTGGTGGAACAGTTCAGCTTGTTTGCAATTTGAAGCGCACGACAGAAGGTGTAAGAATTGATATGGTAACTGCATTTTCAAAAAACTAGAGTTATTAACACTGTAACATGCAGTACAAGGACTTGAAAATTAATTCTCCTGCGGAAAACTCATAGTACAGTTATATAAAAGGAGAAAACTACAAAATGTCAATAAAATTTTAGATGGTAATTTAAACATGAAGTTGTGTGCAAGTGACGGAGAACCAAATTGAATTTTTTTGGGATATTTGATGTTTCTCTTAACTTCAAATAAGGATCAATTGTACTTATTAGATCAATATGATTTTTTATAATTATTGTTAAAACTAAAGTTACATTATGTCATTATGTGATAAATAAATTTAGGTAGTAAGTAGCTTTCATGCATGACTTACACGTACTCAACGGTCATAAGTTACAAACTCAAAATACATGACTTATGTACCCCAAGGGACATGAGTTAAAAAGTTAAATGTCATGATAGATTACTTTACAGGTCTATGTAGCTTGTCTTTTAATGATAAGTTGAATAAAAAATATATTTCTACTTCATTTTCAATTCCACCAAATTAGTGTTCATCTCTATATTTGTAATTTGTTCATGGACTAGTGTGTATTTCACACTACGAGAAAGGGAAGGTTTCTCCACATTGTATCAGAACGACAAGGGAGGTGATTGATGTTTGCGTTATTTTTCTTGATAAAAAATAATCAATATTCCGTAATAGACAATGGACGTGGCGTCGGATGCTTTGGAACTAAATATTCATATTTTAAGGGAGAACAAATTAATTATTTCAATTCATTTATATCTTTAATATGTAGTATATCTAGTTCATCATGGACCTATATTCATTTATTTTAATATCTTATTGATTGTGTTCATGATTTATGGAGGGTTTATGAGAGTACATGTGATTGTCTTGTCTCCCTTTTATGTTGGTTTAATAGTTCATTTTGTCAATATTGACTTGATTTTTCTCATCTTGATGATTATTGAGTTTTTATTGATTTGGCTTTACTTGTTGAGGTTTTATCCAAAATTCATGATTATCTATATTTATGAGAATTTTAGGGAATTATATATTTTTAAAAGGATTATAAGAAATATCTTAAAGATTTTGTTAGTTATGGATGTTAATAAATATAAATAACATTGTAACATACTGCAGCAAAGATTATCATGTACAATTTTTATTAATCTTTGAATCAAGCAATTTATTTCATTTTTGAACTACCACCCAAAGTCTCACATTTTTTCTTAAATCTTTTTTTCTTTGAATCTGTGATAGAGTATATTTTCTTGCATTTGTTCTAATGATCTAAACTCCTTACATGATAATTTGAAATATCAACTCTTCAAAGCTAATTGTTATTTTGTCACCTGTAGGAGATGGCTTCAAATGTTAACCTTATTAATGAAATAACGTCCATGAAGGAAACATGGAAACTCAAGGTACGAACTATTCGACTAGGTCCTGAGTTTTGACAATCCATCTGAAAAAAATTGCATTAAGATGGTGCTCATGGACGAAAAGGTTAATGACTTACTTATTCCTTTTTTTTATGCAATACATGTTGAAGATTTAATTTTTATTCGGATTCAATTATTTACAAACTATTTTTTACTCATCTTTTTTAGGGTTCTAAAATGTTTGCATATGTGAAGAAGGCATTGGTAAAAAAAGTTTTCACCCATGATTTCGGAAGACGAGTACCGTATATTAACCAATTTTAAATATTTATATTAAAATTAAAATTTACTGTAATTTATATTTTAATAATTTTTTTAAAAAATTTAATTTAATTTTAATTTGTTATGGATAAATATTTTATGATATTGTTGAAAAATAGTTCAAATATTAAATATATTTCAATTAAAATTTGTTAAACAATTTAAATATTTTCTGATATTTTTTCTTTAAATTTAGTTTTTAAACAGTTTTAAATTTAATGTTTAAATAGATATTTGTAGGTGACTAAAAGAGAGTTAGTTTTTATCCGTAATCTTCTATATCCTACTACTGAAGCAGAGTACACTCAAATAGTTTTATTTTTTATTTTTTATAGGGTTATGAGAATTTTAAGGAACTATATAATAGGGTTATGAGAATTTTAAGGAACTATATATTTTTAAAAAGGAATATAGGAAATATCTTAGAGATTTTGTTAGTTATGGATGTTAATAAATATAAATAATATTGTAACATACTGCAGCAAAGATTATCATGTACGATTTTTATTAATCTTTGAATTAAACAATTTATTTCATTCTGGAGCTACCATCCAAAATCTCACAATTTTCAATCTGTGATAGAGTATGTTTTTTTGCATTTGTTCTAATGATCTAAACTCCTTACATGATAATTTGAAATATCAGTCTTCATAGCTAATTGTTATTTTGTCACATGTAGGAGATGGCTTCCAATTTTAATCTTATTAATGAAATAATGCCCATAAATGAAACAAAGAAACTCAAGGTACGAATTATTCGACTATGGAAAGTCCCGAGTTTTGACAATCCATCTGAAAAAAATTGCATTGAGACGGTGCTCATGGATGAAAAGTTTAATTACTTATTCCTTTTTTTTTTATGCACTACACGTTGAAGATTTAATTTTTATTCAGATTCAATTATTTATAAACAATTTTTTACACATTAGGGTTCTAAAATTTCTGCATATGTGAAGAAGGCATTGGTAAAAAAGTCTTCACCCATACTTTCGGAAGACGAGTACCGTATATTCACCAATTTTGAATATTTAAACTAAAAGTAAAATTTACTGTATATATTTATATTTTAATTAAAATTCATAAAATTTAATTTAATTTTAATTTTAATTTGTTATGGATAAATATTTTATGATATTGTTGAATGTGGATGGGTTATGAGAATTTTAGGTAACTCTATATTTTTAAAAAGATTATAGAAAATATCTTAAAGATTTTATTAGTTATGGATGTTAATAAATATAAATAATATTGTAACATAATGCAGCAAAGATTATCATGTGCGATCTTTATTAATCTTTGAATTAGGCAATTTATTTCATTCTGGAGCTACCACCCAAAATCTCACAATTTTTCTTAAATCTCTTTTTTTTCAATCTGTGATAGAGTATGTTTTCTTGCATTTGTTCTAATGATCTAAACTCCTTACATGATAATTTGAAATATCAACTCTTCATAACTAATTGTTATTTTGTCACCTGGAGGAGATGGCTTCCAATGTTAATCATATTAATAAAATAATGCCCACGAAGGAAACATGGAAACTCAAGGTACGAATTATTCGACTATGGAAAGTCCCGAGTTTTAACAATCCATCTGAAGAAAATTGCATTGAGATGGTGCTCATGGATGAAAAGGTTAATGACTTACTTATTCCTTTTTTTTATGCACTACACGTTGAAGATTTAATTTTGTTCGGATTCAATTATTCATAAACTATTTTTTACACATCGTTTTAGGGTTCTAAAATTTCTGCATATGTGAAGAAGGCATTTTTTTTACACATCATTATTTAAATTTTGTTATTTCTTTCTTTCAAATCTTATTTTTGGGTGTTAATAATATTAATAAGATCTTTTTCATAATATTATTTTTAATATTAGTATCATTAATCTAAATTGGGAAAATCTGAAATTAAATTACTAAGTATGGAGGGTGACAAAATTTTAATTATCATTAATATTTGTACATGTAGTTATTTGAAAAACTGGGGCATCGCACGTATTACCTAGTTTTTTATCATGTCAAAGAAGGAGAAGTAAGTTTAAGTTAGAATTATGTGCATATTGCGTTTTATATTTTAGTGATATGTGCTTATTAATGATATGAGCTTTTAGTATATATATCTTAAACTTAACTGATTTTCCATAATAAAAAAGAGAGAGATTGTTAGCCCAATGATTGTAACATATTTTTTAATATGGCTAATCAATTAAGTTTAACATTATGATATCACTAGTATTCATGTAATCACTATATTCTCGATACATAAACTTAACATTGTCCTAAATATTCATTAAATGTATCATATTGCTTTGTTCGTCAAACATGTATTTGCGGACAAGTAGTCAGAAAGATCAAACCAGAACATATGCAATTAAGAATTCATGACGGGCCAAAGATGACGTTAAATCAGAAGATTTCTCTGAACCGTCCAACGATATCTCCGAGGCCTAGCACTCGAGGGTTTCGCTGCCCTATCAACGACAGGGATCGAGGGGGCAGCTCCTACCGTAGGGTATCAGAGACAAAGCCCCCGAAAGGTACACAGATTTCAAGATCTATTTATCTTCGGACTACTACCGTCAAGGAAAAAGACGTCATCAAAGTACTCTTAGTTTTTATATTTATTTATGCATTTAATCTTTATTTGAGTTTAGGACTTACGTAAGTCGTAGTCGCACTTGGCAACTAGAGTACTCAAGTCACTAAAAAATAACCTTCCTAAACCCAGATCAAACCCAATACTCAAGTCAGGCCTAAACCCTACACCAAACCAAGTCAAATTAGCCTGAACCCAAACCAGAAACTTGCTGGTAACAGGGTAACCGAACTCGAACCGAGCTCGGACCGAACTCGGTCCCCCTTGACCCAGCACCCTTGAATCTCATTCTTCTTGGAGAATAGGCTGCCAACGTTCATATTTTTTAACGTTTGGGAACTGAACTTTGCCCGAGTTCGATCACCCAAATATCATATAAATAGCAAAGCATTCCATGCTATTTTAAATCAATCCATTCTCACTTTCTTATCTTCTACCATCTGAGCTTAAATCTTCTCATCTTCAAGGAAAAACTTCCTAATCCCTCTAAGCGCCAAAGTGCAATTGCGACTAGAAGTTGTTTGAGTTGTGTAAAGCTTGGATTTCCAAGTGTTGGTCTTTACACTTGTTGTTTGAAGTCAACAAGCTCTTCGTATCAAAAGTTTGTGGTTGTGAGTTGTCATGCCATTCGGATCAAAGCATGAGGTGTAAGAAGTCGCAAGCCCTTCGGATCAAAACTTGTGTTCACTTATAGTGGATTCAACATCGAACTAGAGTTCTCGAGACCATACTAGTCCTCTCAATGGGATACCAGTATAAAATTTTGGTGTTTACGTTTGCTCTTCTTAACTCTTTTACTTTACGTAATTTTACTTGATATATTATTGTAGTTGATAGCTGCCTTATATTTTTAATTAGTGATATTTTCTACTGCACTCTATTCACCTTCCTCCTATAGAGTTGCCTCTGCGGTCCTACAGGTAGGAATCAACCCTGTGACCGTTCACGTGCCCAAGTCAATATCATCAACTACACAACAATGAGAACAACAATTGAATATAATAGCAAGACTAGTGTGGTACCAATGCATCATCTCAAGATAGTTATAGAGAAAGATAAGCCTACGAGGGACAATGGGGCTTAGGAACTACTTGAAATAGATGCTGAACAAGATAGCTATAGAGAAAGATAAGCCTACGAGCGACAATGGGGCTTAGGAACTACTTGAAATTGGAACCACAACCTTTAAACCAAACAAGGACTATGATTGTAGATCTTTTTTCGAGCAGAACTTAGCCTATGGCCACCCACCGACACATATGAGCTAAAGTGCGAGTATAGCATATAACAAACAACCAAAAGAACATGACTAAACATTTTCTACGATTTGCTACAAATTAATTAGCTAGGGTTATCACAAGATTTAATTACTAAAGTGCAAGTTGAGGACTTTGCTACCACCTGCATTGCAGGTACCCGGATCGCCAAGGAGCCTTGTAAGCGCTTGTAACAAACAGCATAACATATGCAACAATTAAAAAACATAACATATGAAACAAAACTGAAAGTGCCACAACACATGAATCTTGGTAGGTCATGGGCTCATGCCAGTCGAGGTTGTCCATGACTCTTGAGCCCTGAGCGATCAGAGTTCCTGGTAGTACGACTATGCTCTCCTCCCAATGTACTAAGTGAGATTTACTAGTCAATTATCCTATATGTTTTTTTCTCGATTCTCAAGTCGTGGATAGTAGAGAATCGATCTAGAATGAGGAGCAATGAGTACGGACTATTCATGAGTTGTCACTGGCAAAATTTTCGTATTTCACAACATGTAATACATAGGACAATTAATGCACACAACAATTAATTCCACGGTGCTGTGAAGGATATAAACTCGTGTTAAGCATATATGTGAAGAATACAACACTCTAAAACGATACAAAATCAACATTATAATAATGAATCAAAATAGTTGAAGAAATATCAAAACAGATAAAAAAATACTATGCAGCAATATACAAAAACAATATGTGCCACTATGTAGAAATATCGTACGATACTATACAAAAATACTATACGACACTGTGCAAAAATTGCTGTATTACTATGCAAAAATTACTATGCGACACTATATAGAAATACTATGCGATACTATGCAGAAATTACTATATGCTACTATGCAGAAATTACTGTGCTACCATGCAAAAACACTATATGGTACTATGCATAAATTACTATGCGCTACTATACAAAAATCACTGCACTACTACGCAGAAATCACTATGCATGCACTATACAGAAACACTATATGCTACTATATATGCAGAAAGCATTATGATGCACTATAAAGAAACACTATGTGTGCACTATGTAGAAACACAATACGTGCAGAATTTCAGCCACAAGGCCAATTCTTATCGCATATCATTCATGCGCATAACTTGTTGCATATCATTCCTGCGTATAACATAAAATTTTCGAAAATTTGTTTTAGTCATAAAACCTTCTATATAACTCGAAATTCGGTGATTCAAAAGTCAAAATTGCACGAAATTGAATTCTCTACAACATGGAACAATTAGCTTTCAGAAATACTAAACTTTAATATATTATTCACACGAATTTTCATAGAACCCTAATTTGAAAACTTAGATCTACTCCAAACCATCCATTAAAACCGAAAATGCCAAGCATTAAAGACGTAGAGAATATAAAGGTACATATTATAGACTAAATGTGCAAGAAGAAAAAAATTAAAGAAACAAAAATTATGGTTTCTCCATTTGGACAAGATGTACTTATCTAAGTTGGGTTGAGGGAGAAGAAGAAAAAGCTAAAGAGGGTGAAATGAAGGAGGAGAGAGAAAGAAAAGAGGACTAATATATTGTGGGGAATGAATCTTGGCCCTTGGATTAGCCAAGTCACCAACCTAAGGTTCTCCCAACAATCTTAGTCACTCAAAGAAAATAAAGGGTCCAATGGTGAACCGGATTAGGAATCCATTCTACACACTGGTCTTATCATGGGTCTATGTCAATGCCAATGGGTCTTCTATTGGTCCAGGGTAGCCTCACATAAGGAAATAAAATACAATATTCGAAACCAAATACGCAAAAATACGAAACACAGAATAAAGTTTGGTTTATGAGATTTTTTTTAAATAACACAATTCCATAAATCCGAAATCTGAAAATGAACTTGACATGACAATATCTTTACCAATACTTGTAAATAAAGATAGTAATAATAAATAGCAATTAATTCTAGTAGAACTTCAGGTTAATAATAGTTGGTAATACCAACATTAGGTATGTGGCCTTTCGAGGGACAACAACCTGCTGCGACATGCAAAATATTAATTTGCGGGTGACTGATTTCTCTCGGGCATGCAATGCAATGCAATACTTATCATGCATGTGTTGGTGTTTTTGCCTTTGGATTAGAAAAGATAGTCCCACATCGGCTACACCAAATGGTGAATATCTCAATATAATGCATTGCTTGTGTTGAGGTGTGCACATGAGGTGTAGTGGGGTACAAGTTTGTACCATGTGGGAGTATTTTCCTAGAAGGAAAAAGGATTAAATCCAACAAGGATGCAAGTTGATTTTTATTGTGCGGACTCGGACTCGGACACGGACTCCAGGATGTCTCGTGCATGCACGGGAGTGTTCGGGGGGGTAGGCGTCGACTAGCACACTTCTATGCTGATTGTGGGATGATCTAAAATATCAAACTCTATTTTTGAGTATTGGTATTTTAGTCCCACATCGGATAGGAGAAGAGGTGAAGTCTCAACTCCACTCTATAAATAGAGCCCCTTGGCCTCCTTCGAAAGATGCGCCAAGAAGAGAGTTAAGGGAGTCTGTAAAGTCCAGGAAGCCCGTTCAAGTCTCAAATATTGACTTACGAGCATTTCAGAAGTTCTTCGTGAACTTGCTGGTTCCTGGGAGCAGATCGTGTTGGGGCGAATCTTGCTTTGAGCAACGGTGATCTTAATCACCCCAGCAAGAACCTTTCCTCTTCTTCTTTCTTCTTTCTTCTTTCTTCTCCTTCATCTGAGTTATAACTCAGTTTTGTCAGTCTGCAACTTCGATTGCAAGGAAGAACGTGAGATTTATTTTCTGAACTCAGTTCTGTCCGTCATCAACTGCGATTGCGAGAAAGAATGTGAGATTTACTTTATGATTATTATTGCTTTTGTAGTCAGATTCATATTATAGTGTTCCTCTTGCATCTCGAAAATAATCAGAAGGTGAACGTTTGTTGAACCTCTGATCTCGACATCGAGTCTACCATCTTTGATCAAGCCCCGGGACTAACAATCTCAAAGCAAGATTCTTGTAGATGGAGAACTCTTGTGCTTCTCTCATCGATACCAGCTTTAACAAGTTGGAGAAATTCGTTGGAGAACATTTCCAAATTTGGAAGAGGAAGGTCATCCTTAATCTTCAACTCGTGGACATAGACCATGTGTTGATTGAGGATGAACCGACAATTCCAGAAGGAGGAACTGTCGAAGCTATTGCTGCTGCACTCGTCAAGCAGAGCAAATGGAAGAGAGAAAACAGCATATATAAACTGCTGATTCTTAATTCTATGGAAGACTCTCTGGCAGAGTCATATTCCAAGAAGGAGAAGGCCAAAGAGATCTGGGATTCTTTGGGTAAGCTATATGAAGATGATGAGAACAGGTCCAAAATCTTCATCGTCGAGAATTACCACAAGTGGCTCTTCGAAGACGAGATGGCGATGCTACCTCAAGTAAAGGAATTCCTGAAGTTGTGCCAGAAGTTAGATGACGAAAAGATACCCCTCGTCGACAAGTTTATCGTTGGAGGGATAGTCTCAAAACTTTCTGCTAGTTGGAGCAACTTCTATGCTAGAATGCATCGGAAGAAGCTGGACATTAGCTTGGAAGATCTTCTACAAGATATCCACATTGAGGACGAAATGCAATCTCAACAGAAGATGAACTCTCTATCCAAACAACTAGCTAAGGCCAACTTGGTGCAGACAAGAGAGTTCAAGGGGAAGCAGGTGGCTTCTCATCACAAGAAGGACTCCACTAATCTGAAAGTGAAGGATCCTTCATTCAAGCAACAGAAGTCCAAGTTCCACGTGACTTGCTTCAACTGTGACAAGAATGGCCACTACATGAGTGAATACAAATCCAAGCCCAAACCAAAATAGCAGGTATAGCTAAACTTGGTTATTTTGATTACTTAACTTGGTTGCTATTGTTGCACAGGCTGAGTTATCTAGCGTGGTAGCTGACTAGTGGTCTGACACTAGTACATCTGACTACGTGTGCTCTCAAAGGAGCTAGCTGTTCACCAAGGACGAGTCATGTTATGACGAAGGTCTCGATGGCGAACATATATCTAGCAGAAGTTCTGAAGATCGAGACAGTGGTTATTAACCACCGACAAGGACACTGGAATGCGTGTTGCACGTACCAGAGATTTTTCGGCGATCTGATCTCAGAAAGTCTATTATCTAATACAGACTTGAAAGATGGACATTCGTACTAGCCAGATGGTAATTTTTTGGCGAGGAACATGCTTCGAAAAGATGTTCGGTGCTGAAGGAATGTTCGAACTTCTGCTGATGGCGATGAAGTTACTTCATTGAGTGGACTGAGAGTTGTTATATGACAGAAGCAGACTCAAGCTGTCCTACCAGGACCTTATCTTCAGAATATGGGGGTAAGGAGGTAGAGGAGTTTAAGGTCTATGCAGATACAAGATTGTTGGGAAGCTGCTCAGACGATTGAACTAAAGTACTGATCATCTGGAGTTAGTACACTCAGATATCTGTGACTTTTATCAATTTTCCACAGAGGCCGGTTTGAAGTGTTTCTCGAAGTGCACGTTCGCATGACTTCTCAAGTAGAAGGATGCAGCATTCGAGTAGTTCAGAGACTTCAGGGATGAAGCTGAACGTTAAACCAATCTACAACTACTCAGAAGTGATCGAGATGTAGAGTATAGGTCTCATGAATTCGCATCGTTCTGCAAAGAATATGGAATCATCAATGAGACTACTACTCCGTATTCTCCTCAATCTAACGGGATAGCAGAGAGGAAGAACAGAACGTTGATAGAAATGATGAACTCAATGCTGCTAACTACGGATCTTCCTAAATGCTAATAGAGAGAAGCTGCATTGAGGACCACTTTTATTCTAAATAGAGTGCCGTATGCAACTTCGGACGTAACTCCTCATGAACACTGGTTCAAAGTCATACCTAACTTGAATGTCATTAGAGTATGGGGGTCTCTGGCTTATGTTGTCACTCCACGTTCCCGAAATGCGTATTCTAATACGTATATTGCCTGAATGTATTTATTTAGTATTTATCATGTAGTATCCTGTATTTAAATTCCTATAACTTCATGTTAATTAATTATCTGCATTTTATTTTCTGCACTTTATTTTTCTGCAATTCTATTATCTGCTCTTTAAATTTTCATGTTAATTAATTAGCTGCTCTTTAATTTTCATGCTAATTAATTCCTGCAATTTTATTTCTGTATTTCTTCCTGTAATTTTATTACCTGCATTTTAATTCCTGCTTTAGTTTTACTTTCGGGTTAGCCTTGTTGGACCCGTGCAACCCGACCCATTGGACCCATTGGACCCGGCCCAACTCCCACCTACCACCACCTTTTATTTAAAGCCACCCTCTCCCTTCTCTCTCCTCATTCACTCCTTCTTCACCATTACTTCTTCTTCTTCCTTTCATTACTCTCTCCACCTACCAACTAGGCAAGTACATCTTGCTCTACATGAGGACCATATTTTATGGTTCAATATTCTTCCTCTCATGATTCTAAGAGAGTTTAGTGCTTAGTATTTTTGATTTCATTGGTTCATTTCTTGTAGATCTAAGTTATTGTATTTTCGGTTGTCTATGGATTTTGATCTAGCAAACTCCTTTGTTCTCAAGATTTGATGGTTCCATGTCGTAGAGCAGTTCATCCTACCCAATTTTGACCTTTGGAAAGTTGGATTCGGACTTATTTTGACAGAGATATGGACTTTTGAAGCTTTGGGGTACAACCATAGAGTTCTTGCTGTTTGGAGAAGACAGTGAGCAGTGTATGCTAGCTTTTTAGCTGCGTCACTGAGCTGTGTGCGCTCTTTAGCGCAGCATGGAATCCATACGCTGCCTTTTTAGGAAGCGTGTGTCTTGCATACGCTACCTTTTGGAAGCGTGTGTCGTATGGAGTTCATACGCTACCTTTTTGGAGCGTATGACTTGCATACGCTGACTTGATGGTCAGGAGTCGTATGGAGTTCATACGCTGCCTTTTGGGAGCGTATGACTTGCATACGCTGACTTGGATGGTCAGGAGTCGTATGGAGTTCATACGCTACCTTTTGGGAGCGTATGACTTGCATACGCTAACTTGGATAGTAAGGAGTCGTATGGAGTTCATACGCTGCCTTTTGGAAGCGTATGACTCCCATACGCTAGCTTGGCTTGAGCGTAGCTTGACCTGAGCGTACGCTGGCATGAGCGTAGGCTGACATGAGAGTAGCCTGATTACCCTGGATCTTCTATAGCCCTGTATATTGATATCTTATTAGATGTTTAACGTCCATTTTATATCCTTACGCCTTTTTGCATAAACTTGATATGATCATGATATGTTAATATTTATGTTAAATATAGATTGTTACGTGGGATGTACCATGTGTCATGAATTGAGTTATAGATACCCGGATTGACTAGAATTAAACCCTGAGAGTTGTAGACTCGACCTCACTGAATGCTAGTTGACTTTCATGCCTTGCCACCATTGATAATGATTGTGATCTTGACTAAATTGATCATGCGTTCCTAATTGGAACTAAGAGACTGGCTAGTCGTCTTATTGAATGAAATGAATGAGACACGTTCATGTTATGAACTACTGTACTCGACTGGCTGATCCCGAATATTGACATACATGCACATGCAGGCTTCAATCTATTTATTTATTTATTTACTTATTTATTTTCTACAAAAGAAGCATGTGTACTTTATGGTCAAGGCATGATTACCGTGGATAGATTTAATTGTTGTATTACGCTATATAAGACCTGCAACCTAACCGCACTGGTATCGTTGTAGAGTTGTGCATATCGTACCCCGTACGAAAGTACTCATTTGAATGACCATGATCCACGGTATGGGATTTCACTCAACGTAGAGACTATTAAGTTAAATAAAATAATGATTGCATGGAGAGAATGGATTCCCGAATTCTTACATGGCAGCCCCCTTGGGACGAGTAGTACCCGACGGGCCGGCTGGTTTCCACAGATACTGTAAATCTGCCACACGGGCAGGGAACAGTATCTGCTTTTATTATTATTGTATATTGTATATTGACGGGCGTCCTGCTAGGACTCGTCTAATTCATGCATGGGCCAATTGATCGACTGGATAGACTAGCCTTGCTTGCACATAGTAAGAACTGAGGAATCCCTAATTGCATTATTCCAGGATAACTTAGAACTCATAATAGCAAGCCGTAGGAGTTGATTGGCCGTTCAAGATGATTTGTTTGTGCACTGTACTCTGTTACCTAACTGGGATGATCAGAATGTCAGGACATGACGGGCCAACTTCTGTTCTTGTTTGGTTGTGAGGTTGGTTCGAAGTGTCTTGATGTGATGTGAGTCCTAGTAGCAAGCAGAGATCTATTATTATATTCTCTTACTTACTGGTTTTAGTTCTCATGTCGTGCTCCCTTGTGGTACTTGCTATTAGAGGTCTAACCTCTCTGGTTTTGTATGGCCAGATTTAGAGCCAGTTCCCGAGGACTCAGCATACTTCCACTTCCAGGATGGTCAATACTAGAGGAATGATCGCAGGAGGCCTCGAGTGGGTTCCTTAACTTCACCACTCGTTTTGTTATCTACTTTATACCTTGTCGTTTGGCACCGACATGTTAGTTGGATTGTCTTGTACTTACTTTTGCATAATTATAATTAAGTCAGACTGCAGCTGATAACAATTGTGTACGCTTGCTATATTATCTGGCTATGTTTTGTAAAGCCAGATCTCTAGAACATTTTGACTGAGCGTTTGGGACGCCTTACTGCTTTACCTTACATGTTCTATATTTCTGTTTCTTGTTTGAATGATTGAGATAATAGATGTAAAATGACCATAGTAAGACTTTTATGTAGTATGCACCCCCTCGTCTGGTTAGACAGCATTGATCGTATTATACGGTATTCATCTACCCGTAATACGTAGCTGGCTGAGTCACTCCCCCGCTCTCCAGCATTCTGGTTCTGGGGCGTGACAAGATTTTAGTGGTGGCCCATGCAGGTCTCGATTTCAGACTTGTGGGGTGTTTTGTTTAATAGGATGTCTCAATCACACATGTTTCCCCTTGATCTCATGATTCGTTACTCTCAACTCTAGCTTGACATTCCAGTATCCTTTGACTTCATTGATCCTTCATGTCCGGTCGTTTGATTGTTCTCTTGTCCCTTTTCTTAGGGGCACCTCGTCCGCACCTGTCAGAGCTGGACAGCAACAACATGGACAACAACATGGACCACCTGACCCTGTTGGTCAGCAACAAGAGCCGGTACTAACTCAGGAGGCTACTCAGGAAGAAGTGATCGTGGAAGCAGCAGCTGGATCGCAGTATCCGGATGTTCCACCCCCACCAACAGTTCCACCTACCCCTGCGGAGATGGACACACCAGCCCTTCTGGAGATCATGAGAGGAATGATGGCTACTCAGCAACACCAGATGTTGGCCCAGCAGCGCATGCACACTCAGCTACAAGAGCAGAATGTGTTGCTCAACCAAGGATTGCAGACGGCTTTGGAAAGAGGAGTGAGGACTGATTCAGGAGCATCAGCCAGGTTTTGCAAGTATAACCCCCGCCGTTTCGAGGGCACGGAGGATGCCATCTCAGCAGATGCATGGCTTAAGGATATTGAGGCTATTCTGACAGCAGCTAAGGTACCGGCAGAAGAGCGTATGGATCTAGTGAAGTTGTTACTTCAGGATCTCGCACGTGATTGGTGGGAAGCAGAGGAAGTAGGCATCAGACGTCCTGTGGCTTGGGACGATTTTACAGCAAGGTTCAAGACGAAGTACTATGGAGTTGTGGCACAGTTTGAGCTACAACAGAAGTTTATCAGCCTCAGGTAGGCTGGCAAGACGGTAGATGCTTATGCAGCGGAATTCTGCAGATTGAGTAGATTTGCCCCAGAGATGGTAGCGACGGAGCGCCAGAGGGCGATGAGATTCCAGCAAGGGTTTCATCTTGAGCTCTTGCAATTGATAGAGGGGCACAATTACCAGACTTTTGATGAGATATTGACGGCGACTCGAAGGCATGAGATCACCATTCAGAGGCTTGCAGTAAGGACTGGGGGTCAGAAGAGATCCCACAGTCAGATTGAAGGAGGAGGGGGAGCAGCGCCCCGAACAACAGCACCATCCCCTGGCATTCGTATCCACGATGTGGCGATCCGAGGGCCAGCACCACCACCCAGGCAGCAGCAACAGCAACAGAGGAAGAACCAGCAACCCCCGGCGGGCTGCACTTATTATGGGAAGATGGGGCACACTAGAGATGTGTGTCGGACATTGAATGGACTGTGTCTGATATGTGGAAATCCAGATCATCGGGTTACCACATATCCCATAAATTCGAGGTCAGGAGGACCAGGGCAGCAGTTTTCTGCTCTGCCAGCACCAGGGGCAGGACAGTATCGAGGACCAGCATTGGCAGTGAGGCCGTTGGCGCAGCATCCGTTAGTATCACAGGCTCAGATGTTTCGGCAGCAGGGGCAGCCGATGCAGCAACACCAGCATAGACCACCCCAGCATCATCAAGGCAGGGGCCAGCAGCAGCACCAGGCTAGGCCACAGCATGGGAACCAGCAAGGAGGTCGAGGGCAGGCATTCACACTGTCCTTGGAGGAGGCATTGGCATCGGGAGATATTGTGGCAGGTAACATTCTCGTCGCCTCATATCCCGCAGTAGCATTGTTTGATTCGGGAGCATCCCATTCATTTATATCTGCACAATTTGCGACACGACTAGGAGTGGAGTTCGAGGCATTGCCAGGGAGGTTGAATATACTCACTGGTAATGGGCTCGTGGGAGTTAGTAGAGTTAGTTTAGCATGTAGTGTTGTAGTGTGCGGGCATCCTTTACCCGCCCGGTTGATAGAATTTCCTGTTGGAAATTTCGACGTTATCTTAGGCATGGACTGGCTGAAAGACAGTCATACGACAATAGATTGTCGTAGTGGAAGTGTATCTTTTGATATTCCAGGCATGGAGAGGTTCACCTTGGTCAGGTCAGAGGCAACTCAGCAAGAGCAGGGAGTAGTAACAGCAATGGAAGAAGTTCAGATTCCGAAGGTAGTTGAAGAATTTCTAGACGTATTTCCCGAAGAACTTCCAGGTCTACCACCAGTTAGAGATATTGAGTTCAGTATAGAATTGGCACCTGGAACTAAACCAATATCAGATCGGGTTTACAGAATGGCGGATTCAGAGCAGGCCAAGGTGTATCAGCACATAGAGGAATTGAAGGAGAAAAAGTTTATCCAAGCTAGCATATCGCCATGGGCAGCACCAGTGGTACTTGTGGGGAAGAAGGATGGATCATCCAGATTGTGCATCGATTATAGGAAGCTTAACGCGGCAACAGTAAAGAATAAGTACCCATTACCCAGGATCGACGACTTATTTAATCAGTTGAGCAAGGCTAGAGTTTTCTCCAAGATAGATCTTCGTTCAGGGTATCACCAAGTGAGGGTTCGGAAGGAAGACATTCCCAAGACAGCATTCAGGTCAAAGTATGGGCATTATGAGTTCTTAGTAATACCGTTTGGTTTGACCAATGCTCCAGCTATATTCATGGATTTGATGAACCGCATCTTTATGCCATACTTAGATCAGTTTGTCGTTGTCTTTCTCGACGACATACTCGTATATTCTGCTAGTGAAGAGGAGCATGAAGACCACCTCAGGAAAGTGTTGCAGGTTCTAAGAGAGAACCAGTTGTATGCCAAGCTCAGCAAGTGTGAGTTCTGGACGGATCACATTTCATTTTTGGGTCATATTGTATCAGGAGCTGGAGTAGCAGTGGATCCCAAGAAGGTAGAAGCAGTAGAGAGTTGGCCAGTACCCAAGACCGTAGCTGATGTACGGAGTTTCTTAGGATTGGCAGGATATTACAGAAGGTTTGTATCAGACTTTGCAAGGCTTTCAGCACCCATGACCCGCTTGACCCGGAAGGATGTACCATTCGTTTGGTCGGCAGAATGTCAGGCATCATTCGAGACTTTGAAGCAGAAGTTGATATCAGCGCCTATTCTTACATTGCCAGTTGGACCCGGAGGTTTTACAGTATATTATGATGCGTCAGGTAAAGGACTTGGATGTGTCCTTATGCAACATGGAAAGGTGATAGCATATGCATCTAGGCAGCTTCGGGACCACGAAAAGAATTACCCAACTCATGATTTGGAGTTAGCGGCAGTAGTGTTTGCTCTGAAGCTATGGAGACATTACTTATATGGTGACCGAGTGGAAATGTACACAGACCACAAAAGTCTGAAGTACATATTTACTCAGAAGGAGCTGAACATGAGGCAGAGAAGATGGTTGGAGTTGATCAAGGATTATGACGTGGAGCTTCAGTATCATCCAGGCAAGACTAATGTGGTAGCAGACGCTCTCAGCAGGAGAGGCGGCGCATTTATGTTGACAACGCAGAGACATATCTTAGAAGACCTTCAGGAGATGGGCATAGAAGTTATACTTCCTAGCGATGTAGGAGTTCTGGCAAGTCTACAAGTCTAATCTGACTTGGTAGATAGGATCAAGGCAGCTCAGGCACAAGACCCAAAGATTCAGAAGCTTAGGACAGAATGTGAGTCAGGGCTCAGAAAGGAGATGCAAATTCATGAAGATGGTACACTTAGGTTTGGATCACGTCTATGTGTACCTAGTGGAGATATCAGACAGAAAGTTATGGCAGAAGCTCACAGTTTCCAGTATTCTATACATCCTGGAGGGACCAAGATGTACCAAGATATCAAGCAGCACTTCTGGTGGAATGGAATGAAGAGAGAGATAGCTAGATTCGTTTCCCGTTGCTTGGTATGTCAGCAAGTGAAGGCAGAACAGCAGAGGCCAGCTGGATTATTGCAACCGCTTCCTATCCCGGAATGGAAGTGGGAGCATATCACGATGGACTTTGTGACCGGTTTACCGAGATCGCCAAGTGGTAAGGATGCCATTTGGGTGATAGTAGATCGGCTTACGAAGGTGGCGCATTTTCTTCCTTTCAGAATAGGGCAATCTACAGAAAAGTTGGCAGAGTTGTATATGCAACAGATAGTCAGGCAGCATGGAGTCCCTGTCAGTATTGTGTCAGATCGAGATACCCGTTTCATATCACATTTCTGGAAGAGCTTACATCATAGTCTGGGTACCAAGTTAAAATTTAGCACGGCTTACCATCCGCAGACAGACGGGCAATCAGAAAGAACGATTCAGACTTTAGAAGACATGTTACGAGCTTGCACTCTAGATTTTGGAGGATCTTGGGAAAGCCACCTGCACTTAGTTGAGTTCTCATACAACAACAGTTATCAAGCCAGTATCCAGATGGCGCCGTTTGAAGCACTATATGGTAAGAAGTGTAGATCGCCACTAGCATGGGATGATATCGGGGAAAGGAAGATGCTAGGCCCAGAAATGATTGTTCATACGGTTGAAGTGATTAAGGGAATTAGGGAGCGACTTCGTGTTGCGCAGGATCGGCATCGTCATTGGGCGGACCAGCATCGTAGGCCGCTAGAGTTTTCTGTTGGGGACCACGTATTCTTGCGGATCTCACCTACTCGTGGGGTCATTAGATTTGGCGTTCGCGGGAAACTGAGTCCGCGGTACGTGGGCCCATTTGTTATCCTTGATCGGATAGGCGATGTTGCTTATCATTTATCACTCCCACCTTCGTTACGAGAGGTGCATGACGTATTTCATGTATCTCAATTACGGAGGTATGTATCAGACCCAAGCCATATCCTCGATCATTCTGAGCTGGTTGTTGGTACCAACCTGTCTTACGAGGAGCAGCCTGTGTCCATCTTGGACCGAAGAGAGAAGGTACTCAAGAACCGAACAATTAACCTTGTCCGGGTTGCTTGGGGTCATCACTCTTTGGGAGAGTCAACGTGGGAACGTGAGGATGATATCCGATCACGGTATCCACACCTGTTTGACTCACAAGGTATATCTTTTTCTGTGTACCTTGATTGTCTTGATTCCTCATGCTTAACCCTTATGGGTAGAATTGCTAGATAACGTAGATTGTTAAATATGGATATGTTACTTGCTATGGACATTGTAAAATGATTGCTTTATTGAATTGCTTGTACTTAGATTAGTTTAGCCCTGATATTTCTATCTTGCTTGAATTTGAAATTCCGAGGACGGAATTTTTTTCAAGGAGGGTAGAGATGTCACTCCCCGTTCCCGGAATGCGTATTCTAATACGTATATTGCCTGAATGTATTTATTTAGTATTTATCATGTAGTATCATGTATTTAAATTCCTATAACTTCATGTTAATTAATTATCTGCATTTTATTTTCTGCACTTTATTTTTCTGCAATTCTATTATCTGCTCTTTAAATTTTCATGTTAATTAATTAGCTGCTCTTTAATTTTCATGCTAATTAATTCCTACAATTTTATTTTTGCATTTCTTTCTGTAATTTTATTACCTGCATTTTAATTCCTGCTTTAGTTTTACTTTCGGGTTAGCCTTGTTGGACCCGTGCAACCCGACCAATTGGACCCATTGGACCCGGCCCAACTCCCACCTACCACCACCTTTTATTTAAAGCCACCCTCTCCCTTCTCTCTCCTCATTCACTCCTTCTTCACCATTACTTCTTCTTCTTCCTTTCATTACTCTCTCCACCTACCAACTAGGCAAGTACATCTTGCTCTACATGAGGACCATATTTTATGGTTCAATATTCTTCCTCTCATGATTCTAAGAGAGTTTAGTGCTTAGTATTTTTGATTTCATTGGTTCATTTCTTGTAGATCTAAGTTATTGTATTTTCGATTGTCTATGGATTTTGATCTAGCAAACTCCTTTGTTCTCAAGATTTGATGGTTCCATGTCGTAGAGCAGTTCATCCTACCCAATTTTGACCTTTGGAAAGTTGGATTCGGACTTATTTTGACAGAGATATGGACTTTTGAAGCTTTGGGGTACAACCATAGAGTTCTTGCTGTTTGGAGAAGACAGTGAGCAGTGTATGCTAGCTTTTTAGCTGCGTCACTGAGCTGTGCGCGCTCTTTAGCACAGCATGGAATCCATACGCTGCCTTTTTAGGAAGCGTGTGTCTTGCATACGCTACCTTTTGGAAGCGTGTGTCGTATGGAGTTCATATGCTACCTTTTTGGAGCGTATGACTTGCATACGCTGACTTGATGGTCAGGAGTCGTATGGAGTTCATACGCTGCCTTTTGGGAGCGTATGACTTGCATACGCTGACTTGGATGGTCAGGAGTCGTATGGAGTTCATACGCTACCTTTTGGGAGCGTATGACTTGCATACGCTGACTTGGATAGTAAGGAGTCGTATGGAGTTCATACGCTGCCTTTTGGAAGCGTATGACTCCCATACGCTAGCTTGGCTTGAGCGTAGCTTGACCTGAGCGTACGCTGGCATGAGCGTAGGCTGACATGAGAGTAGCCTGATTACCCTGGATCTTCTATAGCCCTGTATATTGATATCTTATTAGATGTTTAACGTCCATTTTATATCCTTACGCCTTTTTGCATAAACTTGATATGATCATGATATGTTAATATTTCTGTTAAATATAGATTGTTACGTGGGATGTACCATGTGTCATGAATTGAGTTATAGATACCCGGATTGACTAGAATTAAACCCTGAGAGTTGTAGACTCGACCTCACTGAATGCTAGTTGACTTTCATGCCTTGCCACCATTGATAATGATTGTGATCTTGACTAAATTGATCATGCGTTCCTAATTGGAACTAAGAGACTGGCTAGTCGTCTTATTGAATGAAATGAATGAGACACGTTCATGTTATGAACTACTGTACTCGACTGGTTGATCCCGAATATTGACATACATGCACATGCAGGCTTCAATCTATTTATTTATTTATTTACTTATTTATTTTCTACAAAAGAAGCATGTGTACTTTATGGTCAAGGCATGATTACCGTGGATAGATTTGATTGTTGCATTACGCTATGTAAGACCTGCAACCTAACCGCACTATCGTTGTAGAGTTGTGCATATCGTACCCCGTACGAAAGTACTCATTTGAATGACCATGATCCACGGCATGGGATTTCACTCAACGTAGAGACTATTAAGTTAAATAAAATAATGATTGCATGGAGAGAATGGATTCCCGAATTCTTACATGGCAGCCCCCTTGGGACGAGTAGTACCCGACGGGCCGGCTGGTTTCCACAGATACTGTAAATCTGCCACACGGGCAGGGAACAGTATCTGCTTTTATTATTATTGTATATTGTATATTGACGGGCGTCCTGCTAGGACTCGTCTAATTCATGCATGGGCCAATTGATCGACTGGATAGACTAGCCTTGCTTGCACATAGTAAGAACTGAGGAATCCCTAATTGCATTATTCCAGGATAACTTGGAACTCATAATAGCAAGCCGTAGGAGTTGATTGGCCGTTCAAGATGATTTGTTTGTGCACTGTACTCTGTTACCTAACTGGGATGATCAGAATGTCAGGACATGACGGGCCAACTTCTGTCCTTGTTTGGTTGGAAGGTTGGTTCGAAGTGTCTTGATGTGATGTGAGTCCTAGTAGCAAGCAGAGATCTATTATTATATTCTCTTACTTACTGGTTTTAGTTCTCATGTCGTGCTCCCTTGTGGTACTTGCTATTAGAGGTCTAACCTCTCTGGTTTTGTATGGCCAGATTTAGAGCCAGTTCCCGAGGACTCAGCATACTTCCACCTCCAGGATGGTCAATACTAGAGGAATGATCGCAGGAGGCCTCGAGTGGGTTCTTTAACTTCACCACTCGTTTTGTTATCTACTTTATACCTTGTCGTTTGGCACCGACATGTTAGTCGGATTGTCTTGTACTTACTTTTGCATAATTGTAATTAAGTCAGACTGCAGCTGATAACAATTGTGTACGCTTGCTATATTATATGGCTATGTTTTGTAAAGCCAGATCTCTAGAACATTTTGACTGAGCGTTTGGGACACCTTACTGCTTTACCTTACATGTTCTATATTTCTGTTTCTTGTTTGAATGATTGAGATAATAGATGTGAAATGACCATAGTAAGACTTTTATGTAGTATGCACCCCCTCGTCTGGTTAGACAGCATTGATCGTATTATACGGTATTCATCTACCCGTAATACGTAGCTGGCTGAGTCACTCCCCCGCTCTCCAGTATTCTGGTTCTGGGGCGTGACATATGTGAAGCTCCCAGATCTGATGATTCAGAAGCTGAGGACTAGGACTACGAAGATGATCTTCTTAGGGTATGCCGAGAAGAGTGATGCTCGGAGATTTCTTGATATTGAGTCAAATCATATCATCGAATCTCGTGAAGATAATTTACAAGGCACAAGAATATTGTTCTTACGGATAAATCGAAGAACAATAAGGGTGCGTAAGAAACTAAAGTTTTCAATAAAGAAGTAGTCCAAGAAGATGTTGTTGTTGAAACAACGGTTGAACCAGAACTCGCTGAGCCATCGTCGAAGCGAGCGAGGAGGCCGAAGAACTTCGGAGATGACTTCATCACCTATCATGTTGTCACGCCCCAGAACCAGAATACTGGAGAGCGGGGGAGAACATAGCCAGCTACGTATATTGAAATGGAATCTACCTTGCTATACGGTCACGGCTGTCTAGACATGAGGGTTTACTACAAGCCAATGGTCTCTTAAGGTCAAGCCTATTGTCTCAATCTCAAGCAAGTAATATAGTTACAAGATGTTTGACCACCAAATATACAATAAAAGGCGTCCCAAATATTACATATTCAGTTGATCATGAAGCTAGTCGTACAAAATGCGAGGACTAGCAAGAGTTTAGTCATACATGATCAACCCTAGGATTTGTTAATCATGTTTACAGCCCGTAGGCAGACAGTGAGTAAATATGCATCGAGCTAACAGGTGCTCGTCGGCTAAACGCCTCAAAAGAATAAATTTACAGTAGAGTGAGCGAAACAAAAATAAAAAACCCACTCGTGGCCCGGGTTCCTTCTAGTCGCCACCATCGGGCTGGAGGTTCGGTAGATCCTCGGGTGCCGCTCCAAAATCTGGCCACACAAAACCAGCTGGGTCAAACCCCAGAAAGAGCAAGTGCGACAAAGGAGGCCACGAAATAAGAACAAAACCAGCATATCAGAACATAAGAAATTGGAAGAAAAGTACAAGTAATAGAAGTACAGCAGGACAATAAACGACTAGGGACATGAGACTACTCCGGGAGCCAGATTACAACCCGTAAACCAAACAAGGACCGGAGTTGTAATCCTTCGCCTAAATAGCACTTGTCTCTATCCATTTATTGTTACTGATAAGTAAAACAAACATGCTTAGGAGGAACCAGGTATAGGGACTTAGACGAGACTTAGACCAGGGTGGACACCATCCATTCACAAGCGGCCAAGCAATTACTACGGCTTACTACTTTAACTAACTAGGGTTATCACAAGCCTAATTACTAACAAGATGAAATGAGAATTTTCTAGTCCCAAGCCCTGCAGACTATCCAGTTATCCTTCCGCGGGTTGAGAGTATGGTTGGGTACATCGCCTAGAAGACGATATACCCTTAGGTGACTTAGAGGTGCAACACATGACAGTGTGCTGGAAATGTGCTCTACTCGTCGGCAAGCTACAAGTCCAATTAGGGCGCCCAGATAACGAGATCGCCTGTGACTGGAAATTCTCTATGTTCTAATTTGATCTAATCATTAGCCTAATCCAATTAGTATGAGTTCCCTGGCCGTGGTACCCAGGAAGTCACATCCTAGACATGATGCAAGACGAGACAAGTAGATTTGCACAAGCAACGAGAAAGAACACCCACGGTGTCAGGGCAAGTCAAGTTAAGTCAAGTCAGGAGTGCGCCACGACGGGCCACTATCAAGATATCAAGTTACAGGGGATTAATTACAGGTTGCAGGTTACAAGTTAAAGCCATACGTTACAAGCACCCAACAAGTTACTGCCAAAATCAGAGAATGCTAGCCATAAATTAAACACAGAAAATCGTGTCAAGGCGTGTCGGGTCAAGTCAAGTCGTGTTGTGGCATTAAGCTCCCAGAAAACGAAATCATCAAGAGAAAACCAAGAAACCAGGAGAAACACCAAGGGTCAGGAGGGGAAGCCATGGCACAGGGTGTGCCAGGCAAGGGACTCGGGCAAGCAGTGCCAAAAGACACGGGGAGCCAAGTACGGAAGGGCGCACGGGGGCCAAGTGCGCAAAGGCGCACGGGGCACGGCCAAGTGCGCAGGGGCGAACGACGTAGGGGACCGGGGGTCCAAGTGCGCAGGGGCGAACGGCGCAGAGGCGCAGGGCAGCAGCACGCTAAAGAGCACGTGCGCCGATAGCGTCGCGGCCAGGCGCGCAGGGCGCGCGCGCAATCAGGCAACGGCCAGGGCTGCGCGGTCAGCGACCAGCGCTAAAGAGCGCGGTGCGGAGGAAGGGCAGCGCAAAGCAGCCAAGCGCACGGGGTGCAAGGCAGCGAAGCGCGCGGGTCAGCAGCACGCTAAAGAGCGCATGCTGGGGAGGGGTCTTCTTCTTCCTCAAGCTTGAGAGGAAGAACACCCATGGCTACAAATCTTTAAAACACCACAAATTGGCCAAATCACAACCAAATCTAGAATTTCAAAGTTCTATCTTGGATGAAATTTGATTCTCTCCAACATAGGAACATCAAAACCCACAAAAATCTAACTTAAATAGATCAAAACCTTATAAATCTGAAAATAGTCAAAACTTAGATCTAGGAAAATGGAAGCTCCAAATCTAAAAATGTCAAGTTCTAATGTTGATCTCCATGTCCTAATCTAGCTATGGACAAATAAAATATGGTGCTTATTTGTTGGCAAGGTGCACTTGCCTATGGTGTTGGTGGAGGAAGGAGGAAGAAGAAGATGGAGAAATTAATGGAAATAAAGAGGAGAGAGAAAAGTTAGGTAGGATTTAATGGTGGAGGATATGTTGTGTTGAGGGTGGAGGTTAGCTAAAGTGTTCCCAAATACATATTGAACCAAACCAAACCAATCCTTCTCCACGAAATAAAACCAAGCCAACTAAAACCGAGCCGAGCCGAAACCCAAAAATACGAGAAAACCCAAAATTCTACAAGTCGAGAATATAAAATGCTTGCCAAAATCCAATTACGAGTATTAATACGAAATACGGGAAACGGGGGTGACAACTCTACCCACCTTAAAAGAATTTCGTCCTCGGAATTTAATCAAGGAGCTAGAGACTGCCACGGCTAGTTACGCTAAGCACCAACAACTACACTAAACAGTTCAATCATACAATCATACATGCAAGCAAGGGGATGGAAAGCATAAGGCATAAGGAAGACATTATACCTTATGAGTCAAACAAGTCAGGATATCGCGATCGGATGTCGTCCTCACGCTCCCACATTGACTCACCTAGAGAGTGATGACCCCAAGCAACACGGACTAAACTAATAGTCTTGTTCTTGAGTATCTTCTCTCTCCGGTCCAATATAGACACGGGCCTCTCCTCATACGAAAGGTTGGTACCAACAACCAGTTCCGAATGATCTAGGATATGGCTCGGGTCCGGGATATACCGTCGTAATTGGGACACATGGAATACATCATGCACCTCACTTAGCGACGGCGGAAGAGCAAGACGATAGGATACATCTCCTACTCGCTCCAGGATATCGAACGGCCCTATATACTTAGGACTAAGCTTTCCCCGCACGCCAAAACGAATGACACCGCGGTTAGGCGAGATCCTAAGGAATACATGATCGCCGATAGCAAACTCTAAGGGACGTCGATGGGCATCGGCCCAATGTCGCTGGCGGTCTTGGGCAATTCGAAGATGATCCCTGACTCTTCTGACTACTTCAACTGTCTGGGCAATCATTTTTGAACCGAGCATCTGCCTCTCTCCGACATCGTCCCATGCTAGCGAGGATCTGCACTTCCTACCATACAGAGCTTCGAACGGAGCCATCTGAATACTGGCCTGGAAACTATTATTGTACGAGAACACCACCAGGTGCAGGTGATCTTCCCACGAACCACCGAAGTCAAGTGTACAAGATCTCAACATGTCTTCAAGGGTCTGGATTGTGCGCTCTGACTGGCCATCTGTCTGCAGATGATATGCTGAACTGAACTGGAGACGAGTCCCCAAACTCTCTTGCAGGCTACGCCAAAAGTGTGACGTGAATCTTGAATCCCTGTCCGAGGTAATACTGACCGGCACCCCATGAAGCCTGACAATCTGTCTGAGGTACATCTCTGCTAGCTGAGCTGTAGACTGCCCAACTCTGAATGGAAGAAAATGAGCCACCTTCGTGAGCCGGTCAACTATAACCCAAATGGCATCTCGACCAGCTGGGGATCTAGGCAATCCAGTCACAAAATCTATGGTCACATGCTCCCACTTCCATTCTGGAATCGGCAAGGGCTGAAGAAGTCCAGCGGGCCTCTGATGTTCAGCTTTAACCTGCTGGCAAACCAAACACCGAGAGACAAACCGGGCTATCTCCCTCTTCATGCCATTCCACCAGAAATGCTGACGAATATCTCGGTACATCTTCGTACCACCAGGATGAATAGAATACTGTGAACTGTGAGCTTCTGCCATGACCTCTTGTCTGATATCTCTACTGGGTACACAAAGACGAGTGCCATGTCGAAGTGTACCATCTTCATGAATGCACAACTCTGGTCTTCTTCCTGTCTCACACTCTGCTCTGAGCCGCTGAGTCTTGGAATCTGCAGATTACGCCATCCGGATTCTCTCAACTATGCTGGACTGAACCTGTAGACTGGCCATCAATGCCACACTAGTAGGAAGAACCACCTCAATTCCCATCTTCTGAAAATCTGCCAATAACTCTGGTTGCGCCGTTAGGAGGTAAACTCTGGCTCTCCGGCTCAACGCATCTGCTACAACGTTGACCTTCCCTGGGTGATATTGCAAATCCACATCGTAGTCTACCAATAGCTCAAGCCATCTTCTCTGTCGCATATTAAGGTCCTTCTGGGTGAAAACATACTTCAGGCTCTTGTGATCAGTAAATATCTCCACTCTATCTCCATACAAGTAGTGCCTCCACAACTTAAGTGCAAACACTACTGCTGCCAGCTCCAAGTCATGGGTCGGGTAATTTCTCTTATGATCACGAAGTTGACGTGATGCATAAGATATTACCTTCCCATGTTGCATCAAGACACACCCCAATCCTCTGCCTGAAGCGTCGCAATAAACTGTGAATCCTCCGGTCCCATCTGGAAGTGTGAGAATGGGAGCCGTTATCAAACCTCGCTTCAACTTCTCAAATGATTCCTGACACTCCGCTATCCAAGCGAATTGCACATATTTGTGGGTCAACTGGGTCATCGGCGCTGAAATCCTTGCAAAATCTGAAACGAATCATCGGTAGTAGCCGGCTAATCCAAGGAAGCTGCGAACCTCTGCCACTGAGCTGGGTACTAGCCACGACTCGATAGCCACAATCTTCTGGGGATCTACTTCCACTCCTCCTCGGGTAATGATGTGACCCAAGTACGAAATATGATCGAGCCAGAACTCGCATTTACTGAACTTGGCGTACAACTGATGCTCCCTAAGCGTCTGAAGGACAACTTTTAGATGCTACTCATGCTCTGCTTCGCTCTTGCTGTAGACCAGAATATCATCTAGGAACACGATCACAAACTGATCCAAGTAAGGCATAAAAATACGATTCATGAGGTCCATGAATACGGCTGGCGCATTGGTCGCTCCAAAGGGCATAACAAGGAACTCCCAATATCCATACCTAGATCGAAATGTTGTCTTCGGGATGTCCTGCTCTCTGACTCTGATCTGGTGGTATCCTGACCGCAAGTCTATCTTCGAGAATACTGAAGCCCCTTTGAGTTGATCAAACAAGTCATCTATCCTCGGGAGAGGGTATCTGTTCTTGATTGTCACTGAGTTCAAGGTACGATAATCTACAATAACCTGGACGTACCATCTTTCTTTTTCACAAGAAGCATCGGGACTCCCCAAGGCGATCCACTTGTACGAATGAATCCCTTGGTCCTGAGTTCTTCAATTATCTTGTACAAAATCTCCAACTCTGAAGGTGCCATTCTATAGACTCGCTCTGATACTGGTGCTGTTCCGGGGATCAAGTCTATAGTGAAATCGATCTTCCGCTCTGGCGACATTCCTGAAAGTTCCTCCGGGAAGATATCTGGAAACTCTTCAACTATCTTGGGCAACTGCTCTGCTGCTACTGCCATCCGCAACACTGGAGAAGATGGCTCCACTGCGCCTCTAGAAAATGAGAACTCTGGCTCGCCTGGAATGCTGAAAACAACCCTACCAACATGGCAGTCTATCCTAGCATACTGGTTCCTCAACCAATCCATGCCTAAGACTACATCATAGTCTGCCATAGGGAATTCTATAAATCTAGCGGGGAACTCTCTACCGCTAACTACGATCCGACACGAGGAAAATACTCGATCTACTCCCACAAGACCATTACCAGTAAGTATATTAAGCCTCACTACTAATGACTCGGGCTCCAATCCTATCCGTGTCGCGAATCGTGCAGACATGAATGAATGCGATGCACCAGAATCAAATAATACCAATGCTGGAGAGGAGTTGACAAGAATAGTACCTGCCACTACCTCACCTGGTGCAACTTCTTCTTCCATAGTCATCATCATGGCCTGACCTTGTCCTCTAGCTGCGGGTCCCCTCTGCTGGAAACCTCTCTGCCTGCTCTGTACTTGGGCTTGGGAGTACTGCTGCTAGTTCTGCTGATGAAACGCCTGGGCCTGAGGCAACAATGGCCTCGGGTACTGCTGCTGCTGCATAGGTGCTGGTCCCCTAACCGATGGACTGGTTAGGTTGGAAGAGGAAGAACTACCCCTATTCGGGCAGGCTCCTATCTTGTGATCTGCCGCTCTACAAGCCAGGCACAAACCCTGCGCTCAGCGACAATCTGCTACCACGTGCCCTGTCTTCCCGCAATGAGAACATCCTATCGCAGAAGTCTGCTTCTGCTTATGCTGTTGCGGGTACGTCGGGGTCGAATGCTGAACCGACGTTACTGAGGCCGTCCGCCTCGGAGTTCCAATGGACAAACTTCTAGCTGCCGGGGCTGGAGCTGATGATTGGTGCATCTGACTGTGGGACCGCTTCCTACCTCCGGTCCTATCTACGATCCTCTGGGAGGTGTACTCATGCCTCCTAGCTGCTCTCAAAACCGCATCGAACGTCTGGTGCTCGAACTGCTCAACTGCCAACAAGATCTCCAAATGCAGTCCCTGCTGGAACCGTTGGGCCCTATCAAACTCGATTGCCACCAGGGTGGGGGCAAACCTACTGAGTCTAGAAAACTCAGATACATAACTGTCGACCGATCTGCCTCCTTGCTTCAAGTTGGTAAATCTCGTCTGCAGGTCGTACCGAGCCACCGCATCAAAATACTTCGTCTGGAATCTCTCTCTAAATACCGCCCAAGAAATGGGTGCCACTAATCCCATGGCTTGTGCTGCCCACCAACTGCGAGCCAAGTCTAACAACTGCAGGCGCACCACCGCCACCTTCTCATTCTCAGGTGTCCTGGCTGCTTCCAGAATCACCTCGATATCCTGAAGCCAAGCGTCCGCGGCAATCGCATCCTCGCTGCCGTCGAAGAATGGAGGGTTCAAGCGCTTGAAGCTGTTGGCCGCGCTGTTCCCTGGATGACCGCCTCTGGTCAAAGCATCTGCCACTACCTGGTACAAGGCGTCTCCTCTACGATCTTGGGAAGCTATCAAGGTCCTGATGAGACCTACTAAGGTGCCTTCATCCGGCTCGGCAGGCTGAACGGGCTGAACTGGGGGTTCTCCTCCAGTAGGCACAACTCTGGAGGCTACTCCGGAGTGCTGGGCTTGATCTCCGGGCTGCTGGTCCGCGGGAGTTGCTCCGCCTTGCTGATCGGCTGGTTCATGAACAATGCCGCTGAAGAAAACGACATAGGAAACAATAAGGAAGGACCAGGACAGATCAACGATACAAGCATGTGATCAGGTCAAGATTCCAGAGATTCAGAGGATATGAACGGAGATCAAGGGCGAGTACTAATTGAGACATCTATTTGGTAAACCCTCACATTTCTTGAATGTCAAGACCTGCATGGGCCACCACTTAAACCATGTCACGCCCCAGAACCAGAATACTTGAGAGCGGGGGCGAACATAGCCAGCTACATATATTGAAATGGAATCCACCTCGCTATACGGTCACGGCTGTCTAGACATGAGGGTTTACTACAAGCCAATGGTCTCTTAAGGTCAAGCCTATTGTCTCAATCTCAAGCAAGCAATATAGTTACAAGATGTTTGACCACCAAATATACAATAAAAGGCGTCCCAAATATTACATATTCAGTTGATCATGAAGCTAGTCGTACAAAATACGAGGACTAGCAAGAGTTTAGTCATACATGATCAACCCTAGGATTTGTTAATCATGTTTACAGCCCGTAGGCAGACAGTAAGTAAATATGCATCGAGCTAACAGGTGCTCGTCGGCTAAACGCCTCAAAAGAATAAATTTACAGTAGAGTGAGCGAAACAAAAATAGAAAATCCACTCGTGGCCCGGGTTCCTTCTAGTCGCCACCATCGGGCTGGAGGTTCGGTAGATCCTCGGGTGCCGCTCCAAAATCTGGCCACACAAAACCAGCTGGGTCAAACCCCAGAAAGAGCAAGTGCGACAAAGGAGGCCACGAAATAAGAACAAAACCAGCATATCAGAACATAAGAAATTGGAAAAAAAGTACAAGTAATAGAAGTACAGCAGGACAATAAACGACTAGGGACATGAGACTACTCCGGGAGCCAGATTACAACCCGTAAACCAAACAAGGACCGGGGTTGTAATCCTTCGCCTGAATAGCACTTGTCTCTATCCATTTATTGTTACTGATAAGTAAAACAAACATGCTTAGGAGGAACCAGGTATAGGGACTTAGACGAGACTTAGACCAGGCTGGACACCATCCATTCACAAGCGGCCAAGCAATTACTACGGCTTACTACTTTAACTAACTAGGGTTATCACAAGCCTAATTACGAACAAGATGAAATGAGAATTTCCTAGTCCCAAGCCCTGCAGACTATCCAGTTATCCTTCCGCGGGTTGAGAGTATGGTTGGGTACATCGCCTAGAAGACGATATACCCTTAGGTGACTTAGAGGTGCAACACATGACAGTGTGCTGGAAATGTGCTCTACTCGTCGGCAAGCTACAAGTCCAATTAGGGCGCCCAGATAACGAGATCGCCTGTGACTGAAAATTCTCTATGTTCTAATTTGATCTAATCATTAGCCTAATCCAATTAGTATGAGTTCCCTGGCCGTGGTACCCAGGAAGTCACATCCTAGACATGATACAAGACGAGACAAGTAGATTTGCACAAGCAACGAGAAAGAACACCCACGGTGTCAGGGCAAGTCAAGTTAAGTCAAGTCAGGAGTGCGCCACGACGGGCCACTATCAAGATATCAAGTTACAGGAGATTAATTACAGGTTGCAGGTTACAAGTTAAAGCCATACGTTACAAGCACCCAACAAGTTACTGCCAAAATCAGAGAATGCTAGCCATAAATTAAACACAGAAAATCGTGTCAAGGCGTGTCGGGTCAAGTCAAGTCGTGCTGTGGCATTAAGCTCCCAGAAAACGAAATCATCAAGAGAAAACCAAGAAACCAGGAGAAACACCAAGGGTCAGGAGGGGAAGCCATGGCACTGGGTGTGCCAGGCAAGGGACTCGGGCAAGCAGTGCCAAGAGACACGGGGAGTCAAGTACGGAAGGGCGCACGGGGGCCAAGTGCGCAAGGGCACACGGGGCACGGTCAAGTGCGCAGGGGCGCACGGGGCACGGCCAAGTGCGCAGGGGCGAACGGCGCAGGGGACCGGGGGTCCAAGTACGCAGGGGCGAACGGCGCAGGGGACCGGGGGTCCAAGTGCGCAGGGGCGAACGGCGCAGGGGCGCAGGACAGCAGCACGCTAAAGAGCACGTGCGCCGACATCGCCGCGGCCAGGCGCGCAGGACGCGCGTGCAATCGGGCAACGGCCAGGGCTGCGCGGTCAGCGACCAGCGCTAAAGAGCACGGCGCGGGGGAAGGGCAGCGCAAAGCAGCCAAGCGCACGGGACACAAGGCAGCGAAGCACGCGGGTCAGAAGCACGCTAAAGAGCGCACGCTGGGGAGGGGTCTTCTTCTTCCTCAAGCTTGAGAGGAAGAACACCCATGGCTACAAATCTTTAAAACACCACAACTTGGCCAAATCGCAACCAAATCTAGAATTTCAAAGTTCTATCTTGGATGAAATTTGATTCTCTCCAACATAGGAACATCAAAACCCACAAAAATCCAACTTAAATAGATCAAAACCATGTAAATCCAAAAATAGTCAAAACTTAGATCTAGGAAAATGGAAGCTCCAAATCCAAAAATGTCAAGTTCTAATGTTGATCTCTATGTCCTAATCTAGCTAATGGACAAATAAAATATGGTGCTTATTTGTTAGCAAGGTGCACTTGCCTATGGTGTTGGTGGAGGAAGGAGGAAGAAGAAGATGGAGAAATTAATAGAAATAAAGAGGAGAGAGAAAAGTTAGGTGGGATTTAATGGTGGAGGATATGTTGTGTTGAGGGTGGAGGTTAGCTAAGGTGTTCCCAAATGCATGTTGAACCAAATCAAACCAATCCTTCTCTACGAAATGAAACCAAGCCAACTAAAACCCAGCCGAGCCGAAATCCAAAAATACGGGAAAACCTAAAATTCCACAAGTCGAGAAAATAAAATGCATGCCAAAATCCAATTACGAGTATTAATACGAAATACGGGAAACAGGGGTGACACATGTGGAAGCAGATCCGCTTTCCTATGATGAGGCGATGAAGACCAGAGATGATATTTTCTGAAAGGAGGCGATTGACAATGAAATTGATTCCATCACCTCAAATAACACTTGGGTGTTGGTTGATCTTCCTGAAGGAGTGAAACCCATCGGATGCAAATGGATCTTCAAGAAGAAGATGAAAGCAGATAGAACTATTGACAAGTTCAAGGCCAGGTTGGTGGCCATGGGGTTTTCTCAGAAGCAGGGGATCGACTACTTTGACACGTATGCTCCAGTAGCCCGGATGACCACCTTCAGAATGTTGATTGCTCTCGCAGCGATACATAAGATAGTGATACATCAGATGGATATGAAAACGACATTCCTGAATGGTGAGCTGGCCGAAAAGATCTACATGCAACAACCAGAAGGGTTGGTCGTCAAAGGTCTTGAAGACAAAGTCTGCAAGTTGGTAAAATCTCTGTACGGTTTAAAGCAAGCTCCCAAAATGTGGCATGAGAAGTTTGACAAAGTCATAAGGTCAAATGGCTACAGGGTCAGTGAAACAGATAAGTGCGTCTATACGAAGTTTGATGACGGAAGAGGAGTCATCGTTTGTCTATACGTGGACGACATGCTAATCCTAGGTACGGATATAAGCTGTGTCACGGAGACAAAGAAGTTCCTCTCGACGAAGTTCAGTATGAAGGACTTGGGGGATGCTGATGTTATCTTGGGACTCAAGATCATCCGGACAGACACTGGATTAGCGCTGTCACAATCTCATTACATTGAAAAGATGCTCACTCGATACGGGTATCATGATCTTCCTTTAATTGATACGTCGTACCGGGGTGATCAGAAGCTGGAGCCAAACTCGAAGGAAAGCGTCATGCAGTTGGAGTATGCTAGCGTCATCAGGAGTTTGATGTACGCTACTACTGCCACTAGGCCTGACACAGCTTTCGCTGTGGGAATGCTGAGTCGATTCACTAGCAATCCAGGCGTTGAGCACTGGAAAGCTGTGAAACGGGTTATGAGATATCTCAAGAAGACTCAGACATATACACTACACTACAGCGGAGATCCGCCGGTAGTGGAAGGCTTCAGTGATGCCAGTTGGTACTCAGAAGTGGAGAGCGAGAGGTCCACAGGTGGATACATTTTCACAATGGGTGGAGCTGCTATATCATAGAAATCGAAGAAGCAGACTATGCTCTCGCGGTCATCTATAAAATCTGAGTTCTTTGTACTTGATACCGCAGCGGAGAAAGCAGAATGGCTTTCGGGAGCTCATGTATGATCTTCCAGTAGTTGGGGTGCAAATACCGGGGATACCGATATACTGCGACAACCAGGCGACTACGGCGGTGGCATCAAATGACCTCTTCAACGGGAAGAAGAGGACTGTGCGGTTGAAGCACAGGACAATACACGATCTCATCAAGATGGGTGTTATTGCAGTAATTGATGTTCGGAGTCAGTAGAACCTAGCGAATCCGTTCACCAAGGGCCTCAAGCGCCAGTTGGTCGATGACACAGCTTGTAAAATGGGCTTGAAGGTATTCTGATATTGTGTTATTACAATCCTACCATAAAGTTTTATGCTATTAGTTCAAAGAGAAATCTACTAGGCATCTAGCTTTTGGTTCAAGCGAGGACTATCAGGAACGGTGGGTACTTGTCCTCTGTGACATGGAGAGGTTACGGACCTACAACCACTGTTGTCTACTGTTGTTTTCTATGAAAAATGAATCATGTGGGAAGGTTGGCTTAAATGCCTTAATGAGTTCTCAGGCAGAGTGAATGCCTGGAGTGCTTTACAGGAAGAACGGTAGTGCAGTACTACAAGGAGTGTAACTCCATGCTACAGTGGGGTGACTTCACCATGAGGTTCCCAGGTAGGGGTAATGTCTCGGCTTTGTAAGCCAAGTCACAGCGGAGTAGCACCGTAAATAGGCAGGTAGCCTAATGTTGTATGATAATCGTAATAAAGAGAGGTAGACAGCACTACAAAGAGGACGATGTCCTTATGTTACAGTGGCATGACACCACGAAGAGGTACCAGGTAGGGTAAAGCCTCAGCTTTGCGAGCCATGTCATAGCGGCGTAACACTGCACGGAAGCGCAAGGCTTCATGCTGGGTAGTTTGGCACTACAAAGAGGCCTGTGACCTCATGCTACAGTAGTATGACACTACGATGAGGTACCCAGGTGGGATAAAGCCTCGGCTTTAAGCCATGTCATAGCGGCGTAGCACCGCAAAGAAGCGCAATGCTTCATGCCATGACTCTTTATAAAGAACTCACCTATAGTGTATGGACAGAGATATCAGGCCGTCTCTTGAGGGTAAACTTATAGACGCCCAAAATTATACACTGAAACCAGGCTGGCACAAGGCCTTTAATGTGCAGCCAGAAGCACAGTTGATGTCATTATGTGAGTAGGAAGAATTGCGGTTATGGTACAAAATTCAAGGCTTAGTCCATTCTTGTATCATGATGTTATTTAACCTATGCGGGAAGATTCAAGTCGTAGCGACATCTCTCCTAATGCATGATGGGCAGTCACTGTGGGGAACGCTCAACCCATATATTGAGATATGTAGGGGATTGTTGATGTTTTTGCCTTTGGATTAGAAAAGATAGTCCCACATCGGCTACACCAAATGGTGAGTATCTCAATATAATGCATTGCTTGTGTTGAGGTGTGCATATGAGGTGTAGTGGGGTACAAGTTTGTGCCATGTGGGAGTATTTTCCTAGAAGGAAAAAGGATTAAATCCAACAAGGATACAAGTTGATTTTTGTTGTGCGGACTCGAACTCGGACTCGGACACGGACTCCAGGATGTCTCGTGCATGCACGGGAGTGTTCGGGAGGTAGGCGTGGACTGGCACACTTCTATGCTGATTGTGGGATGATCTAAAATATCAAACTCTATTTTTGAGTATTGGTATTTTAGTCCCACATCGGATAGGAGAAGAGGTGAAGTCTCAACTCCACTCTATAAATAGAGCCCCTTGGCCTCCTTTGAAAGATGCACCAAGAAGAGAGTTAAGAGAGTCTGTAAAGTCCAGGAAGTCCGTTCAAGTCTCAAATATTGACTTACGAGCGTTCCAGAAGTTCTTCGTGAACTTGCTGGTTCCTGGGAGCAGATCGTGTTGGGGCAAATCTTGCTTTGAGCAACGGTGATCTTAATCACCCCAGCAAGAACCTTTCCTCTTCTTCTTTCTTCTTTCTTCTCCTTCATCTGAGTTGTAACTCAGTTCTGTCCGTCTGCAACTGCGATTGCAAGGAAGAACGTGAGATTTATTTTCTGAACTCAGTTCTGTCCATCAGCAACTGCGATTGCGAGGAAGAACGTGAGATTTACTTTCTGATTATTATTGCTTTTGTAGTCAGATTCATATTATAGTGTTCCTCTTGGATCTCGAGAATAATCAGAATGTGAACGTTTGTTGAACCTCTGATCTCGACATCGAGTCTACCATCTTTGATCAAGCCCCGGGACTAACAGCATGCACCCATTTGAGATGGTACGAACTTAAGAAAGCAATTTGTATCTTCATTTTTAATCATATATGAATAAAAGTCTAGGACTTGACATAAGTATAATCTAAACTTATCATAAGCCACAATCAGCTATTACGCTAAGCATGCAATATGATGTAGATCATGTGTCATATATAACATACAGATACTAGACATTTGAAAAACAATTAATTTGCATACATAAAAAAATTGATCCTTGTTCTGCTGAACTACATGCTTTTCATAGTGTTGTAAACTGCATGTTAATTAAAATTTTACTTATGCAATAATCAACTGAGAAACTGCAATCTAAAAATCAAACAACCAAATAATATCAAAGTCATCACATTTGAAGGCAAAGTAGATCGACAAACTAAGAATTGTCCAAAAACAAATTAATATCGCACAAGAGAAGTGACTTTCAATAATTGGAGCAAAAGAATATTAGGTAATCAAGCTTTATCCTGTGTCAAAAGGCTCAGAAACATAATTTTAACATATAATATTAGGTTTCTTCCTAGAAATGGATCAAAAGAATCCATTTTCCATAAATGAATGATAATAAAGTCAAAAAAACAGACAAATCAACTCCATCGGGAGCAAACTAACCTAGGTCAATAAATACATCAATCAATGGAAATAAACATGAATCTTATCAACTTTGGAGATATATTATCTTGTAATACCACTTAAATAAATGGGATTTATCTTGTAATACCACTAAAATAAATCTAAGTCGGTCTCTAATAAAGAGATTTCAACCCAAAAAAAATAGGATCAGAAGAATAAATTTACATTTGATTACTGCTGGAAAGCAACCTCTATCTAATAAATTAAAAATAAGATCAGAAGAATTTTTTCTTGATAAGAATAATTGTTTCCCTACCTAGTTTTTTTAATTCCAATTAATCAAGACAGCAACATCAGCAGCAATAACAACAATGCCATAGAAAATTGGTTCAACTATATAAATTATTTATTCTAGTCTGCTATGTTAAGCCATCCCCTTTTTAGCATTTTAGCAAAATAAGCAGATAAACCGACCAATTTTTGTTTTCTTCTCATGTCAATCTTTCTGTACTTCCATAAAGGAGCAATAACATAACAATTTAAACATGAATAAATTAGCAAAGCAAATACAAGTCCTACTTTGGGAAAAAAAAAACGAAACACATCTAAGTGATTGTTGGATAAGTGAATGTATATTTAAAATTTTAATTAATAATAATTGTTTTCTTACAACGAATATATGGCAACGAATCTATTGGAAAGGTGTACGAATCTATTCAATGAATCTATTGGAAAGATGTGTCATTTTCATGGACGGATCTAGAGGTAGGGTGGGGTGGGCTCCAGCCCACCTCAAAAAAAAAAATTACATTTTTTTTCTATACAAAATTTTTTTTTGCTTTTTTTTTTATATAGATTTATCTACTTCCAGCCCATCCAAATTTTTGCCAACCCATCCCAACTATAATTTCTGGATATGTCCCTGATTTTCATTGTGTCTCTTTATCATTTATAAAAGTGCAAGTGTTTGAAGCATTGGAAAAAAAAAACTCATTCATCCATCTAGCATTAAGTATAAGAGAGAGAGAGGGACTACCAACATTGTTTCATCGAGTTCCTACGGTGTGACCGTTGTATCCTAGAAGAGTAATCACCATTAAAACCGTAAGTACCAGTACGAGACGAATATTGTCTTAAGAATATTGAATCAAGTTCAAGCCTCGGTCTCGATTAGATTATTATTTTATATTTTAATTTCAGTGTCTAAATACAGAGTTGAGAATTCTTATTAACAATCTTAAGAGAATATACTTTAACTTTTCATGACTCAGAGAATCAGAAACTATAATTGCTTCTTAAATTCCTCTTAGTCCTTTATGTTTTTAACGTACATCATATGTTTACGTTTCAGTTTGGTAGTGTAGGCACTACACTAAGAAATTTTGTATTGTAGGCAAAGCTATGCTCTGATTTGTCAAAAAAAAAAAAAAAATTGTGAACCTTTTGTAATCCCCATTCTGTAAATCCTCAAGGATCAAGTGAATAATAACTGTTGATATTAGGCCAAATTAAAACTATTGGACTTGTTGGGCTCTACGCGTGTCTTGCCCACCAACAATGAAGCCCAACAAGTCTATAACCCCAAAGTTGGGCAATTTCTGCCGGAGAGTGGGCTCGGGGACTTTCCTAGGTGTGGAACCCATCCACTTCAAGGCTCATAGAAAATGACTGCTGTTAGTTTAAACATAATTTTAATTTTAAATATATTTTAATATTGTATGGTTTTTAATTTTTTTTACGTGAGTAGAGAGTTCGGTCATCCACACAGAAGATAAAAAAAGTTAGTTAATTTTAAATTTTTATTATATTTTAAAAAAAAGAAAATGGTTGATGATATACATGGCTTAGACGGCTCAAGATTGAGCTGTTTTGAAGTCCCTTTATAATAGTAGAGATAAAATGGAGGGTATAATGGAAAAAATTGAAAAAATAAATAAAATTCATGACCTAAACTTTCTAATAGGACATGTTAGGGCCTAAACTTTAAGCTGGTATAAGAGCATCTCCAACCATATTGTCTTGTTAAGTGTTGTGAGTCTTAGGTGGCTCATATGTGGCATGAGCCACAAGACAATGTTTTGTTTATATGGCAAAATTATATCTCAAATGACAATAAGATAGAAAAACTCTCTCCAATGCAAAAGTATTGAGAAGACAATAAAAAGTATTTTTTCCAACTTCCAAGGCAACTCCTCCACTTCTTCAACTTTTTTATAAATATTTCTATTCATAATTGATGATGTGGAGACAAAGTCATTGTGAAGTGCATTGTCTAGATCTAGACAACCAACTTCACATTCTCCTTGCCATGTCATTGTCATGTCAACTTCATGTTTTATTCTACATTTGCATTGGAGAAGAATTTTTGGAATGAAAGTTTGTCATTCCTATGTGACAACCATTTTTTCTAAACTCACAATAGGGTTGGAGATGCTCTTATAAGAGCATCTCCAACCCTATTGTCTTGTTAAGTGTTGTGAGTCTTAGGTGGCTCCTATGTGGCATGAGCCACAAGACGATGTCTTGTTTATATGGCAAAATTATATCTCAAAAGACAATGAGATAGAAAAATTCTCTCCAATGCAAAAGTATTGAGAAGACAATAAAAAGTATTTTTTTCAACTTTCAAGGCAACTCCTCCACTTCAACTTTTTTTATAAATATTTCTATTCATAATTGATGATGTGGAGACAAAGTCATTGTGAAGTGCATTGTCTAGATCTAGACAACCAACTTCACATTTTTCTTGCCATGTCATTGCCATGTCAACTTCATGTTTTATTCTACATTTGCATTGGAGAAGAATTTTTGAAATGAAAGTTTGTCATTCCTATGTGGCAATCATTTTTTCTAAACTCACAATAGGGTTGGAGATGCTCATGTTGTAAAATGTATCTACATATTGATTTTAAGTTCAGTCATTAATTGCGGTTTAGTAGAGCAATTGGCTTTAAGTAAGTTTAGTTGTCTATAGTATACAGTCTTTGTACTGTGAGAGTGTATTGTTTTGTCTCGAATTTCACTATTAGACAATTATTGGTTTCTGGTTTGTCTTTTTGACAACATTGGTTCTTATTTATTTTCCTAAATAGAATATAATAGAACATTTCTTAATTATATAATTTATTTCTTCTTTTCATTTATTGGTCTGTACTACTGCATTGTAACAGACAAAATAACTGCCATTGAGAACACTGTGATGATAACTTCTGCTCTTGTCCATATCGGACAAGAAAAAAAGTCGGAAAAGTTCAATGGAACCGACTTCAAGTGTTGGCGACAAAAGATGTTCTATCTTACAAATCTGGTAAAGATTCTAAACGGAACAGTTCACGTTCTGCAAGAAGGTGAAACTGACAATATGTTATTACAAATATTGAAAAATGAAAATATGCAGACTTCTTATGCAGGAACCACATATTAAGTGGACTGGACAACCATTTATGGAATATCTAAAGTCCACTGAAGACTGCAAAAGAAGTCTGGGATGTTCTGGACAAGAAATACAAAGCAGAAGATGCTGTTAGTCCCGGGGCTTGATCAAAGAAGGTAAAACTGATGCAAACGAGATCTACGATGTTACAAAGGACCAAATAGCCAGATTACAATATTAAGGAGGAAAATAGAGAAGAGAAGATCTCTCGTTCTTCCTTGCAAACGTGTTGCAATTGGGACAGAACGAGTTACAAAATCTAGAGAAAGATGAGATAAAGAACAGTTGCTGGGGTGTCAAAACACCGTTGCTCAAAGCAAGATTCGCCCCACACGAATTGCTTTCAGGAACCAGCAAGTTTGAAGAACTTGTGAAACGCTCGAAGTCACCTCTGTTCAGACTCCTCGGATGGACTTGCAATGGCGGCAGCAGCTCCCTCTCTCTCTCTCCTTTTCTGACTTATAATTTTCGTAGTGCCCACAAAGGAGGCCAGAAGAGAGTATATATAGAGAGGGTGGAAACCCTAGCCGCCTCTTCAGTTATGGAAAGATTGAATCAAATCCCAAAAAAATAGCAACGAGATTAATTCAAATCCCACAAAGATAGCAACGAAATTAATTCAAATCCCACAAAAAGTTGATCTGAATTAATCGCATTGAATCAGTCTTTTCATAACTGACCTGTAGTCTGCACAGTCAGCGGAGCTCTCCATGCGGCAGCAGCCGCAGCAGCCTGGCCGCATGAGCCGCATGGTCTCATGGTCGCATGGACCGCATGAGCCACATGGCCTCATGGCCGCATGGACCGCATGAGCCGCATGGCCTCATGGCCGCATGGACCGTATGAGCCACATGGCCTCATGGACCGCATGGGCCGTATGGACCGCATGTGCCGCATGAGCCGCATGAGCCACATGGACCGCATGTGCCGCATGAGCCGCATGGGGCCGCATGAGGCCGCATGGCCGTATATGAGCCGCATGCCGCATAAGACCGCATGGCCGCATATGAACCGCATGACTGCTGACGTGCTAAGTGCAAAGTGCGCCAACAAAATGCCACATTACGCCTCATGAGCCTATGAGCCCGAGTCCGAGTCCTAGTCGCTAAGCCCCTTTGGGGCTTAGCTCCAAATGGAATTAATCCAAGAGAATGACAAAAGCATTAATGCTTAACCCTTGGAGCCTTATTCTTACCTCCTAGTAAAATCATCCACATGGTTCCCTTCTTAGGGTCACCACCCCATGTGCATCTCTCAACAACACAACAAAGTATATATGTTGAGATAACTCATGGTGCATTTCCGATGTGGGACTAAAATTTTACAAGGCATGTTGAGAGCAAGCTCTCTCCATGTAAAGAAAGCACCAACAATCCTCCACATATCACAACATATATATGTGTCCAGGGTTGAGCGTTCCCCACAGTAACTGTCCATTTTGCATTAGGATAGATGTCGCTGACGACTTGAATCTTCCCGCATGGGTTAAATAACAATGTGATACAAGAATGGACTACGCCTTGAATTCTGCACCACAATTGTAATTCTTCCCACTCACAAAGTGTAGTTACGTGTGCTTATGGCTGCACTTAAAGGCCCTGTGCCAGCCTGGTTTCAGTGTATAATTTTGGGCGTCTACAAGTTTACCCTCAAGAGACGGCCTGATATCTCTTTCCATACACTATAGGTGAGTTCTTTATTAAAGAGACATGGCATGAAGCCTTGCGCTTCCTTGCGGTGCTACGCCGCTATGACATGGCCTGAAGCCTAGGCATTACCCCTACCTAGGAACCTCATCGTAGTGTCATACTACTATAGCATGAGGTCTCAGCCTCTTTGTAGTGCCAATCTACTCAGCATGAAGCCTAAGGCTTCCTTGCGGTGTTACGCCGCAACGACATGGCTTGCAAGGCCGAGGCTTTACCCCTACTTGGGTACCTCATCGTGGTGTCATACTACTATAGCATGAGGTCTCAGCCTCTTTGTAGTGCCAATCTACTCAGCATGAAGCCTAAGGCTTCCTTGCGGTGTTACGCCGCAATGACATGGCTTACAAGGCCGAGGCTTTACCCCTAACTGGGTACCTCATCGTGGTATCGTGCCACTGTAATATGGGGCCATCCTCCCCTTTGTAGTGCTGTCTACAACTCTTTAATTATGTCATACAGCATTAGGCTACTTGCCTATTTGCGGTGCTATGTCGCTATGTCACGCCCTAGAACCAGAATACCGGAGAGCGGGGGCAGACATAGCCAGCTACGCAATCCCAAAGTACGTTAATACTCTGAAATCACGTATAAGCTGTCAAGACATGGGGGTTACTCTACAAGCCATCAGTCAATCCTATGGTTTAACAATCCTAGGTATCTCAATCACAAGCAATTATACAAGAGCAAGGAGTACGATCATCATACATACAATAGTAAGGCATCCCGAACCATATATACATGACTGATCATGAAGCCAATACCACAGAACTGAGGACTAGCTAGAGTATTAGTCGTACATGATAAGGACTAGCTATAGTCTAGAATACACATATCATGTTTATGCCCGTAGGCTACAATATCAAGAAAATACCAAAACACGAGCTAAACACGTGCTCGGGGCTAAACGTTACAAGAGGAGAATTTACATATCAGTGGAGGAATGAAGAAGAACCCACTGAGGCACTCTGGTGCTCCGGCTGGTCACCGTCGAGTAGATGGTACGGTAGATCCTTCGGGCTCTTCTATTAGAATCTGGCCATGCAAAACCAGTGGGGTCAGACCCCAAATAGCAAGTACCACAAAGGAGGCCGAACTATGAACTTAAAACCAACAGTCATAGGCAATCAACAGGGAGAGAAAGCAATAAGTAAAGAAGGATCGAGATTCGTGCAGTACCAATGCACTTATCCCGAACATAGGAAGACAGTAAGTAAATTATCATTGAGCATAAAGTAAACTGGAGAACATGTTAAATAAATAGAACTGGGCAATATACGAAGAGATGACGAAGGTACTGTTCCAGAAGCCAGGTTACAATCCTTAAACCAAACAAGGACCGGGATTGTAACCCTTCGCCTGAACGGAACTTGGTCTCTGATCATTTATTGCTAGAGGTGACAATCGTTAAGTGACAATCATAGAGTGACAATACAGAGTATAATACATTAGAGTGACAATCATTGCAATCATTATCCTGGAACAATTAGGAACTGATCTAGACAAGACTTAGACTGGAAAGGTGATATACGATGGGATAACCATGGGACTATTCAGATAACCAGGTTACCACCCGTAAACCAAACAAGGACCGGGGTTGTAACCCTTCGTCTGAACAGAACTTGGTTTCTCCTACCATTTATCGACAAGATAAAATAAGAAATCAGGACATGTAACAATCATGTACAAGATCAAGACAAGACAAGACAGACTGAACTCCATCCAACATTCACGGCCAAGCAATAAGTACGGCTTGATACTTTAACTAGCTAGGGTTATCACAAGCCTAGTTACTAACAAGATGCAACGAGAATTCCAAGTCCGGTTACCTGTTTGTTACTACCTGAGTGATCCCAGCAAGAAAAGGAAAAGATAGCATGATATAGCAGACACACTGTAGTAAGATACATGTGTCCTAAGGTACCACACTCGACGGCGGGCTGGAAGTGCGCTCATCTCGACGGATAGCAACAAATCCCATGTATATATATATATATAAGGTCGGGACCAAAGGGGCAACATGTAACTGGAAAATTCTCCATGAACTATTTGATCAATCTAGTCATTAATCCTAGCCATATTCAGTATGAATCCCTGACCGTGGGAAACCAGGGATTCATGTCCTAGACATGATGCAAGACAAGACGGGTTCATTTGTACAAACACAATCACCCACGGTGTCCAGGCCATTGAATTGATTTGTCAAGAGTGCGCCACGACGGGCTACTATCATTATCATTATTACTTATCAAGAGTGCGCCACGAAGGGCCACTATCATTATCATTATTACTTATCAAGAGTGCGCCACGACGGGCCACTATCATTATCATTATTACTTATCAAGAGTGCGCCACGACGGGCCACTATCAAGTATTGTTATGGTACTTGTCAAGAGTGCACCACTACGGGTCACTGTCGTGTCATGTATAGCAGGTCAAGTTATCAGGTCAAGTTATCATGTCAGGAGTGCACCACTATGGATCACTGTCAAGCATGTTAGTTCTTGGTCACACCATGCCAGGTATAATTGCCATTTCAATCATGTCAATCAAATCGGGATTATCAAGTTCGAGACAAAAGGCGTAAGGATATAAAATGGGCGTAAAAATACACAATAAAGGTAAAGGTGTACCACATAGGAACTCAAGTTATACTGAGAGTTACATGGCATGGGCATAATAGTAATAACTAAAATACTCATAAAATACAAGCTATGAAAGAGCCATGCGGCTCGGCATATGCGACCAAGAAGTGATCTCATGCGACTGGGGAGGGAGCAGTCTAAACGCCTCGGGATGTAAGGGTCATGCGGCTGGCGGAGGGAATCGGGTTCATGCGGCTGGGGAAAGAGATCCATGCGGGTCGGGGGAATTAAGAGTCCATGCGGCTCGGAACAAGGGCAGCTCATGCGGCTGGCGGAGGCAGTAGAACATATGCGGCTAGCGGGGGACAGGTCTCATGCGGCTGAAGGGGACGAGTCCTTATGCGGCTGGGAAAAGGACTAGTCCCCATGCGGCTACGGGAGAGCAATGCCTATGCGGCTCAGAAGTCATGAAGCCCCATGCGGCCAGGAATGATACTCAGTCTATGCGACCAAGAGAAAAGCGGGTCTATGCGGCTAGAACGCAAGGGTCTCATGCGACGGGCTGAAAGCGAGTCCATGCGGCTAGAATGGTTCAGCCCTTATGCGGCTAGCGGAGTTCGGATCCATGCGGCTTAAAGGGACGGACGCCTATGCGGCTGCAGAAGCAAGGGGGTGTATGCGACTAAGTGGGAGAAGTCCATGCGGCTAGGAGTACGAGGGTCTCCTGCGGCTGAGAGCGACTTGCCGCATGAATGTTCATGCGGTCAAGTACTGCTATGCGTCCAGAGAACTGTTCTTCTTCTCCAAAATTTTGAGAAGAAGAACACCATGAACCCATGCTTCCAAGCTCCATAAAATCTTCATCCAGAGTCCAAATCCGAACTTCCATAAGTCAAAACATGGCAGAATGAAATGCTCTACAATATGGAACCATCAATTGACAAAAATATGCAAGTTAAACAGATCAAAACCCATAAAAACCGAAATCTCTTCAAAGCTAGATCTACAACAATTGAACCATCAAAATGGAAAACTCCAAGTTCTAAAGATACTTAGAATGTAACAATAAGGAGAATGGAACAAACGAAATGGAAATCGTCCAACATTCGACAAGATGTACTTGTCTCTCTCTCTAATGGCTAGGGTTTGGTGGAAAAGAAACGAATGAGGATGAATGAGGAGGGAGAGAGAAAAAGTGGCTTATATAACAAGCTCAAGTGATCTCCACCATTCATTCTTCTCCACTCAATCTAAACCATACACCTCATCTTATAAGGAACCAAACTAAACCAAACCAAGTCAAAGTGGAACCGAACCAAATAAAACCAAATCCAAGTTAAACCAAGTCATGAAATCCTACACTTAGGAAATTTTAAAATATCACGCAAATCGATAAATACGAAATACGGCTCAAATAAATACGTATCCGTATAAAATACTGATACAGTGAGACGGGTCTCACAACTCTCCATACCTTAGAAAAATTTCGTCCTCGGAATTTCCTGAGGCTAGTCGAGTAAGATAACAAAACAAAAGCTCCAGGAAACTCAACAATCTCAATAAATCAAGCACAGCATATAAGTAAAGTAAAACAATCAGTAATGTAATTAAATGCGTAAGCAGTAAATAAATGCACAAGAACAAATACAATCATGGTCAAGAAGGGCTGGAGGCATATGGATCAATATGTCTCCTGAGACAGTTGTGTAGAAACCAACGTCCTTGCTGGCCTAAGCTGATTCCCAAAAATATATAAAGTCAAGCCTCAAGGTAAGTCGGTACCAATGACTTAGTTCAAGACATGACTCTACCCAGGATGTGTCATCGTAGTTGAAACAGATGCATGAACTTTATCACCTGTCTCAAGATACGAAGACAGAAGCGACTGGCTGATCGGGATGGACTGACATCTCTGCTTGCATGCTGAGACTGATCCTCCATAACTGGCCTGGCTGAAGAAGGCTGAGCTGCCCTCGGCAAAACACGAACAAGATAATCAGAAGGATCAAGAACAGTGCCCTTGAAAGTTGAAGGACACAAGATCAAATCATGGGATCAGGAATGATCAATGATCAAAACAGATATCAAGTCAAGTATCAGAGATAGAGAATAATTCGAAGGAGATCAATACGGATAATCGTGATTGAGATATCTAAACATGGTAACCCCCACAAATCTGAAAATCGAGACCTGCATGGGCCACCACTAAAACCATGTCACGCCCCAGAACCAGAATACCGGAGAGCAGGGGCAGACATAGCCAGCTACGTAATCCCATAGTACGTTAATACTCTGAAATCACATATAAGCTGTCAAGATATGGGGGTTACTCTACAAGCCATCAGTCAATCCTATGGTTTAACAATCCTAGGTATCTCAATCACAAGCAATTATACAAGAGCAAGGAGTACGATCATCATACATACAATAGTAAGGCGTCCCGAACCATATATACATGACTGATCATGAAGCCAATACCACAGAACTGAGGACTAGCTAGAGTATTAGTCGTACATGATAAGGACTAGCTATAGTCTAGAATACACATATCATGTTTATGCCCGTAGGCTACAATATCAAGAAAATACCAAAACACGAGCTAAACACGTACTCGGGGCTAAACGTTACAAGAGGAGAATTTACATATCAGTGGGAGAATGAAGAAGAACCCACTGAGGTACTCTGGTGCTCCGGCTGGTCACCGTCGAGTAGATGGTGCGGTAGATCCTTCGGGCTCTTCTATTAGAACCTGGCCATGCAAAACCAATGGGGTTAGACCCCAAATAGCAAGTACCACAAAGGAGGCCGAACTATGAACTTAAAACCAGCAGTCATAGGCAATCAACAGGGAGAGAAAGCAATAAGTAAAGAAGGATCGAGATTCGTGCGGTACCAATGCACTTATCCCGAACATAGGAAGACAGTAAGTAAATTATCATTGAGAATAAAGTAAACTGGAGAACATGTTAAATAAATAGAACTGGGCAATATACGAAGAGATGACGAATGTACTATTTCGAAAGCCAGGTTACAATCCTTAAACCAAACAAGGACCGGGATTGTAACCCTTCGCCTGAGCGGAACTTGGTCTCTGATCATTTATTGCTAGAGGTGACAATCGTTAAGTGACAATCATAGAGTGACAATACAGAGTATAATACATTAGAGTGACAATCATTGCAATCATTATCCTGGAACAATTAGGAACTGATCTAGACAAGACTTAGACTGGAAAGGTGATATACGATGGGATAACCATGGGACTATTCAGATAACCAGGTTACCACCCGTAAACCAAATAAGGACCGGGGTTGTAACCCTTCGTCTGAACAGAACTTGGTTTCTCCCACCATTTATCGACAAGATAAAATAAGAAATCAGGACATGTAACAATCATGTACAAGATCAAGACAAGACAAGACAGACTGAACTCCATCCAACATTCACGGCCAAGCAATAAGTACGGCTTAATACTTTAACTAGCTAGGGTTATCACAAGCCTAGTTACTAACAAGATGTAACGATAATTCCAAGTCCGATTACCTGTTTGTTACTACCTGAGTGATCCCAGAAAGAAAAGGAAAAGATAGCATGATATAGCAGACACACTGTAGTAAGATACATGTGTCCTAAGGTACCACATTCGACGGCGGGCTAGAAGTGCGCTCATCTCGACGGATAGCAACAAATCCCATGTATATATATATATAAGGCCGGGACCAAAGGGGCAACAGGTAACTGGGAAATTTTCCATGAACTATTTGATCAATCTAGTCAATAATCCTAGCCATATTCAGTATGAATCTCTGACCGTGGAAAACCAAGGATTTATGTCCTAGACATGATGCAAGACAAGACGGGTTTATTTATACAAACACAATCACCCACGGTGTCCAGGCTATTGAATTGATTTGTCAAGAGTGCGCCACGACGGGCCACTATCATTATCATTATTACTTATCAAGAGTGCGCCACGACGGGCCACTATCATTATCATTATTACTTATCAAGAGTGCGTCACGACGGGCCACTATCATTATCATTATTACTTATCAAGAGTGCACCACGATGGGCCACTATCAAGTAATGTCAGCGTACTTGTCAAGAGTGCACCACTACGGGTCACTGCCGTGTCATGTATAGCAGGTCAAGTTATCAGGTCAAGTTATCATGTCAGGAGTGCACCACTACGGGTCACTGTCAAGCATGTCAGTTCTTGGTCACACCATGCCAGGTACAATTGCCATTTCAATCATGTCAATCAAATCGGAATTATCAAGTTCGGAACAAAAGGCGTAAGGATATAAAATGGGCGTAAAAATACACAATAAAGGTAAAGGTGTACCACATAAGAACTCAAGTTATACTGAGAGTTACATGGCATGGACATAATAGTAATAATTAAAATACTCATAAAATATAAGCTATGAAAGATCCATGCAGCTCAGCATATGCGGCCAAGAAGTGATCTCATACGGCTGGGGAGGAAGCAGTCTAAACGCCTCGGGATGGAAGGGTCATGCGGCTGGCGGAGGGAGTCGGGTTCATGCGACTGGGGAAAGAAATCCATGCGGATCGGGGGAATTAAGAGCCCATGCGGCTCGGAACAAGGGCAGCTCATGCGGCTGGCGGAGGCAGTAGAACATATGCGGCTAGCGGGGGACAGGTCTCATGCGGCTGAAGGGGATGAGTCCTTATGCGGCTGGGAAAAGGACTAGTCCCCATGCGGCTACGGAAGAGCAATGCCTATGCGGCTCAGAAGTCATGAAGCCCCATGCGGCCAGGAATGATACTCAGTCTATGCGACCAAGAGAAAAGCGGGTCTATACAGCTAGAACGCAAGGGTCTCATGCGGCGGGCTGAAAGCGAGTCCATGCGGCTAGAATGGTTCAGCCCTTATGCGATTAGCGGAGTTCGGATCCATGCTGCTTAAAGGGACGGACGCCCATGCGGCTGCAGAAGCAAGGGGGTGCATGCGGCTAAGTGGGAGAAGTCCATGCGGCTAGGAGTGCGAGGGTCTCCTGCGGCTGAGAGCGACTTGCCGTATGAATGTTCATGCGGTCAAGTACTGCCATGCGGCCAGAGAACTGTTCTTCTTCTCCAAAATTTCGAGAAGAAGAACACCATGAACCCATGCTTCCAAGCTCCATGAAATCTTCATCCGGAGTTCAAATTCGAACTTCCATAAGTCAAAACATGGTAGAATGAAATGCTCTACAACATGGAACCATCAATTGACAAAAATATGCAAGTTAAACAGATCAAAACCTATGAAAACCGAAATCTCTTCAAAGCTAGATCTACAACAATTGAACTATCAAAATAAAAAACTCCAAGTTCTAAAGATGCTTAGAATGTAACAATAAGGAGAATGGAACAAACAAAATAGAAATCGTCCAACATTCGATAAGGTGTACTTGCCTCTCTCTCTAATGGCTAGGGTTTGGTGGAAAAGAAACGAATGAGGATGAATAAGGAGGGAGAGAGAAAAAGTGGCTTATATAACAAGCTCAAGTGATCTCCACCATTCATTCTTTTTCACTCAATCTAAACCATAAACCTCATCTCATAAGGAACCAAACTAAACCAAACCAAGTCAAAGTGGAACCGAACCAAATAAAACCAAATTCAAGTTAAATCAAGTCATAAAATCCTACACTTAGGAAATTTTAAAATATCACGCAAATCGATAAATACGAAATACGGCTCAAATAAACACGTATCCGTATAAAATACTGATACAGTGAGACGGGTCTCACACGCTATGACTTGGCTTGCAAAGCCGAGGTATTACCCCAGACCTGGAAACCTCATGGTGGAGTCACCCCACTGTAGCATGGAGTTTTACTCCTTGTAGTGCTGCTCTACCGTGCTTCCTGTAAAACACACCAGGCGTTCACTCCGCCTGAGAACTCATTAAGGCGTTTAAGCCAACCTTTCACAGGATCTATTTTTTTGCAGAAAATACATAGTAGACAACAGTGGTTATGGGTCCGTATCCCTTCCATGTTTCAGAGAATAAGTACCCACTGTTACCTGATAGTTTTCCAGTCAGTGATCCTCATTTGAACCAAAAGTTAGATGCCTAGTAGATTTTTCTTTGAACTAATAGCATAAAACTTTATGGTAGGATTACAAAGACACACTATCAGAATGCCTTCAAGCCCATTTTACAAGCTGTGTCATCGACCAACTGACGCTTGAGGCCCTTTGTGAACGGATCTGCCAGGTTCTCCTGACTCCGAACATCAATCACTGCAATTACACCTCTTTTGATAAGATCGTGTACTGCCCGGTGCTTCAACCGCACAGTCCTCTTCTTTTCGTTGAAGAGGTCATTTGATGCCACCGCCGCAGTCGTCTGGTTGTCACAGTATATCGGTATCGCCGGTATCTGAGCCCCAACCACTAGAAGATCATACATGAGCTCCCGAAGCTATTTTGCTTCATCTGCTGCAGTTTCAAGTGCATAGAATTCAGATTCCATGGAGGAACGAGAGAGTATAGTCTGCTTCTTCGACTTCCACGATATAGCAGCTCACCTAAGGAAAAAATATATCCACCTGTGGATCTCTCGCTTTCCACCTCTGAACACCAGCTAGCATCACTGAAGCCTTCCACTACTGTCGGATGTTACGTCCCGATTTCGTAGAATCGATAGTCGTCCCCCGGGCGTGATGCCGTACGAACCTAAGTTGCGATCGCACAAGGCATAGTCATAAGGTTATCCGAAACACAACGTCAAGTTAGAGTACGCAGAAATATTGATTGACACAATTGAAATAGAAGTAGACTTTTTATTGATAATAAAACTTTATTTACATTGACTTCATTACATTCATTGCCGCGCGGGCTACAACATGACTCGACTTACAAAACGAACGCCGATGAGATAGTCGTTCCATACATTACATCCCTTTTACAAGCAAAATAGTTACACTTTCCACCTGCGATCGAGGGAAGCCGAGCCGCCATTGGTCTTCTTTTGTACTGAATACGAAGTCTTCAAAAGGAATTCAGAAATAAGCCTTCTCACGGACGAGGCTTCAAAAGTGTCCACGCCGCCTTAAGATTTTAAGCGGCACGTCCTTCGTAGTTTGGGGTACCTGCGTGGAGAGCGAGGATCAGTATATTACACTTTGTACTGGTGCGTGGCTATTTAAGTTCCAAGCTCTCATTTGGTTAAAGAGTTTATATGACTTAGAGTATGAATGTTTCTAACCATCCTAATGAATTTCAAACAAGCATATGACAAGCATAATGAAATTTACGTTGAACTTACCCGCGGCGGACCGCGCCACGCCGTGCCTTATGAAACTTACCATGTTCTTCCCTGTCAATTGTTATCATTTTCATACCAAGTGCAATATTTCGTGTGGTTGGTTACTGGCTCCTAGAACCATCGTGGACTCCTCTAGCTTTTGTTAGACGGGGTCCTTTCAGCGTGAGTAGCGAGCCCCGCTGCAAGTCCTCGCCTAACCCGTGCCCAGTACAGCTAATTATTTGTTTCCCTTTGCCCGCAACGGTCCCGTGGCCTCGGATTGTCGTGCGGGGAAACGCTCACCTTGTCGACAAGTTGTCCATGATCGTGCAAAGACTTGTTTTTAGTTGTTAAGACATAGCCTACCTTTTCTTTGAGAACTTGCTCATTCATTCGTGTTCGTGCACTTGCATTTATCTTTTCATTCGCAACAACACTATCGACTTTGCCTAAGAAGGGGGTCGAGAAGAGAAGGGTCAGCCACTCACCTTGAGTTTACTTCGGCGAGAGAACTTGTTGGTCGCGCTAGACGTCGCCTACGCGATTACCTGAAATCGCACAAGCAACCGATTAGAATACTGCATTATTCAAGGAGTTCGATAGGAAATGCGAGTTCGAAATACAAGCCATGAAAACTATCGAAAACATCCACGAAAACGCATTCAGAAAATAAAGCCAAAACCAACACAAGCAGCGTAAAAAGCAGAGCAACGGGAGGTCTCTCCCGACTCAGCCGCAGAGTCAATCCTCGAGGCACAACCCACCGAATATGGGACTTGGTTCCGAAGAAGACATTCCATAACGAGGAATGGATCTTAATTCAACCGTTCCCGTTCGATCGACTCGGTCGATCCCGACCTATCGGTCCCGACCGAATCGATAGCGACAGTGTTCCTTTCTCGTGCACCCCGTGGACAAGTACGGGGCACGATGTAGGGACGGGACAATACACCATAACCAACTAAGAAAAAGTTTCGTCCTCGAAACTTAAAATAGAACCTACCTCTACGAGAACAATGAAGAGAAATTTTCCTTCATTTCTGACTCAAGCTCCCACGTCGACTCTTCGACCGAGTGATTCCTCCAGAGGACGCTGACGAGGGGAATAGCACGGTTGCGGAGAAGTTTATCCTTGCGCTCCAAGATTTGCACCGGCTCTTCGACATATGACAAGTCCGCCTTCAGGTCCAGCTTACCCAAATCCACAACATGGCTCGGATCATGCACGTACTTTCGTAATTGCGATACGTGGAAGACATCATGTACCTCTGACAACGCAGGCGGCAAGGCAATTTGGTAAGCTACCGGGGCGACTCGCTTCAATATTTCGAACGGGCCAACAAATCTTGGGCTCAATTTCCCCTTCGCACCGAACCTGGAAACTCCCCGTATGGGCATGACTTTCAAGAATACATGGTCGCCTTCTGAGAACTCGAGGGGGCGTCGGTGCGTGTCGGTATAGCTTTTCTGCCGGCTTTGTGCTATCTTCAATCTCTCTCGTATTAACTTGACCTTCAGCACGGTCTGCTCCACCAGCTCTGGACCAAGTATCTGCCGTTCCCCGACTTCATCCCAGCAAATAGGCGATCTGCACTTCCAGCCGTACAAAGATTCATACGGCGCCATTTGGATGCTGGACTGATAGCTGTTGTTGTATGTAAACTCGGCCAGCGGTAGATGGACGTCCTAACTTGACTTCAAGTCGATCGCACAGAGTCGTAACATGTCTTCGAGAAATTGGTTCACCCGCTCTGTTTGGCCGTCAGTCTGAGGATGATAAGCTGAGCTGAACTTCAACTTGGTCCCCAGTGCTGAATGAAGACTACTCCAGAAGCGCGCTACGAACCGTCCATCCCGATCAGAGACGATAGAAACTGGGACCCCATGCAGTCAAACTATTTTATCAAGGTATATCTGAGCAAGGCGGTCGACGCTCCAAGTAACTTTGATGGCGATAAAGTGCGCTGACTTGGTTAGTCGATCGATGATGACCCAGATGGCGTCGTTTCCCCGCGGCGTCCTCGGCAAGCCAACAACAAAGTTCATAGTGATGTGATCCCATTTCCACTCTGGAATGGCGAGGTTCTGCATTTCCCTGCCCGGTCGCTGGTGCTCGGCTTTGACTTGCTGACAGGCCATATATTTTGACACAGAGCGCTACGTTCCTCTTCATGCCGTGCCACCAAAAGACAACGCGGAGGTCCTTATACATCTTGGTGCTACCAGGATGCAAAGAATATTTTGCATAATGCGCCTCCGACATTATCTCCTTTCTAAGTTCTGCGTCGTCCGGTACGCATAGTCGTCCCTTCACGCACAACACTCCCGACTCGTCCTCTGCAAAGTCGGACGCTTTTCCTGTCGATATCAGCTTCCGTATCTTCTCCAGGTAGGGGTCGTCCTTCTGTGCAGACTTGATCCTCTCCAGTAGGCTCGGTTCCACCCGCAGTTGTGCCAGTTTCACGTCTCTGAAACGAACTCAGAGCTCGATGCCCATTCCTTCCAAGTCATGCAGCAGTCGATCGTTGATACATAACGAAGCGAAGTACTTCCGGCTCAGCGCATCCGCTACCACATTTTCCTTGCCCGACGTGTAGTCGATTGATAAGTCATAGTCTTTGATTAGTTCGAGCCATCGCCTCTGCCGCAAATTCAGTTCTTTCTGGGTGAAGAGATACTTGAGGCTTTTGTGGTCCGTATAAATCCTGCACGCCACGCCATAGAGATAGTGACGCCACAGCTTTAATGCGAACACAATTGCCGCTAGTTCTAGGTCGTGCGTGGGGTAGTTCTTCTCGTGCGACTTCAACTGCCGGAAAGCAAAAGATATCACCTTATCCCGATGCATGAGCACACACCCCAAGCCCTGGCCAGAAGCATCGCTGAAGATTTGAAATCCCTCCGTCCCTTCAGGAAGAGCAAGTATCAGGGCCGAAACGAGCCGTTGTTTGAGCTCCTGGAAGGAAACTTCACAGTCGTCTGACCACTTGAATGCGACTCCTTTCTGGGTGAGGCGAGTCAATGGCGATGCGATCTTCGCGAAGTCCTTCATAAAGTGTCGGTAGTGTCCCGCCAAGCCTAGGAAGCTTCGAATTTCGCTAACTGATGCGGGCCGTTTCCAATCAGCAACTGCCTCGACTTTCTTTGGATCGACTGCGATGCCCGCGGCGGAGATGATGTGCCCAAGGAATGAGATGCTGTTCAGCCAGAACTCGTACTTGCTCATCTTCGCTTACAACTGATTCTCTCGAAGGGTTTGAAGTACCGTCCGCAGATGCTCTGCATGTTGCACTCGATCTTTCGAGTAGACGAGGATGTCGTCGATGCAGACTACTACAAATTTGTTAACGAACGAACGGAACACCCGATTCATTAGATCCATGAAGACGGCAGGGGCATTTGTCAGACCGAACGGTATTACCAAGAACTCGTAGTGGCCGTATCGAGTGTGGAAGGCGGACTTCGGCACGTCATCTGGCTTGACCTTGAGTTGGTGATAACCCGATCGCAGATTAATCTTCGAAAATACCGTTGCACCTTGGAGCTGGTCGAACAAGTCGTCGATCGGGGCAGGGGGTATTTGTTCCGGACGGTAGCTTTATTCAATTCCCGATAGTCGATGCAGAGCCGCATCGATCCATCCTTCTTCTTCACGAATAGCATGGACGCACCCCACGGCGAGACACTCGGACGGATAAACCCTTTGTCGAGTAATTCTTATAGTTGTGCCTTTAGTTCCTTCAGTTCTGCAGGGGCTATTCTATACAGAGCCTTCGAGATCGGCCGGGTGTCGGGGAATGTGTCGATGGTGAACTATATTTCTCGATCGGGCGACATGCCGGGTAGCTCGTCCGGGAACACGTCTGGGAATTCTGCCACAACGTCGGTCTGACCCGCGTTTGCACCATCCTGTCGCATGTCTCGAACGGAAGCTAGATAGCCTTCGCACCCAGAATGCAGCATCCGTCGAGCAGATATTGCGGAGATCACCATGCAGGTCGGCAACGCCTCACCACACGAGTAGCAGAATTCAGGCACTCCAGGTATGCAGAATGTGACCTTCTTTTCAGCGCAGTCTATGGTTGCGTTGCACGGCCCGAGCCAATCAATTCCCAGAATGATGTCAAAGTCCTTCATGTCTAGAACTATCACATCCAGACCGATCTTTTGACCGCCGATACAGATAATCCCGCCGGCACAAGCTAAGTTTGTAAGAATTGGTGTGCCCGAAGGTGTGCTTACGCTAAGGTCGAGATCTAATGATATTACAGAAAATTTGTGCTCGACGGCAAAGTCCGCCGATATAAAACTATACGAAGCGCCTGAATCAAATAACACACGAGCAGGCACATTATTGAATTTTAGTATACCTGACACTACTGTATCTGATGCCAGCGCTTTATCTCGAGTCATGGCGTAGACGCGGCCCTGAGTGTTGGGGCGACGGTCTCGGCCATTTTGCGGTACAGGTTGAGTGGGCGGAGGAGGTCGAGGCGCCTGTCCTCGATTCTCTTGACGGTGTTGTTGTGGCAGGGCGTTACGAGTCTGACAAAAGCTTGGACAGTTTGGAGCCGTGTGACCCCTCTGTCCGCAAGCGAAATATTCAACATTACGAAAAAAGTAGTGGCTTTCACGGTGTCCAAGTCGCCCGCAATTGGTGCACTTAGGTATTGTCTTCTCACCCTTGTAGCTGCCATTATTTGGACGCTTTGACGCGTTGTTGTTGCCTCCCGTATAGCTAGGACGTTTGTGATTGGAGTGGCGCACAACATCGTCAGCACCGGAAGGATGCAGGTTCTCAAGGCGGAGAGCGTGATTCAGAGCCTCGTCCACGGTCTTGTACTCTGGGACCCCGACATATGCACCGATAGAGTGTCGCAGGCCCACTTCAAACCGTCGTACACGGCACTCTTCAGTAGACAGAAATTGACCAGCAAACTTAGACAACTTGTTGAATTCTGCGGCATACTGTTCCACTGTCCGGCTCCCTTGCTTCAACTGTATGAATTCATTCTCCTTCGCTTGACGAACGGCTGACGGAAGGTACTGGAATTCAAAAGCTTTGCGGAACGTGGCCCAAGAGATCGGCGCGGTGTTATTGTCCGGTCGGATCGCTCGCTTGCGCACGACCCACCAGTCGTGCGCGTTCAACCGTAGTTGAAGTTGTACGTAGGCGACTTGCTTTGATTCTTCAATGCCGAGAAGCTCAAAGTGATCCTCCAGCTCTTCCAACCAGTCGATTGCCATGGAAGGGCCCTCGGTACCGCTGAAGGAAGTGCGACACGCCTTCTTGAATTCGGACACTTCAAAGTTGTACTTTTTCGGTGCTGCTGGTTGACGCAAGGGATCCTCCGTGTCGACTTCAATGGGTTGGATCGCCGGTACGGTGGCAGCAGGTACGGTGACGGTAGGCGTAGTCGCAGAATTTTTGTTGGCCGCCATTGTCTGGACGATCTGCTGCAGGGTATCCAACTGCTTTTGTTGAAGTTTGACATGTGCGTCGAAACGAGCTTCGAAGCGAGCTTCGAACTGGGCCTGTCGTTCCTCCATCTGTTGATGTTGGTTCTCGGACTGGTTCCGCTGCGCCTCCATCATACACAGCATCTTTTCGATGGTATCGTTAGAAGGTCCGGCCCGCGAACGATACGAACTACTAGAGCCGCTAGAAGCGCTCTGTTCTTGCTCGGCCGTGGGTTCCGTCACTTCTGCGATACGAAGGAAAACGCATCAGTCACAAATTATTACGGACTCATTGTATGGAACAACTTATCTCATCGATGCGAGGTCAAAGGATGTAAAGCCGTGCTCTGATACCATTATGTCACGCCCCGATTCCGTAGAATCGATAGTCGTCCCCCGGGCGTGATGCCGTACGAACCTAAGTTGCGATCGCACAAGACATAGTCATAAGGTTATCCGAAACACAACGTCAAGTTAGAGTACGCAGAAATATTGATTGACACAATTGAAATAGAAGTAGACTTTTTATTGATAATAAAACTTCATTTACATTGACTTCATTACATTCATTGCCGCACGAGCTACAACATGACTCGACTTACAAAACGAACGCCGATGAGATAGTCGTTCCATATATTACATCCCTTTTACAAGCAAAATAGTTATACTTTCCACCTGCGATCAAGAGAAGCCGAGCCGCCATTGGTCTTCTTTTGTACTGAATGCGAAGTCTTCAAAAGGAATTCAGAAACAAGCCTTCTCACGGACGAGGCTTCAAAAGTGTCCACGCCGCCTTGAGATTTTAAGCGGCACGCCCTTCGTAGTTTGGGGTACCTGCGTGGAGAGCGAGGATCAATACATTACACTTTATACTGGTGCGTGGCTATTTAAGTTCCAAGCTCTCATTTGGTTGAAGAGTTTATATGACTTAGAGTATGAATGTTTCTAACCATCCTAATGAATTTCAAACAAGCATATGACAAGCATAATAAAATTTACGTTAAACTTACCCGTGGCGGACCGCGCCTTGCCTTATAAAACTTACCATGTTCTTCCCTGTCAATTGTTATCATTTTCATACCAAGTGCAATATTTCGTGTGGTTGGTCACTGGCTCCCAGAACCATCGTGGACTCCTCTAGCTTTTGTTAGATGGGGTCCTTTCAGCGTGAGTAGCGAGCCCCGCTGCAAGTCCTCGCCTAACCCGTGTCCAGCACAGCTAATTATTTGTTTTCCTTTGCCCGCAACGGTCCCGTGGCCTCGGATTGTCGTGCGGGGAAACGCTCAGCTTGTCGACAAGTTGTCCATGACCGTGCAAAGACTTGTTTTTAGTTGTTAAGACATAGCCTACCTTTTCTTTGAGAACTTGCTCATTCATTCGTGTTCGTGCACTTGTATTTATCTTTTCATTCGCAACAACACTATCGGCTTTGCCTAAGAAGGGGGTCGAGAAGCGAAGGGTCAGCCACTCACCTTGAGTTTACTTCGGCGAGAGAACTTGTTGGTCGCGCTAGACGTTGCCTACGCGATTACCTGAAATCGCACAAGCAACCGATTAGAACACTGTATTATTCAAGGAGTTCGATAGAAAATGCGAGTTCGAAATGCAAGCCATGAAAACCATTAAAAATATTCACGAAAACGCATTCAGAAAACAAAGCCAAAACCAACGCAAGCGGCGTGAAAAGCAGAGCAACGGTAGGTCTCTCCTGACTCAGCCGCAGAGTCAATCCTCGAGGAGCAACCCGCTGAATATGGGACTTGGTTCCGAAGAAGACATTCCATAACGAGGAATGGATCTTAATTCAACCGTTCCCGTTCGATCGACTCGGTCGATCCCGACCTATCGGTCCCGACCGAATCGATAGCGACAGTGTTCCTTTCTCGCGCACCCCGTGGATAAGTACGGGGAACGATGTAGGGACGGGACACTACATCGGATACCCATTGTAGTGCAGTGTATATGTCTGAGTCTTCTTGAGATATCTCATCACTCGCTTCACAGCTTTCCAGTGCTCAACCCCTGGGTTGCTTGTGAACCGACTCAGCATTCCTACGGCAAAAGCTATGTCAGGCCTTGTGGCAGTGGTTGCGTACATTAAACTTTCGATAATGCTAGAATACTCCAGCTGTCTGACGCTTTCCCTCGAGTTTGGCTTCAGCTTCTGATCACACCTGTATGGCATATCGATCCCTGGAAGATCCTTATACCCATAGCGTGTGAGCATCTTCTCAATGTAGTGAGATTGTGACAGCGCTACTCCAGTGTCTGTCCGGATGATCTTTATGCCCAAGATGACATCTGCATCCCCCAAGTCCTTCATACTGAACTTGGTTGAGAGGAACTTCTTTGTCTTCATGACACAGCCTATATCCGTCCCTAGGATTAGCATGTCGTCCACGTACAGACAAACGATGACTCCTCTTCCATCAGCGAACTTTGTGTAAACACATTTGTCCGTCTCGCTGACTCTGTAGCCGTTTGACCTAATAACTTTGTCAAACTTCTCATGCCACATCTTGGGAGCTTGCTTCAAACCATACAATGATTTCACCAACTTGCAGATTTTGTCTTCAAGACCTTTGACGACAAATCCATCTGGCTGTTGCATGTAAATCTCTTCGGTCAGCTCCCCATTCAGGAATACTGTCTTTATATCCATATGATGTATCACCAACTTATGTATAGCTGCTAGAGCGATTAACATCCTGATGGTGGTCATCCGAGCTACTGAAGCGTACGTGTCAAAGTAGTCTATCCCCTGTTTCTGAGAAAATCCCTTGGCTACCAGCCTGGCCTTGAACTTGTCAATAGTTCCATCTGCCTTCATCTTCTTCTTGAAGATCCATTTATATCCGATGGGCTTTTCTCCTTTAGGTAGATCTACCAACACCCATGTGTTATTGGAGGTGATAGAGTCAAACTCGTCATTCACTGCCTCCTTCCAGAAGATAGCATCTCTGGTCTTCATCGCCTCATTATAGGTAAGCGGATCTGCTTCCACATGATAGGTGACAAAGTTATCTCCAAAGTCTTTCGGTCTCCTCGCTCGCTTAGCTGACAGCTCTGCGAGTTCTGGTACAGGAGTTGTTTCATCAACAACAGCTTCTTCTTGGACTACTGGCCCATATGAGATTTCAGTCTCATTTGTACCTACATCATTTTCCGAAATGTCCGAAAGAACAATGTTTTTGTTTTTTGCAAACTTGTCTTCAAAGTATTCAGCATCGCGAGATTCGATGATATGATTTGACTCAATATCAAGAAATCTTCGAGCATCACTCTTCTCGGCATATCCTAAGAAGTCGCCTTCGTAGTCCTTGTCCCTAGCTTCTGAATCTTTAGATCTGGGAGCTTCACATACGCCAGACACCCCCACACTCGAATGACATTCAAGTTTGGTCTGACTTTGAACCAGAGTTCATGAGTTACGTCCGAAATTGCATATGGCACTCTATTCAGAATGAAAGTGGCCGTTAATGCAGCTTCTCCCCAGTAGTATTTTGGAAGACCTGCAGTAAGCAGCATAGAATTCATCATTTCTGTTAATATTCGGTTCTTCCTCTCTGCTACTCCGTTGGATTGAGGAGAATATGGAGCAGTAGTCTCGCATATGATTTCATATTCTTTGTAAAATGATGCAAATTCATGAGACCTGTACTCTCCACCTCGATCACTTCTCAACCTCTTGAGTTGTTGTCCAGTCTGCCGTTCAGCTTCGGCCCTGAAATCTCTGAACTTCTCGAAGGCTTCGTCTTTAGACTTGAGCAAGTAGACGAACGTGTATTTTGAGAAGTCATCGATGAAGGTTATGAAATACTTCATCCCGGCCTTCGTGGAGAAATGTTTGAAGTTACAGATATCGGAGTGTACCAACTCCAGAAGATCTGTGCTTCGATTGACCCGATAAAAGGGTTTCCTGGTGATCTTCGTCTGAGCACACACTTCACACTTCTCCACCTTATCCCCACATTTGGAGATAAGTCCTAGACTAGACATTTTGTTAATTCTTTTACAATGAACATGTCCTAGTCTATTATGCCACAACTCAAGAGAATAATCAGAAAGTGCAACTGCATTAGTGTCATCAAACTGATTGACAAGCTGAATTTTAAATATTCCTTCGGTTTGATAAGCCTTTCCGAAGTATGTTCCCTTCTTGGACATCACCATATGACCAGCATTGATGTCCATCCTCAAGCCTGCGTTGCAGAACAGGCTCCCAGAGATCAAGTTCTTGGCAATCATCGGAACATGCTTCACACCTTGAAGCGTCAGAGTGTTCCCAGAAGTGAGTTTCAGTTCCACGGTCCCGATCCCCAGAACTTCAGCTTGGGCCTGGTTCGCCATGACAACCTTCTCAGATATCGGCTGGTACGTGACGAACCATTCCTTGCCAGAACAGACATGGCAAGTCGCACCAGTGTCTATCTACCAGTCAGAGTCAACCCTCACAGTCGTGACCTGTGCGATCATAGCAACAATGTTAGAAACCAATGAAACCTTATTAGGCTCACCTTTCTCTGATTGTTTAGGCTTTGATCTGCATTCACTCTTGTAGTGGCATTTCTTGCCACAATTAAAACAAGTCACGTGGGACTTGGACTTCTGTTGTTTGAATGAAGGACCCTTCACTTTTAGATTAGTGAAATCCTTCTTCTTGGGATGAGAAGCCGCCTGCTTCCCCTTGGGATCTCTCGTCTGTACTAGATTGGCTTTAGCCAACTGTTTGGACAGAGTGTCCACCTTCTGTTGGGAACGCATCTCATCCTCAACATGGATCTCTTGAAGTAGATCTCCCAAGCTAATGTCTAGCTTCTTTCTGAGCATCCTTGCATAGAAGGTACTCCATCCAGCAGGAAGTTTTGAGACGATCCCTCCAACGACAAACTTGTCGGGAAGGGGCATCTCTTCGTCTTCCAGTTTCTGACGCAGCTTCAGAAATTCCTTCACCTGTGGCAACATGGACTTCTCGTCCTCAAAAAGCAATTTGTGATATTTTTTAACCACAAACATTTTGCTCATGTTCCTGTCTTCTCCATACAGTTTTTCTACAGACTCACATATGTCTCTGGCAAATTCCTTCTTCGAGTAGGATTCTGCCAGGGAATCCTCCATAGCATTCAGGATGAGAAGCCTGCAGATGCTATTTTCCCTTCTCCATTTGGCATGGAGTTTGGTAGCCGCATTGTTTGCGGCAGTAGATCCAGTGTCTGGAACAGAATGTTCTTCCTCCAACAGAACATGATCAACGTCCTTTAGTTGAAGAGTCAGATAAATCTTTCTTTTTCAGACTTGATAATGCTCTCCATCGAACTTTTCCAACTTGCAGTAGTCCGATTGGACGAGCGAAGCATTAATGTTTTCCATCTACACGGATCTTGGTTTGAGATTGTTAATCCCGGGGCTTGATCAAAGATGGTAAAACTGATGCAAACGAGATCTACGATGTTACAAAGGACCAAATAGCCAGATTACAATATTAAGGAGGAAAATAGAGAAGAGAAGATCTCTCATTCTTCCTTGCAAACGTGTTGCAATTGGGACAGAACGAGTTACAAAATCTAGAGAAAGATGAGATGAAGAACAGTTGCTGGGGTGTCAAAACACCGTTGCTCAAAGCAAGATTCGCCCCACACGAATTGCTTCCAGGAACTAGCAAGTTTGAAGAACTTGTGGAACGCTCGAAGTCACCTCTGTTCAGACTCCTCGGATGGACTTGCAATGGCGGCAGCAGCTCTCTCTCTCTCTCTCCTTTTCTGACTTATAATTTTTGTAGTGCCCACAAAGGAGGCCAGAAGAGAGTATATATAGAGAGAGGGTGGAAACCCTAGCCGCCTCTTCAGTTATGGAAAGATTGAATCAAATCCTAAAAAGATAGCAACGAGATTAATTCAAATCCCACAAAGATAGCAACGAAATTAATTCAAATCCCACAAAAAGTGGATCTGAATTAATCGCATTGAATCAGTCTTTCCATAACTGACCTGTAGTCTGCACAGTCAGCGGAGCTCTCCATGCGGCAGGAGCAGCAGCAGCCTGGCCGCATGAGCCGCATGGTCTCATGGTCTCATGGCCGCATGGACCGCATGAGCCGCATGGCCTCATGGCCGCATGGCCTCATGGCCGCATGGACCGCATGAGCCGCATGGTCGCATGGACCGCATGAGCCGCATGTGCCGCTTGGGCCGCATGAGGCCGCATGGCCGCATATGAGCCGCATGGCCGTATATGAACCGCATGACTGCTGACGTGCTAAGTACAAAGTGCGCCAACAAAACGCCTCATGAGCCCATGAGCCCGAGTCCGAGTCCGAGTCCGAGTCCGAGTCCGAGTCGCTAAGCCCTTTTGGGGCTTAGCTCCAAATAGAATTAATCCAAGAGAATGACAAAAGCATTAATGCTTAACCCTTGGAGCCTTATTCTTACCTCCTAGTAAAATCACCAACATGGTTCCCTCCTTAGGGTCACCACCCCATGTGCATCTCTCAACAACACAACCAAGTATATATGTTGAGATAACTCATGGTGCATTTTCGATGTGGGACTAAAATTTTACAAGGCATGTTGAGAGTAAGCTCTCTCCATGTAAAGAAAGCACCAACAGATGCAGGGTCTAAGAAATTTGTAGTAGGCAAATTTTTAGACTACCGTATGGTTGACTCCAGATCAGTGGCAAGTCAAGTTGAAAATTTGTAATGCATTTTTTATGAACTGGTTGCCGAAGGTATGGCCTTATATGAACCGTTTCAGGTAGCATCTGTAATTGAAAAACTTTCACCTCTATGGAAGGACTATAAGAACTATCCGAAACATAAACGTAAGGACATGCCACTGGCAGATCTAATTGTCAGGCTTAAAATAGAAGAGAATAACAGGAGCACTGAAAAAAAATCTCTTCTATAGAAGCCAGGGCAAGTGTCTTGGAGACAGGACAACAAGGAAAAATAATATAAACATACTGGAGGCGACGGTCAAGGAAACTACTCCGGTCAATGGAACTATAAAAAGTTCAAAGGTAAATGTCACATATGCAAGAAAATGGGACATAAAGCTGCAGATTGTCGTAGTCACAACTACAATAATTACAATAAGAACAAGAACAAAGGACGTCCTCACCAGGCTCATATGACTGAAGATGAGCGTTTGGCTAAGGGTGTTGATGACCTGGTTCTGACAGCTATTGTTTCTGAAGTGAACATGCTAGGAAGCAACCCAAGGGAGTGATGTGTTGACACTGGAGCTACTCGTCGCATCTGTGCTGAAAAGGCTATGTTCAGTACCTACCAAAGCGTCGACCAAGGCGAACAATTCTTCATGGGAAACTCTTCATCATCAAAGGTTGAAGGACAAGGGACGATCATTCTGAAAATGACGTCCGGAAAGGAACTAAAGCTTAACAATGTTCTGCACGTACCTGATATTCGGAAGAATCTGATTTCTGGATCTATGTTAAGCAAGCATGGGTTTAAATTAATATTTGAATCTAACAAATTTGTACTCATCAAGAGTGGAGTTTATGTGGGGAGGGGTTACCTCAAGGAGGGCCTCTTCAAAATGAATGTAATGACTGTTATGCCTAATAAAATGATTAATTCTTCTTATGTTGTTGAGTCCTATCATATGTGCCATGAAAGATTAGGTCATGTTAATTATGATTCAATCAGGAAACTAATGAACATGGACTTAATTCTCAGATCTGTAATAGATTCAAATCGTAAGTGTGAAATATGTGCAGAAGCAAAATTAACCCGTACAACCTTTCAAAATTCGGTTGAAAGAGATACAGAACCGTTGGATCTAATCAATACAAATGTGTGTGATCTAAAAGGCATACAAACTAGAAATGGGAAGACGTACTTCATCACATTCATCGATGACAGTACTCGTTATTGTTATGTCTATCTTATGAAATCAAAAGATGAGGCACTAGATATGTTCAAACTATATAAATCTGAAGTAGAAAATTAACTTAATCGAAAGATTAAAGTTCTCAAAAGTGATAGAGGTGGTGGATATAAAGCACCATTTTGCAGGTTTCTGTGAAGAACATAGAATTATCCACTAAACCACTGCACCATATTCACCACAATCTAATGGTATTGATGAACGAAAAAATCGGACAATTAAAGAAATGATGAACTCTTTATTATTAAGTTCAGGTCACCAGATAACTTGTGGGAAGAAGCTGTACTTACAGCCAACTACCTTTTAAATAAGGTGCCCCATAAGAAAAAAGACAGGACTCCATATAATTATGGAAATGTAAGAAACCTTCCTATAAATATCTCAAAGTGTGGGGATGTCTTGCAAAAGTGGCAATTCCTTTGCCTAAAAAGGTCAAGATAGGTCCTAAGACCTTTAACGGCATATTTATCGGATATGCTGAAAGAAGTTATGCTTATCGATTTCTCGTACATAAGTCAGATATTCCGAAGATACATAATAATACAATTATTGGATCTAGGAATGCATCTTTCTTTGAAAATATCTTTCCATATAAGAAGATACATGAAAGAGAAACAGTAAAAAGAAATTATGATGATATTAGACATAATGGTCAAAAGGATGCATGTAAGATGAGCCTAGACGCGGTAAGAAGTCTATAACATCGAAGACCTTTGGGCCTGAATTTCTAACATTCATGTTAGAAAATGAGCGTCAAACTTTCAAAGAAGTAATGTCTACACCAGAGACACCACTTTGGATAGAAGCTATAAATATCGAAATGGAGTCTATTATGCAAAACTATACATGGGAACTAGTTGATCTTCCTCCAGGATGTAAGCCATTAGGCTACAAATGGAGGGGCGGCGGCTGGTTGAGGGTGAGGGTGGTGGTGAGGGGAGGGGTAGTTTAGGAATTAGTGCTATATTTTATTTTTATTTTTATTATTTAACGTTGAAACTGACGGTTAGGGTGACGGAGGGTACAAAGTTAAAAATATTAGTTGAAAAAGGGTATTAAGTTAGTACCTATCAAAGTTTATGGTATTAAGTTGAAAATATGGAATAGTTGAGGGTATCAAGTTGTAATTTAGTCTTATTTATATCAAGTATCGTAGATAGCAGTTTCCATGCATATTTGACATTATGTTTATCTATGCAATTAGGGATATCAACATTGTTTGAATCTCCATCTCCGTCTCTGTTTTCCGTCGGATTCAATTTTTTACGCTCGTCTCCGTTTCCGTTAAACAATGTCGTCATCGTCTCCGCCCCGATAACACTTTGGGGCCGAATTTTCTCGTCTACGTCTCTCTCCCGCTCAACAATTTTTTATGTACATTATAAGCTTAAAAAACATTTTTATTCCAAAATAAATTACAAGACATGTTTATAACACATATGGGTATAAGTAATTGGGGCCGAAGATTTACCTGGGGGAGTACTATACCCATACCCATCCCCGAACCTGACCGGAATTTTTTTTAATCTCCATCCCCACCAATTCCCGTTTTAAATCCCCAAATCCGTTTCCGATAGAAAAAAAAAATGGGGTCCGCGTCGGATTCACAAGCTGATAACGTGTTATAAAAATAATAAAAGAAAGAGAACATGTGCAGTCCAACAAATAGTTCTGAGACTTTTATCGTTAAGAACTAGTCATTTCACATGCGATGCACATAAAAAAGAATATTTTTTCCTGATATTATACAATAATTATATAGGAATTTAAATTATATTAAAATACTTTATATATAATTTTAATACATTTTAATCAAATTATTATAGATATATTTTTAGAATATTGAATATATGTTTAGATAAATTATATAGTTAGTTTAAATATATTAAAATAATTTAAATTAGATAGAATTAAAAAAATTGATCAGGGATAAATTGTAGTTAGGAAAAAAAAGTCTTAATTACGTGAGCATATGTATACGTACTGTTTGGACGACTATTTTTTAATTGATTCAAAGTCGAATTAAAATACTAGAGATGAAAAAAATGACACATGATGGATGAACAAAACCACGTACAAAGTGATTTGTGTGAGATAAAAATGTCACGTGTCATTTATTCACTAGAGGGTGAACATCCTATTTAGTTTTGGTGGGTGAACAAAAATGTACTCCTAGAGACATATATATAGAGAGAAAACGAGATAAAATGGTTATAGATTGAGATAATGGCATATCCATTAATCACAACAATATATTACTTCGCGTTCAATAAACCAGCATTTAATTCCCCGGAACAAAACATTAAAAAAGGAAAAAACTCATCTTCCTCTAAATATTTTCTTCTTTTGACAGAGTTTGTGTCGAGGACTCCGATCACAAAATTCAGATCACAAATTTAGGGTTATTCCCTCTCCGCCCCCCACGACTCGAGGATCGAATTAGGGTTAGGGTTTCTTTTCTTTTTTTTCTTCCTTCCGAGAGAGAGCTAGGATGATCCCGATGGCATCGATGACGAGGGCCCCCACCCCGTCCTCCCCGGAGCTGTTCGACCCATCCACCGCCTGGTACGACGGCAGCATCCAGTACCTCCTGAACATCTCCGTCCTGGGAGCGGCTCTCTGCGTCCTCCTGTTCCTCCTGGTGAAGCTCCGCGCCGACCACCGACCCACCCCCGGCCCCTCCGCCCTCCTAGTGATCTGGCGCCACTTGATGCTGGAGCTTTGTTGAGAGCGACGTCCATTGATTTTTAGGCTCCTATACTTATCTTCTATCTTATTCGTGCTTGTCTTCCTTTAGATTCATGTGATTGAGTATGTCATATATATATTCCTCCGTGCGAAGATGACATGTTATATTTTATATTATTAGATGTTAGATATTATAGACGACCTACACAGCGTCCTACCGTCGACACTGTGGCGTAGGTTGGACGTACCCACGTCCTCGTGCCTCTAAATAGGGTGCGTTGCGGGTCGTGACAAGTGTGGAAGTGGAGCCACTTCTATGAGAGTTATAAGGCTGAATTCTCTAAGAACACTTACGAAACCAGGCAAATGTTCAGGACCAAAATGAACAAATCAAGAGAAGCAATATTGGTAGGAAAGGAATTGTGTGATATTTATTGACTCAACTTTACAACAATAGCTGAACAGTTGAAGACATCATGTTCACTGGATAGCTAGTAAACTTGATAAATATTTACAAGGGAAGGTTCAAGGCCAAAAGCTATCTATCCTGATACAATAACTTTTCAAATGATCTGTGTGTGTGTGTGTGTGTGTGTGTGTGTGTGTGTGTGTGTGTGTGTGTGTGTGTCTGCATTATGTCTGCAAAGTGTCTGTATTATGTTTGTATTGTACATAGTCAAATATTCATTCATGTGTGGATTGTTGGATAAGTGAATGTATATTTGAAATATTAATTAATAATAATAATTGTTTTCTTACAATGAATCTATGGCAACGAATTTATTCAATGAATCTGTTGGAAAGGTATACGAATCTATTTAATCTATTAAAAATGTGTGTCATTTCCATAGTGTCTCTTTATCATTTATAAAAACGTAAGTGTTTGAAGCATTGAAAAAAAACTCATTCATCCATTTAGCATTAAGTTTAAGTTTAAGAGAGAGAGGGACTACCAACATTGCTTCGACTATCCTTGGAGACTAATCGCCATTAAAATCGTAAGCACCAGTGCGGAGAGAATATTGTCTTAAGGACATTGAACCAAGTTCAAGCATCGGTCTCGGTTAGATTATTATTTTATATTTTAATTTCAGAGTCTAAATATTGAGAATTCCTATTAACAGTGATTCCATCAATTATAATATGTTTATGTATTAATGGAAAGATGGAAAACAGGGTGATTAAAAAAAAACAAAGTTGTACTTATGAATGTGGTAAGTCTATGGTTACTAAACTAATGTTTAGCCAATTCAAAAGGTCTCTTCCGGTCATGCGTCCGGTCATGGTCACAATATTTTTCAAAAGAAAATTCTCATATGATGCAGGAATAAGCAACAAGCAAAAACTTTTTTGATGGATTATTGACTAAAATTTATGGTAGCAGTTTGATCAAATAATACAGATTTTTTTTTTTCAGATTTGAAGTATAAGTTAAAAGGTTCAACTGTTACTGCAAGTATATATGGGTTTCATTATTATTTGTATTAAATACCGTAGATAGCAGTTTCCATGCGTATTTGACATCATGTTTATCTATGCAATTAGGGATATCAACGGGGGACGGATAGGGGCCGGGGACCATATCCTCCATCCTCATGTCCGAGTAGTGTTTGAATCCCCATCTTCATTTCCGTTTTCCGTCGGATTCAATTTTTTACCTCGTCTCTGTTAAACAATGTCGTTCCCGTCTCCGCCCGGTTAACACTTTTGGGACCGAATTTTCTCGTCTCCGTCTCTCTCATGTTTAACAATTTTTTATGTACACTATAAGTTTAAAAAATATTTTTATTCCAAAATAAATTACAAGACATATTTATAACACATATGGGTATAAGTAATCGGGGTCGAAGATTTACCGGTGGGAATACTATACCCATATCCATCCCAGAACCCGACTGGAATTTTTTTTAATCTCCATCCCCACCAATTCCCGTTCCAAATCCCCAAATCCGTCTCCGTCGGAAAAAAAAAAACCGGGTCCGTGTCGGATTCACAAGCTGATAACTTATAAAAATAAAAAAGAAAGAGAATATGTGCAGTCCAACAAATAGTTCTGAGACTTTTATCGTTAAGAACTAGTCATTTCACATGCGATGCACATAAAAAAGAATATTTTTTCCTGATATTATACAATAATTATATAGGAATTTAAATTATATTAAAATACTTTATATATAATTTTAATATATTTTAATCAAATTATTATAGATATATTTTTAGAATATTGAATATATGTTTAGATAAATTATATAGCTATTTTAAATATATTAAAATAATTTAAATTAGATAGAATTTTAAAAAAATTGATCAGGGATAAATTGTAATTAGGAAAAAAAAAGTCTTAATCACACGAGCATATGTATACGTATTGTTTGGACGCCTATTCTTTAATTGATTCAAAGTCGAATTACAATACTAGAGATGAAAAAAAATGACACATGATGAGGGAACAAAACCACTTGTGAGATAAAAATATCACATGTTATTTATTCATTGGAGGTGAACATTCCATTAGGTTTGGTTGGTGAACAAAAATGGACCCTAGAGAGATATATATAGAGAGACAATGAGATAAAGATGGTTATAGATTGAGAGAATGGCGTATCCAATAATCACAACAATATATTACTTTGCGTTCAATAAGCCAGCATTTTATTCCCCGGAACAAAAAAAAGAAAGAAAAAAAAACCCTCGTCTTCCTCTAAATATTTCCTTCTTTGACAGAGTATGTGTCGTGGACTCCGCGTTCCCCCATTAAAATAAACAAATTCAGATCACAAAATTAGGGTTGTTCCCTCTCCGCCCCCCATGACCCGAGGATCGAATTAGGGTTAGGGTTAGGGTTTTCTTCTTCTTCTTCTTTTTCTTTGGAGAGAGAGAGAGAGAGAGAGCTAGGATGATGCCGATGGCGTCGATGACGAGGGCCCCCACCCCGTCCTCCCCGGAGCCCTTCGACCCTTCCACCGCCTGGTACGGCGGCAGCATCCAGTACCTCCTGAACATCTCCGTCCTGGGAGCGGCCCTCTGCGTCCTCCTTTTCCTCCTGGTGAAGCTCCGCGCCGACCACCGGCCCATCCCCGGCCCCTCCGCCCTCCTCGCCAAGCTCCTCGCCGTCTACCACGCCCGCATCGACCTCCACTGCGGCGCCGACGCCTCCCAGTTCCTCCTCGTCGAGCGCCACTCCTTCCTCCTCCTCCTCTCCCTCTCCCTCCCCTCCCTCCTCCTCTCCCTCCCCCTCGACCTCTACTTCGGCACCCGACCCCTCCCGGACCCCTTCGCCCGCACCACCATCTCCCACATCCCCCGATCCTCCCCTCTCCTCTGGCTCCACTTCCTCCTCACCCTCCTCGTCGTCCTCCTCGCCCACCTCTTCATTTCCAGAATGGAGGACTCCATAAGGATCTCCAGATTCCCTACTAACCCTCTCTCCACTGCTCCTACTGCTGCTCCTTCTTCCTCCTCCTCTTCCTCTTCTTCGATTGATGTCTTTACCATCATGGTACAGGGTGTCCCCAAGACCCTCGCCGCCGACCCTGCCCCTCTCGAGGAGTACTTCCAGCACCGCTACCCGGGGAAGGTTTATAGGATCGTCGTCCCCTTCGACCTATGCTCTTTCGAGAATCTCGCTGCCAAATTGACCAAGGTCCGGAACGACATCTCCTGGCTGGAGGCCCGGCTGGACGCACGGGATCTCGACGGCGAAGGCGGAGGTGCCGATGGCGGTACGTGGAGAGGCCGGCTGCGGGATGCCTGGGTGAGAGTCTGCTGTAGATTCGGGTACACCGACGAGGAGAGGCTGAGGAAGCTGCATAACCTGAGGCTGGTGTTGGAGAGCAAGCTATCGGACTACAGAGAAGGACGGGCGCCTGGGGCGGGAATCGCGTTTGTGGTGTTCAAGGATGTTTACACCACGAACAAGGCGGTGAGGGATTTCAGGACCGAGAGGAAGAAGAGGCCGATAGGACGATTCGTCCCGGTCATGGAGCTTCAGCTCGAGCAGAGCCGATGGAGGGTGGAGCGGGCCCCGCCGGCCTCCGACATCTACTGGAGCCACTTGGGGCTGAGCAAGCTGTCGCTGAGGCTCCGGCGGATTGCCGTCAACACGTGCCTCCTCCTCACCCTCGTATTCCTCAGCTCGCCGCTTGCATTGGCGAGCGCCATGAAGAGCGCTGCCAGGATCATAAATGCGGAAGCATTGGACAGGTACCAGTCGTGGTTGGCCTGGCTTGAGGGCTCTAGCTGGTTTGCGACCGTGACTCTCCAGTTCATGCCGAATGTCCTTCTATTCGTGAGCATGTACGTAATTATTCCATCTGTGCTCTCCTACCTTTCGAAGTTCGAACGCCATCTGACGGTGTCCGGAGAGCAACGAGCTGCGCTGCTGAAGTTGGTGTGTTTCTTTCTCGTGAATCTTATTCTATTACGTGCCCTTGTGGAGTCGTCGTTGGAAAATGCTATTCTCGGGATGGGGAGATGTTACTTGGATGGTGAAGATTGCAAACGGATTGAGCAATACATGAGTGCATCATTCCTCTCGAAGTCATGCCTCTCGTCGCTTGCATTCCTGATCATGAGTACCTTTTTAGGGATATCATTCGATCTGTTGGCTCCAATACCTTGGATAAAGAAGACGTTAAAGAAGTTTCGGAAGAATGACATGCTACAATTGGTTCCCGAACAGAATGAGGATTATGTATTCCAGCAGCAGAACCATGAAGAGAGTAATAATTTGAGGATTCCTCTCGTGTCCGAGAGAGAAGACAGTTTTGGGATGAATGGTATTGAAGGGCAGGATCTGTCGGTGTACCCAATAAATAGGAGCTTCCATGCCCCCAAGCAGACATTCGATTTTGCACAGTACTACGCGTTTAATCTTACGATATTTGCGCTCACCATGATCTACTCTTTGTTTGCTCCGCTGGTGGTTCCTGTTGGTGCCGTCTACTTTGGTTACCGGTATGTGGTGGATAAGTACAACTTCTTGTTTGTCTACAGAGGTCGAGGCTTCCCTACAGGCAACGATGGGAAGCTGATGGACAGGGTGCTGTGCATTATGAACTTCTGTGTGGTCTTGTTCCTCCTTTCAATGCTGCTCTTCTTCTCGGTTCAGGGAGACTCGACAAAGCTGCAGGCAATATTCACTCTTGCCTTGTTGTTCATTTATAAAGTGCTTCCTTCCAAGACTGATGTCATTCAACCATCTATCTTGGAAGGAATGCAAACTGTGGATAGCTTTGTTGATGGGCCAACTGATTATGAGGTTTTCTCACGACCTGAGTTTAGTTGGGATATATATCAATCATGATGCGAATGTGCCAACATTATTCAGCTATTCTCTGGTTGTCATTGCCACACGCCTCATTTGTGTATAATGTTACTAGTTCTACTTTTATAATGGTCAGGTACTTGATTGTTTTATAGCAGAAAAAATCTTTTACATGGAGGACTCTGTTTGTGTGGTAACTGTATAATATTAGGGGTTGCTTACATCTTCATGATGTCTTCATAAAGCTATGTAGTTTGTATTTCATTGACTTGTTCTTGTCAGAAGTAAATTTATTTTGCAAAAAAAAACATAGAAAATAGAGAAAAAGAGGACAGTATGATGCTGCTGGCATTCACAAATTTGCATACGCTCATAGTATCTTGAAGAGAGTCACAGTTACAAATTTCATAGTTCCCTTTGCTTTACGTCTTGACTAAGCTTTTTTTGCATATTCAGTTCTCATGTGACTCGTAACTAGTAAACGTTTGGATCCATCCTGTACTATGAATCACTTATCTTAATGATATTCGGTTGGTAACAATGGTCTTACCAGTTGGGTGCAATAATCTGGATGGGCATATTTGCAACATTTGGGAACATACTTCAGTTTCTGTACTGACCTGTTTATCCTTCCCATACAGTGTATATGCATTGAATGACACAAGCACGAAGAAGCAATTACAGGCTGCCTATATTGCCTTGTTTCTTCTCTTTTAGAAGTCAAATCAATAGTTACTGATCGTATCAGTACTAGAATTGGTTTTATCTAAAGAACTTTACAGGATGGGTCTTAATAGAAGATAAAATCTCTAATGAAGATTGCTTGTATTGAATTATTTTAATGAGCTGTTAAATCTATATTTTTCCAATGAAACTTTATTCCTACTTAGAGGTATCAACAGCTGAATGTATCTAAGTCATCTCATCCAAGTCTTCTCCCATTTGAATGGGGTTGACTATGAATCACGAGAAGGCTCCATAAAAGATGACAGTTTTATCATTTATGACCTTTGAGCTGTCAACCATCATTTTTTTGGTGTCCATTTCCCAGCCTACCTATGATGACAAGAGACCGTCTTTACATAAGACTAGGAGGTGTCCTTTTTGGTCATGCAGTTTAAGCTCCATGCAACCAAGGGGTGTCCTCCAAGTTCTCTTATACTAGAGAAGTGTCTACCCAAAGAAGTTGGGTGATATGATTTGCTACGTGGAATTGCATTGATCTCCATGGCACATTAATAGAGGGAAAAAGAAAAAGATTCCCAGTAACTAAATATATCTATTTTTTTATTTGTTTCTTCTGCAATTTTCTTTACATGGACTAGTATTTGTGGAAGGAAAAATCTAGTGCTAGCTAGGAAACTGGCTTATTCTAGGATATTGCCAGTGGTTAGGTTAAACTTCAGTTGATGGTTCTGTTATCCTCTTTTATTAACTAGCTGATATTGTAAACAAATAGAATACTAGCTGTTGTGCAAGTACCGTGAAATGCGCAACGATTGTTGTTATGGATGTTCTTTTCTAAGTGATTCATAGAAGTGGATGCTCTGCATCATGTGCTGATTCATTGTCTTGCAATTGTTTGGAACACTCATGTGATTATTGAGTTATTGATAGTGTTTTGGCTTCTTTCAACTTGCATCACAAATTGTATGTAGCAGTAGTGGATTACCTCTAGATTTTGCTTTTGACAACTGTAGGGTTCAACCTTGACTCAAAGATGAGCGGAGTGAAGAACCATCCGTCATTGATATGCTTACTATACCAGTTACGGAACAGGTGATTTCTAAAACTTTCTGTATCTACTTTTCGCTCGGAAAAGTTGCCTTCATATTCCCGACTTTACTTTATAGCAAGGCTTATCATACAGATTGGATGAGCTATTTTATTATTAAGAGGACCATTTATGAGTAGTACCATACCTGCTATGTTTCACATAATCTTTTATGTATTGTTTCTTATTTATTGCAATATGCTTATTTCTTGTGTTATACTGCTATTCATGTTTTGTTCAGTTCTTTTTGATATTGTCTATGAGAAAACAACCTTCTAATGTTTTTCATTGACTTACTAACAATGATTTTTTATATTCTTTTACTGGCTCCATATTTCTTAATTAATACCCGTGTTTCAATTGCTCTCTAAGTAAATCTCAAAGAGATTGAGACAGGCCAAGACTAGCAATCTATTTAATTCTCTGATTGATGCATTATAGTTCGTTATTGTTATACAATGTACAGTTGTTTCCTCAAACCCCTCGTTCCCCTCACCACTCTCCCCACCCGTTTGCCTGTCTATCTTCCACCTCTTATGTTGCACATGGATACTCCTACAAAGGCTGTGTCTGTATCTGTATCTAACATGTATTTGACACATGTCGAATATTATTGGCCCATGTCTATCTAGGCTCCAAATAGAGACAGATGGTTGAACTTGTCATGACAATACCAAAATACATGAGATTTATGAGAAAGTAACATTTCTTCGTATCAAATCCTTCCTAAAACATTTTGGTACCTATTAAATACCACAACATGGGTAAATAATGATGTTATTAAGATATAATATGCAATGTTCTCACTAAATATCCTTCACTATCAACTTTTGACACTTTAATATTTGAACTATTTTTTTTGACAAATTAATACCTTGAACACTTTTTAAGTCTTGGCAAGATCCTTCATTAGCCTGGCATCCCGCTAACATCTGCACGTGACCATTTTCAAAATTTTGCTCTTAAGCAATTTAAGAATTATTCCATTAGAAATATTTAATAAAAGTAATTTAAAACTCAAAACGTTTTTTCATTACAGAACCCCAACCCTTCTTTCCAACTCTTCCCCAACCCCACCCCTCCATCAACCCCTACCCCTATTGTCACAGCCTCCCGGTGTTGCTGCCCTCCACTATAGCTTGCCCCCTCCCCTTTCTCCCCGCTGCAGCTTGTCGCGGACTTAGTGTTTTAGGTTACACTTTGACCCGTGCGGCGCACAAGCTTCATACTCGAAGACCTGTGCCAGCCATTTCCAAATGCTTAGCTAGATCGCTAAGACGTAAATGAGAACAATGTAGAGCAAAAGAGAGATTGTAAGATTAAAAATTCACTATACTAGAGAGATATTACAACTTTTGGGTGGTGAGGAACAAATGAGCCTCACACTTATTTATAAGGTCTCAAAAGGCTTACATGAAACTTATGGAATCGGCATATTCCAGGATTGTTCTAAACCTAGATATTTATAAGGAAGCTTTTAGTATATTTAGAAAGATCACGAGTCATCTAGAAGGATCCTGGATCTTCAAGAAGATTCTATCATCTTCTAGAAAGATCCTGAGTCTTCAAGATGATTTCACCATCTTCTAAAAAATTTCGGAAGCTTCAAGCGTTACCCGAGTCCGTGGAAAGTTATGCAAGACCGTCTCGGTAGGGCACACAATCTTGGATGTGACATTCCCTCCCAACTGTTTCGTCGACGTCCTCGTCGACGGGTGCACCAAGTCTTGGGATGATGTCTGCTCTCATAGGCATGGTCGTCATGCATCGTCCCTTCTTTGTGCGTCTCTTGCGGTGCCTTCCAGACTTGCCCATCTTCTTTTCAAGATCGGAAGCAAATTGGTTCGCCGCACCAACTTTGGTTTTGGTCTGTGTCCTCGACACAAAAAGAGGCTCGTGCGGACTGTCGAGTCGTCGATCCACCTCATTTCATGGCTGCACATAGTTTCCCACACCTTCGTGCATGCGAGTCATATTGCAACTCTGTCAACCTAACCGTCCGCTAGGAACATTGAGCGACTCCTTGTGCGAGCCACTCCACTATGTCGTCTCTGCCTCCTCGCAGTTCGCGGCGTGCTTTAATGTACTCGTGTCCATCTTGGTAGCACGATCCACCTCCCTCTGCGGAAGTGACTCATCGGAACGTCCCTTTGCAACACCTTTGGTCTCGCACGAAAGACCTTCCTCCTCGAAGTCCTCCTTCCTTTCGAGCACCGCTAGGTATGTTGTCTCCCTTTTGCTACCATTCTTGAGCCAAATGACGAAGATAACTTTTCCCTTGGATGGCTTATCTCATGCAACTTTGGCCATGCACGACGAGCTTTCTCCCATGAAGCTGACAACTCTCAAATATAGCATCGGAACCGCCTTCGTCACGATAAGGAAATCCATGCCCAATATCATCTTGAAGTCGTCCAGCGACGTAGCGATAAAATTGGCAACACCCGACCAACATCCCACCATTATGCGGACTTCCTTGGCTACCTCCTGCAGGGGGCATGTCTCCGTATTGACCATCTTCATCTTGCTTGAATCTTTCTCCAAGACTAGACCCAAGCGACGGACCTCCGCGTCCAAAATGAAGTCATGAGTGGCGTTCGTGTCAGCCAATGTCCGTGTGCTCATGCTATTGATCCTCATGTCAACGTACATGAGCTTCCTGCTCGGAGTCTTCGACACAACTGACTTGGCCTTGACGGCGTTGATTAAGCACAACGCTCCCATGTGCGCTCCCACTTCGCACTCCTTGTCTTCCACCTCCTCGGTTCGGATGACGTTCACACACATGCTCCTCTTCGGACAATCCCGAACAGTGATTTTCTCTACATATGAAGCACGAAACAACTCGCTCGAGGTGGGCCTTCTTGTGCTTCTTTCCCTCAGACGGTCTATTCTTAGGAGAGCTCTCCCACTCTCCCCCACCATTCTCCTTGATGGTTTTTGGCTTGGCCTTGGCATCGTTGTTGTCCCACATGTACTCGACGAGCCTCTCGGCTGTTGCCATGACGGTGTTCAAGTCTTACACCCTCCGTCGCTGCAATTCTTGATCTGCCACAGTTTAAGTCTATCGATGAAGAAGAATAAGTGATCCCTCTCGCCCATGTTCGATATTGCGAGCATCAAGCGTGTGAATTCCACAATATACTTCTTGGTCGTCTCGGTATGTTTGAGTTGCCGCAAGCTCCGCATTGTTGCAAACTCTACATTCTCCGGATGTAATTGAGACTTGATTTTCTTCTTGAGATCCTCTCAAGTCTCTATCGAGCACAAACCCTTGTCGGCTTCTACGCACCTTCGATGCCACCACTACATAGCATCGTCAGTGAGATAGAGTGAAGCAATATCCACCTTCCTGGTGTCATCGTTGATGTGCAACATCTTGAAGTATCGCTCCATATTTCACAAGAAGTTCTCAACTTCTTTGGCATCCCGCTCCCTGCTGAAGGATTTTAGCTCGGGGATCTTCCTTCTCTTTGGTGCCTCCCTAAGGTCCACCATTAGCAAGACCTTCACCAAGATGACAACTTTGGCCTTGAGTTCTCCGCAACTCTAGACTATGGCCTTTAGCTCCTCCTAGCCTCGGACCTTCCTACGCAAGTCCTCAATCTCCGCACGATTTTTCCTTGAGCCTCCTTAAGTGCAGATCGGATTTGTTGGAATTGCTTCCGAAAGATTGTCATGAATGAAGTTGCGTTACTCTTCAGCCCATTTTAGGACTCCTCTAGTCTTGTGTTGCTTTGCTTCAGGAAGCCCATGCGCATCCTCATGTCTCCCAAAGCCGTCTCCAAGATCTCGAGACGCTCTGCAAGATCGACAAGGCTACGTTCCGTCATAGACTTCTTGCTCTTGTCCCTCCTGTGAGTCTTGACGTGTCCCTCATTAGGTGACACAGGTTCCTCCTGGACATTCTCGGATGTCGACATCGCACCAACCGGCATTCGCTCTGATACCACTTGTCACAGACTGAGTGTTTTAGGCTACAGTTTGACCCGTGCGACGCACAAGCTTCCTACTCGAAGTCCCTTGCTAGTCTTTTTCATATGTTTAGCCAGATCGCTAAGACGTAAATGAGAACAATGTGAAGTAAAAGAGAGATTGGAAGATTAAAACTTCGCTATACTAGAGAGAGAGAGAGAGAGAGAGAGTACAACTTTTGGGTGACGAGGAACAAATGAGCATTCCTTTTTTTTGTAAGGCCTCAAAGGGCTTACATGAAGCTTCTGGAATCGGTATATTTCAGGAATTATTCTAGAACCTAGATATATAAGGAAGCTTCTAGTATATTTAGAAACATCACGAGTCAACTAGAAGGATCCTGGGTCTTCAAGAGGATTTCACCATCTTCTAGAAAGATCTAGAGTCTTTAAGAGGATTCCACCATCTTTTAGAGAATTCCGGAAGCTTCCAGCATAATTCCGATCCGTGGAGAGTTATGCAAGACTTTCTCGGTGGGGCACAAAATCTTGGACGTGACAAGCTGCTCGAAATGGCATCCAATGGCAGAAGATAGTGGTGGTCAAGGGTTAGGGAAGGGTTTAGAACTAGGGCGGCACTTAATTATAGAAGATGGTGATTTACAAAAAAAAAAACAGTTTTAGAAAATTCTAAAATTATTATAGTGGCATTATGGTATTTTCGTGCTTACTGTTATCCCTAACTACAAAAAGTGAGTTTAGTGTTTTAAACTGAAAAAACAAAGAGTCGAGGATATAAACTTGTCCAAAGAAATAATTTATGTTTTTTAAGTGCTAAAAATTGATAGATTAGTGTATTTAAGTGAAAAGTAGTCTATTTTTCATGTGTATTAACCGTATCCATATCATAATCATACATGTATCCTAAATTTTCTAAATTCCCATATTTCGCATCTGCATCGGTGTTGTGTTCGTATTTGTATCCTTGTTTGTGGTTAAGCAAACTAATACATCTCTCTTCCTCTATTGAACTATAGTAACAGTTGGCTGTGAACTGCAAACCTCTCTTTTTCAGTGTATTAGATAGATATTCCATACTTCTTAACAATCCCTTCACATGAGTCTACTTCTATTTGTCAGAGCTAAGATATTGAATCCTAGGAAAGGTTCGAACGGTAGCGGGATTGGTTTGGCCAGTATCAGTTTTACTTTTATGTCCGAAGGCTTATGTTAGAGAGGACTTCCTATAACAGAATGGACAGAATGCTTAACTAACCTTTTAGGGTGTGTTTGGTTGCAAGCAAGTGGAATGAAAGTGGGTGAAAGTGCACCTTTTTATTGCACTTTTACCACTTTTGTTGTTTGGTGACAAACAAGTGTGGCTTGAATCTCACTTTTAGATGTGACATAAAGTGGTATTGTCCCCTTCGAAATTTGGATTCACATCCTCATTCTCAAACTTGAAATGGGATGAAAGCGGGATTGTAATAAAAAAATTATTCTTTCACTTTCCATTGCATGACAAGTGTACAAATTCACACATTGTCATTCTACATTAGCTACCGAACGTATAAAGTGATACAAGTGTCACTTTGAAGGGAACAAAAAATTTGTTACCAAACAATATTCTCAAAAATTCACTTCAAAAAAGTGGACTTTTGTAAAGACACTTTTTTCACTTTACTACACTTGCTTACAACCAAACTCACTTTACTACATTTGCTTACAACCTAATTATTCTCCTTGTTCCACTTTTTTCACTTTCTTTTACTTTACTAATTGTCAATGGAACATAGATGAGGCATAGTTCAGTAAGTTGGCATAAAATTGTTTAATGAGAATTTCAATGTTTATATAGCTTTGATGAGGAAATCAATGTTTCAATAATTTGGTTGTCACCAAAGCAGGTTACAGTAAAAGAAACCTGACACATTTTGGAACAAGGAGATATGATTTTGCAGAATTGATGTTTATTGTTAATGTAGGTATTGCTCAAGACAAATATGGTTTTGATGACATGAAAAATGGGGCTGTTAAGGTTCATGCATTTTTCCCCCATAGTGATTAAAATGCATCACACGACGGGCATGCATCCTACTTTGGGCTATGAAATGGACCGATCGTTGTCTATAATGCAGGTGAAGAGGAGATTATAGACTGACAAAATAATTATAGTGGATGGAGAATCTATAAATAGGGGGCAACAGACAAGATGTTAATGCATTTTATTTTTCCATTAGAGAATTTTATTTTATTATGGACAACGTTGTTGGTTGGGTTATTAGCAAAATTTATTATTATTTTAGTTTGGTTCTCCAGATGTTATTTACTTTTGACATTTGGTTTGGTTTGGCTTTTCGTTATTAATGCATTTGAGACCTACTAGAATTTGAGATACATTTAATCATAGTCTAGATGGAGTTAACTTCTTGTAATTATAAATTTATTTGCAGATGGTCTTACCTGTTCTTGTTGTGAGACGAGTTCAGCTTGATTTAGATTTTTTTTTTCCTTCTAACTTTTATCTTTTTTATGTTTTGTCCTATCAGGTTCTAACTTTTATATCGTTATAGGCGTCAAATAGGGTAGAAAGTAATTGTAGCACGAGTGCTAGCAAATCATGAAGAGTAACTTTGAGTAGTACATGTTGGCTTCAGTTATAAAAAGATGGTTCAGTCACTTGGAACTGGAGGCTAGTCCAAGTAAATGATTCTTTGTGGAACCCTATTGCATTTAGGATTCATTTTTATGGTCTGCTAGCAAATGAAGCAAATATTTGACCTATATAACCAGAAGATAACTAGACAAAAAAACCTTGTACTGAATTATGTTAATAAGAGTTCTTCTCTCTTGAAGTTATTCCTAACACCTATTTACTTTCCTCTGTTATTCATGGAGTTTTAGTTTGTGGATGTTTGGTGAAATTATCAAAGTTGTTGCTCGATCCATTTAGTTCATTTCTCCTTCTACTTCTCCCCCTATTCCCCTTTTCCTGTATTACTACTGTTACTGATTAGTCCAGCCGTCCTTCAAGACCAGACCTGTCTCCTGTGCATTCCCCTTTTCTTCGACAGCAGAACCTGCACCATCTGCAGGTTCCCTCCTTGATTACAATGGTCGCCAGCGGACTGCCAACTTTGCAGGCCCTCCCTGCAAAATCGGGTCAAACCAAACTTGCCAACTGACTGCCACGTGGTGAGCCCGTCCCACTGAATAATTTCTCCACTTTGAGTCTCCTGTTTTGTTATCACATCATTGATAGTTACTGACAACCCATCTCTTCATCTTCTTTGCATCCTCACCTACTCATGTTTAGTTTGAGATCTTTGGCAGTGTCATATAAGAACAAAATTTATTCTATCTTCAACCACTAAAGCAATCAAACAAGATAAACAAAATCAAATCTAAATTACATCCCAAATCGAAACCAACTGATATTGCTAATAAAGTAACCCAAAGTCTTGCTCCCAACAGACCCAATCGAATCGGACCCAAAGTTTAACATCTTTGGTGGTATCCTTTATGTTCTCATGGGTTGCAACTTTCCTTTAGTGCAACCTTCTTCCTATGCTATGCTAAGTATTCTAGATTAAACAAGATTTCCTAGTTCGTTATCATTTTTATTTGACAGAATTGCATGTGTTGCTTATTTATGACAGAATATTACTGAATTTCCTGATCTTTATTTATATTACTATTTGCCGCACTTGACTTGTTTTCTATTCATCTAATTATTTTCTTCCTATTGAGTTCGTATAAGTTACCTATCGTAAATTGGTTGGTTGTGGAAAAATGATAAAAACCGGGTTGAAGCTCTTCCCTAGATTGGTATCCAAAGTACTTATAGTACCATAGATTGCCCTAGTTGGTATCAAAGCTTATTTTAACCTTAGTAGGGTGCTTTATATTTTCATTAAAAGTTGTTGAGAGTATTAATAGGCCTTTAATCCCACATCGGGAAAAATAATATGGAGAGGGGTTAGCCTCTCCTATATATATGCAGCTTCACCTCAATAATAAATAAGTTAAGCTTTCTACTAAATATCTATTTGGTATCAGAGCTAAACCCTAGCCACCACCTCTCTCCACCAAACCCTAGCCGCCATCCCTCTCCAAAAAAAAACCCTAACTCTACTTCACACCCCCCTTCCCGCCCCTCTCCTTCTCCACCACCACCAGCCCCCCCCCCCCCCCCCTTTTTCTAGCAGCCGCCGCCCCCTCCTCCCCCAGCACCGCCTCCCCCCCCTTCCTCTCCACGTCAGCCCCCACTTCTTCTCCTCCTCGTCAGACCATGTGACCTCCAGTCGCAACCATGCATGAGACATGAGGAGTGGCTCTCGAGGATGTCGCTACTGCTGAAAAAGGAACAGTAGACGTGGAGAGGACGATGACCAACGGTGGAGACAGTCTAGATCTACCATCGTCTTGTTGATGGAAGAGGAGGAGAAGAAGATGATGGAGACGATCTACGGCAAGCTGACGGCCCAAGAGATGAGGGCTTTGGTGGACGATCTCTCCTCTGGGAGGGTGACCGAGACTAGTTTTCGTCTTGCACACACAGATGTGGATCCTTCACCATACAAATTGGCAAAGTTGGAGAAGCTGGAAGTAAAGTTGGAGGATACTTCCAACTTACTTGAAGTGGTCGCGGCAGACGATGCGGACTCTGAAGGCAAGAGGCTTGGTGGGCTATGTGAATAGCCAAACCAAAGTACCTGAAGATCACTACTCACGGGAGTTTGCTGTTTGAAAAATCGTCAACAATGTTGTAGCTGGATGGTTGATAGTCTCATTGACCGACCAAGTGTCGGACAACGTAGAAGCAATTGAGGGTGTTGGTAACATTTGGATGGCGCTGAGAGACATGTACTCACGGACGGACAACCCTATGAGGGTTTTCCAACTACATGATGAACTTGATAAGGTGGTCCAAGAAGATCACACCATCTCTGAGTATGCGGCTCTGCTGAAGAAATATTGGTCAGATCTCGACCACCATGATGCCATTGGTATGGAAGATGAGCAAGTGGAACCAGCATTTGCGAAACATTACCAGAAGTTCATGGAGTATATCTCGCGACAGAGGATGATGAAGTTCCTGAAGGGGCTCAACCCAGCATTCGAGCAAAGGAGGAATGTACTACTTGCACAACTTGGGCTGCCATCACTAGAGGAGACCATTGCTGCTATGGCACAAGAAGAAGCACGGTTGAAGTTGATGTCTAGCACCACTAGTTCTTCGGAGGAGAAATCAGCTGTAGCAGTTTTCAACCCAAATTCTTCAGGAGGGGGAGGGTGCTACAACTGTGGAGACCCAGAACACTTCATCAAATTCTGTACGAAGCCTATGAGAAGCCAGTCCAGCGGCCGTAGACGCAGCCGTGGAGGGCGTAGGGGTGGCAGAGGTCATTATTCTGGAGGGCACAAGGCAAACCTGGCAGAAGGAGGAAATGAGAATCAGTCATCCGATATGACCCCTTGTGGGAGGAAAATGCTAAAAATGTGGAGGAATATGAAGCTTGGAACCAGCGACAGTCGAGCCAACACCGCTGGGACATCGACTCCAACCACCTCTGGGGTTAACATCATCTACTATGTCTATACAAGCACATGTATAACTGTTCATGCCCTTGCATCTAGCTACAAACCAAAAAGTCTAAATTTAATAATTGACTCCGGGGCATCCTGCCACGTCACTGGTGCCCATGGTGAGTTCCAAGATTACACTCACCTGACGATGGCTGAAAGCATTCAGACTACTGATGGTACTGCTAGATCTATAGTGGGTAAAGGCACAGTTGAATGCATCCCTTCCATGACTCTAACCGATGTCTTGCATGCTCCATCTTTTCATGTTAATCTATTGTCCATTAGTGCCATTGTTCTTCAATTTAATTGTGTTGTTTCGTTTGACATTCCGAAGGTGATTTTTCAGGACAAGGGAACGGAAAGACAGTTGGGGACTGGAACTTGGTATAAAGGGCTATGGTACTTGGACATGGATGGGCTGGATACAGCACTAGCAGCACTGGCGGATGAAGCACAACCGAAGGTGCCGCGAAGTACCGTGGAAGCATAACTATTACTTCAACATCGGCACATGGGACACTCTTCATTCAGTCTATTGAGTCGGATGTATCTCTCTATGTATCAAAAGGCTAATAAGCAAAAGTTGGTTTGTTATGTTTGTGAACTTAGAAAACATACCAGAAGCTCTTATGTGAGTTTTGGAAGTAAAAGTTTAGCTGCTTTTGATATGATACATTCTGATGTGTAGGGACCTTGTCCTACAATTGCTGTTAATGGTTTCAGGTGGTTTGTCACATTTATTGACTGTCACACTCGTGTTACCTGGGTATACCTAATGAAGAGTAAGAGTGATATCTTTACATGCTTTCAAGATTTTCATGGTTATAACACAGTACAGTGCTAAAGTGAAGATTTTGAGGTCTGCCAATGGACAGAATACACCAACAAGGCTATTGAAGACAATGGGATACATCATCAGACTTCATGTGCCTCTACACCAGCACAGAATGGCGTTACGGAGTGGAAGAACAGGCACCTGTTGGAAGTGGTACGGTCAATGATGTTTGTTATAAATGTTCCTAAATACTTATGGGGGCATGTCGTGCTTACTACTGCATATCTCATCAACAGGATGCCCTCTCAGGTGTTAGGATGGAAGACACCGTTTGAAATGCTTACAGGTGAGAACAAGTACATTGTTTCCCCAAAGATATTTGGATGCGTATGCTTTGTGAAGGATAATAGGCCTACGGTGGAAAAGTTGGACCCTCGGACAGTGAAGTGTCTTCGTTGGCTACTTAGAGACTCAGAAGAAATATTATTGCTGGAGTCCTGTGGAGCGAAGGCTCTTTGTGAGCATGGACGTTACTGTAGAGTAGAATAATGGGATGATTTTATTAATGAAGTAGAGATACATATATATAGGAGAGGCTAACCCCTCTCTCTTTTGTTTTAGGCAATGTGGGACTAAAGCCCACTAATACTAATAACATTAATATATTTAACACCCTCCCTTAAGCTGGAGCATAGATGTCAATCATGCCTAGCTTGTTACATAGAAATTGAACCCGAGGACCTAAACGAGGCTTCGTGGAGATATCGGCTATCTGATCACCGGTCCTCACATGGTAAAATTTTATCATCCCCTTTGTATACTCATCACGGACGAAATGGATGTCTATTTCAATATGTTTCGTCCTTTCATGAAATGCATGATTGATAGCAATATAGATAGCAGACTGATTATCACACCACATATCTGCTGTGCTCGATCATGCTTCTTCTCCCAACTCTTGTAGAAGATGCTTCATATATAACATCTTTGCTGTACCATGAGCAATAGTTCGATACTCTGCTTCGGAACTTGATCGTGCTATCACACTCTGTATCTTGCTTTTCCAAGATACCAAGTTTTCGCCAATAAATACAGGATAGCCAGATGTAGATCATCTATCTGTCAAGCTTGCACCCCAGTTAGCATCAGTAAAACACTCAATACGAGTGTGTCCATGATTCTCCATCCGAATTCCTTTTCCTGAATTCTTGACTAGATAGCACATGATTCTGAAAACTGCCTGCCAATGTGAAACTCTTGGATAAGCCATAAATCTACTTGTAACAGTTACTGCGAAAGAGATGTCCGGACGAGTCATGACTGCCAAGTAGTTCAGTTTTCCAACTACTCGTCGATACTGATCTGGATTGGTCATCAGGATCCCCTCGTCGGGAAGTAACTTAGCTCCTGGATCCATAGGTGAAGTTGCTCCCTTGGCTTGCATCATTCCTGTATCATTCAGTATGTCCAGTACATACTTTCTTTGAGACATTACAATGTCCCGCTTACCCCGTGTGTTCTCAATGTCCAAGAAATAGTTCAATTATCCCATATCCTTGGCTTGAAATTGTTCTTCCAAAAATTTCGTGAGGCATGCAATATCCTGGTTGTCGTCTCCCGTGATTACAATATCATCAACATAGACACCCACTAGTATCCTTCCAGCTGATGTCTGTCGGTAGAATACTGAATGATCCTTCTTTGATTAACACATGCCAAACTGAGTAACAACATGTGTAAATCGACCAAACCACGCACGAGGTGATTGTTTTAGACCATAGAGGGCCTTCCGTAGATGACACACTTTACCCTTCCTTGCAACGAACCCGAGAGGTTACATCACATATACTTATTCATCAAAATTCCTGTGGAGGAAAGCATTCTTGATATCCAGCTGAAGCAATGGTCAGTCATAACGAACAACCAAGGCCAAAAGTACACGAACATACGTCATTCTGGCAACTGGAGAGGTCTCAAAATATCCTCACCATAGGTATGAGAATATCCTTTGGCCAATAGATGAGCTTTTAGGCGATCAAGAGAGCCATCTGGTTTCATATTAATCGTAAATATCCATTTGTAATCCACTGCCTGTTTACCGGGAGGTAAATCGACCAAGTTCCAAGTATGATTTTTTCGGAGAGCTTTCATCTCATCGTTCATAGCAGCACGTCAACCGGAATGTTTGAGACCCTCCTCAGCATTTTTGGGAATCTGAATCACATCAGTAGTAGCCACCAGAGACTGAGTGTGACTTGTAAGTCCTTTGTAGCTGTCAACATACATGAAATTATCACAACATGCACGACGAGGACGAGCTGCTGGCGGAACAGGCGAAGCTGCTGGTGGAATAGGCATAGCTGCTGGTGGAATAGGCGGAGGGGAATCAGTAGAGCCAGAGGAGGATGACTCTGTGGACATCATTGGCGATGTTTGTGCGGGTGACGTCGGCACAGACTGAATCGGTGTCTCCGAACCATCGGACCGGAGAGTTGGCTCGGTAAGGGAGGGCACCCGTACTGGGGGGCTGTTGTGTGTGATCAGAAAATATCAAGAAATTCTCTTCTGGATAAACTTGGGAAACCGGATTCGTTGTTTGTGGAAGTGGAGAAAATTCGGTTTCAACAAAGGTAACATCCCGAGTAAAAAAAAAAATCTCTTTAAGACAGAAAAAAGACACCGATACCCTTTCTGATTTTTAGGATACCCAAGAAAAATACATTGTATTGCCTTAGGATCTAATTTATAAATAGTCGGTCGGGTATCCCAAACATAGCATAAGTAGTCAAAAAATTTGAGAGGTAGAGGAAATGGCTCTCGTCCTGGATATAGCCTAGAAAAGGGAGTATTACCATTGAAAACTGACGATGACATACGATTAATAAGATAACAAGCGGTAAGAACCGCATCCGACCAAAATTTATTAGGAGTACGTGCATGAAATATAAGAGCACGCGTTGTTTCCAACAGATGGCGATTCTTGCGTTCGGCCACACTGTTCTGTTGTGGTGTGTACGAACAAGAAGTTTGGTGGATGATGTCATTGCAGGCCAGATGACTATCGAGCTCACGAGACAAATACTTGCGACCAGTGTCACTCCGAAAATTTTTAATCGGAAAACCAAATTGTGTTTTGATTTCGGCATAAAAATTGCACCAAATATTAAATAATTTGGTATGATTTTTTATCAGATAAACAAAAATGACACGTGAGTAATCATCAACAAATGTAACAAAGTACTTAAAATTCATTATTGATTCAACCGGACAAGGTCCCCATATATAAGAATACACCAACTCGAAAGGAGCAGATACAATTTTATTATGACTCACCGGATAGGGAACTCGTTGATGCTTAGCCAAACTACACGACTCACAATGAAAGGAAGCAGGAATATCTAAAGAGGGGTACATTTTCTGGAGAGCTTGAATTGATGGATAGCCTAACTGACAATGTAATTCGAAATGATTGATTTTCATGCCGGCATAGACAACAGAAGAAGGTACGTCAAACAGGTACAAGCCTCCGGCTATATGCCCCTTACCGACAGTCTTTCCAGTCTTTAGGTCCTGAAAAACACAACCATCAGGAAAAAAAAATATTACCGAGCAATGCATGTCTCGAGTAATCTGACTAATTAAAAGTAAACTGACCGGATTTTCAGGTGTATGTAAGACATAATTGATTGACAGTATGGAAGAAAGACGAGCACTTCCACGTCCACGGACTGCTAGTGAACCATCACTGGCAACGGTAAAATTGAAAACACGACCTACCGAGACATAATTGTTAATCATACCTGCGTCTCCAATCATGTGAGTATACGCACTATAGTCAAGCACCCATTGCTTCGACTTGATTATACATGCTGTCGAGTACCCGGCTGTGGATCCCGATGTGGATACTTCACCATGACGTTGAGCTTGAAAGTCAAGAAAATCTGTATGACTCTGCAGTCATCTGAACAGATTAAATGCCATCATCAGGAGCATCTGATGTAACATTGGCGGCAGGAGCTTTAGGACACTACCACAGGAAGTGGCCATGCTGACCATAGTTGAAGAATGTGCGCAGTCTTCCTCCATCACAACTGCCATTGCCTCGTCCTCCATCACGACCCGTATTTCTGCCACCACTTCGTCTACCACGACCACCACGAAATCTACCACGAGCAGCACCAAGAACAGATCGATTAGCAGGATCATTACCTGGAGTGGTCTCAACGAATTTCGCTGCTGAAGTACACGATAGTGAGCTTCCATCAGAGGGAACATCAGATCCAGCAATGATCTGAGAGCGAGCAGAGTCCACATCAGGACAGAGAGATGCAAGATATGTCATGACATGAAGCTACTCACGTTGAGCCCTTGTTTCATTGATATACGTCGTTAGAGGCAATACGCGGTCGATCTCATCAGTCATAGCCTTAAAGACCCAGAAATGGTCCTTATGAGATTTGTTTTCCTGATTTGTTCGGTATACATCAATGACTGAGTCGTAGATACGAGACAAATCGCGTTTACTATCAAACGTTGCTGCCAGGACCTCCTATAACTCCTTTACGGAATCCGTATTTTGAACCATGTTTTCCACCGATGGTTCTATTGAATTAATCGATTGTGTAAATAGTCAACTATCATCGGTCTTCCATTACTCAAATATGAGATCATTTTCTGCTGGAAGGTTGTCCGTCAGATGTTTCGACAACCGCATTCCTCGAAGCGTCTTCTCGGCCTTCTTCCGCCATGTCGAGTAGCCCTTTAGTCCGTCCAACATCGATCAACAAGTCGAATCGATGAAATCGTCGTGCTAGGGCCTGTTGGTCCCGCCATTGCGTTTCCAACACTAGTGTCTGTAGCACTGCTATTCATCGTAGTGTCTGTCATCCTTCAGGATTCCTGATTCGACTGTCGATTTGATCTTTTGAACTTGATAATCACAACAACTCTACCAATGCGCTAGTAACGTGGCCAGAACCAGCACGCACATAGGTAGTAGAGATGAAAGTGGATCACACAAGCCAGGACAGAGAGGTAACCCAAATTACCCTCTGGTAGATCCTGATGTGAAGATCAAGTAAGAAAAGAAACAAAGATTCACGCAAGAAAAATACCTTGTCTGCTCTTTGTTTAAATTCCTGATGCCAACGTTGGAAGTCAGAGGTTCCAGCAAACAACACCGACGATGTTTATCCTCTGAGTATCCCAAGGCAATGTTTAAGACAGAGGTTCCTGCAAACAAACTTGTTGTTTACTCTCTGTGAATCGTAAAAAGTTTAATGTTGAAAAGTCAGAGGTTCCTGCAAACAAACCATTGTTTACCCTCTGAGGATTGCAATATTCTTTTTGGAACTAGGTTAGGGTTTGGAGGGGTTGGGCGGCAGATGGTGGAAATAAGCAAGAGTTAGGGTTAGGATTTTGCACATGATCCATCGAGGGGGGCAACGGATAGCCGGTGGGGGGGGGGGCACTGTAGCAGTATTGTACTGTCGTACTGTAGCACCGGGGGGTGGTACGCCGGCCGGGGTGGGGGCAGCAACAGCGACTGCAGCGGGGTGGGGGGGTCGCCGGGGGGGGGGGGGGGGGGAGGAGAGGGAGGGCAGTAGGGGGGTTGAGGGGTGGTGGGTTAGGAATTTTTTTTTGGGGAGAGAGAGAGGTAGATGGGTTATGACTCTGATACCATGTAGAGTAGAATAATGAAATAATTTTGTTAATGAAGTAGACCTACATATATATAGGAGAACTTAACAATTACATTCAGAGAGATGAAACCATACTACCACAATGGTTCAGATAAAGACTCCGCATTTGGTGACACACCTAACACAAGAGGTGTTAGAAGTGAGGGGTTTATGGTCCCAAGCGTGATTGTCGGATCAATTCCATGCCCAATGATTGAAGTTGGTTCAAGGGAACAAGGGGGCGATAGCGAGGGTGAAGAAAGTGATGAGGATACACACAATCAGGATGAAGGAAGTGATACTCCAGTACAGGGGGAGGAACAGACTACCGAACAATCTACATCTACAGAGCTCCAAGTCTACAGAAGAAGAAAGCAGCAGTCCACTACTGTGCATGTTGCCCCTACTGTGCCATGTCCCTCGCTTAACCCTGCCCCAACTCCTGAAGATGCACCTCCCGTACCGGATTCCTCTGATTCAAATGCGGATTCCTCTGATTCGGATGGTAGGATCTCTCGTTCACTATCTGATATTCCCTTAAGAAGATCTTCTCGTAGTAATGCGGAAAAATTTCCTAATCATTATGGTTATGAACATAACATTGTCCATTTTTTATCCTACTATAATCTATCTCCTACTTTTGGAGCATTCATTGCATCGTTAGATACCACCTCTTTACCTAAGTGTTGGCAGGAAGCGAAGGAAGATCCGAGGTGGAAAGCTGCAATGTTGGAGGAACTTGGGACACTTGAAAGAAATGGGACATAGAAACTTGTTTTATTACCTGAAGGAAAGAGAACAGTTGGATGCAAATGGGTCTTCACAGTAAAGGAGATGCCAGAAGGAAAGGTGGAGCGATACAAGGTAAGATTGGTTGCAAAGGGATTCACTCAGTCCTATGGCATTGACTATGATGAGACATTTGCTCCAATAGCAAAGATGAGCACTGTGAGAACCCTAGTCTCTCTTGCAGCAAACCGTTAGTGGCAACTTCATCAATTAGATGTGAAGAATGTCTTTATTCATGGAGATCTACAAGAGAAAGTATACATGGAGACGCTTCCTGGGTTTTGCACGAAGCAGTCGACAGGAAATGTGTGTAAGCTGAAGAAATTACTATATGGACTCAAGCAATCTACTCGGACATGGTTAGAAAGATTCAGAAAAAACTGTCACAGGAATGGGGTACAGTCAGACCGATGCAGATCACACGATTTTCTTTAGACATGCTAAAGACCATGTCACCATACTTGTAGTATATGTAGATGATATAGTGATCACAGGTGATGAGGAGGAGGAGATTACCCAGCTGAAGTCAAAACTTGCCAAGGAATTTTGATATATATCACCAATCTTGAGGGAGAGTGTTGAGAGTATTAATAGGCCTTTAGTCCCACATCGGGTAGAATAATATGGAAAGGGTTAGCCTCTCCTATATATATGTAGCTTCACCTCAATAATAAATAAGTCAAGCTTTCCAAAGAATATCTATTAAAGTATTCTAATTCTCTAATGACGAACTCTGAAACATCGGCCAAAAAAATAATAGAAGGGTAACATACTGCTATGGGGATCTTTCTTGTGTGCCTAGGGGCACTCAAGATCAAGGAATATTGGACTAAATATTGGATGTCAGGTTTGTATATGATTGGCGTTTGTCTTGTTGGCAGGCTAGGCGCTAGGTAACGAGTGTCCGTCCGTCTAGCACCTAGCTTTTTCACAACCTTGGTGGTTATGAGACAATATATCAACATACTTTTTGGTCACCCTAAATGTACTTCTATATAGACTGTTAGTATTAGTATTAATATTGGGCTTTAGTCCCACATTGGCTAGAATAATAGTGAGAGAGACTAGCCTCTCCTATATATATATGTAACTTCCCCTTTAATAATTAATTATCCTATTATTTCTACTCGACATGGTATGAGAGCCATAACCCATCCTCTCACTCTCACTCTCTCTCTCTCTCTCCGTACACAAGAAAACCTAAACCTAGATCCATCCCCCCCCCCCCCCCCCCCCCCCCCCCCCCCCCCACACACACACACACACACACACACACATTGATATAAAAAGAAATCTTAATGCTCAATGTTTGTTGGACATATTACAGGACAACTTTTATATCGTTTTTAATCCAAAATAACATGCCACAAGTACCCTCAATTGCTTTCCTAACTTAGAACCCTTGTTCAGGCTAAAAGAATAAATATATGGACATCAAAGAAACTGACAAAAGGAAAAAAAAAAAGTTGACTTAAATAAGCTACAATACAAATAAACCAAAACAATAATAAACTTAATATAGAGCAAAACTGTTCCCAAGTCTAATAATGGGTCTCTGTAAGGATACTGAACTTTTTGTCCCAATCAATACCTGATAACACGATATACTTAACCCAATATCTGGTTTGCCAATATTTAAGCATATAGTAATGCCATTCGTACCTCCAAAATGTTCCTCCAAACTATCTCTTCTTACGTGTCAGCTGATATGGCAAATTCGAACCCAAAAAATTAATTACCCAATTTTTTTAATATCAATGTTAATGTTAATATTAATATTAGTTTAAATTTAAATAATGTTAATATAAATTTTAACCTTCATTTTAATGTTTTTTAATATTAATTTTAGTGTTAATTTAAACTTTGATTTTAAAAATTGTCTTGTCAGTTGTCTATGTCAGACGACACGTAAGCTGCCACATAAAGAGAGATATTTTGGAGGGACAATGGCATTTTTCTCATGGTAGTCAAAGGCGTGCCTCGCAGAAAGGCGCAACAGTTTTGCCTCGTCTCTCACTAGGCGAGACCCATTTCTCCGGGTACGTCCAGGACGTGACTTTCAGCAAGACGCAACCAAGAAAAGGTGCACCTTATGGGTTTCTTTTATATATATATATATATACAAAAAAATTGGGACATGAAAATAACCCTTATCTCATACAAGTGGGAGGGAGATAGCTATTTCTACAGTTGTCAAAGTTGGTTACAGTTGAACTAAATTTTACTAAAGATGTGATAGGAAGAATACAAACTCTTGTTAGTTCAGTTGATTACTACTGTTATTACTGTTCTGCTAGTTCACTTGGTTATGTTTTAACATATTTTTGTTGGTTTTAATATGTTATTTTGGTTTTATTTCTTATATTACTAATTAATTATTTATTTATGTATATTTTTATTTTTTTATTATTTTTGTGTCTCGTTTCGTTCGGACGCGCGCCTTAAGTGCACCTTGCGCCTCGAACGATATGGACTCTTTGCGTCTCAAGTGCGCATTGCGTCTTTGACTACCTAGATTTTTCTTAAGGATATTGGTTCTTAGAGGGCCTCAATCTTTGACCATAAAACGGCACCAGTTATTTAGGCCATACCATCGGGTCATTGTTTGGTTTAATGCAACGTGACTACCAATACTCCGGACATGGTGTTCTTTGTGTGTTTTTCGTACTCACCCTTAATGTTTTACATAGTACCCTCGTAGGAATCACATGATCTATGTAATATTTTATGTCATAGATGTTGTGCATACAAATAGATGCATGGGTTGCAAGCACGATAATATAGTAGTTAAAAGGAGCCACTAGGGGTAGAGGTAGCCCTAGACGAACATGGATTGAAGCTCTGAAGGATGATATGGTTTCTGTAAGTGTTACAAATGACATGGCCATGGCCCTTAACGGAGCTGAATGGAAGGGGGAAAAAATCAAACAGCTGACCCCAAATATTTGGGCTAAAGGCTTTGTAGATGTTAGTTGTGCATAATTTATTGGATTTTACTTGCTATCCAGCAATAGAAAGGGGAAATTATTTCTTTGAATTGTATCCATACCTATCTAGTTACATCAATGAGCCTAAATTGCTGTGTATATAGCCTTATCTTGATTGTATCTGTAACTTGTCTAGAAGTTAACCATTACTGACATATAATGTACCTTGCACACTATAGACCTAGGAGAGTACCAAGGACAAATGTATGGGGAAGGATTTGTGATCGAGCCTGATAAAATTAGCATTGTGCAGAAAGAAACGGATATATGGAAAATGAATTTAATGCCTTATTGATTCTATGGGTGGCTTATTAGCAGTTCACTAGGATAGACAATTAAAATAGGAATATCTACTGTAGAAATATTTCCATGACATCAATAATACTAAACGAGGATATCCGATGTTGGAGACATAAAAAATGAGAGAATAAACCATGGACAAAATGAGAAAACAGACCATGGGTAATAATACTGATTCTTATGGGTTCAGGATTTTTTTTCTCTCCTAGAGTTGCATCTAATTTATACATATGACAAAAGGATGCCTTGCATTTCATGGTATTCACTTTTTCATGATCAATTGAAGCTATTCTAGAAGATGTCTTCATACGTTTAGCAGTCAGCCTGTGGTGGCATGCCTATTCATTTACACCTGTTAAGTTGAATTCTTTCCCATTACATAATTGAAAATAGTATGTTATTTATATAGATACCCATTTTGGGGGGGGAGATGTTGAGGGTAAAATATTGATGTCAGCATACTACTCATCAATTTCTGGTTAGAGCACTGTGAGAGAGACAACTGATGGAGTTCAAATATTTGTTGCTTCAATTAGAGCACTGTGAGAGAGACGACTGATGGAGTTTAAATATTTGTTACTAAAATTAGAGTTTTACCACGATAGAATGGTTACTGGTTGTTGCTGTTGTATGCTTTCAGTGTAGCTGATTGTATTACTAAGTTTTGGATTATGCTGCAATATGCAGCTATGTACTATTCATGGAAACATTTTAAAACTAATGAACTATGACAAAAGTTTACTTTTGCCTAGGAATTTTCCTACTACTATATACTTATTCAGTGGGGAGCACTATCCTAAAACGGGATATGATACCCGTTCCGTAGCCGAGTGATTTGTCTAGCTTTCACAGGAGAGAATGATATGCTGATAGCCTGACATTATCATTATTCTGATTGCATGAAAGCTCTCGAATAAAATGTAGAGAATTCCATCATAAAAGAATAGTACACCACCATGTCAAAATGCTACTCTATCTGATTCCCTAAAACCAATGTATGAACTAATGACACCTAGCCGAGTGCTTTGTTTGTGATCTTACAAGACCTCGCTTTTACCCACTTGAAACATATTCCTACAAAAAAATGACGTCTAGTCATGTGGGTATATTCATATTTGTCTTTCAGGCATAGGATTTAGGGAAGGGGGTGTGTGCAATGTTCTTGTACTCCAAGGGTAGTCAAAGAACCAAGCAAATAACTGATTGAACATAAACTCGGGATATATTATCGCGCCTTCTTTTTCATGCCTGTATATAAACATTTGCTTATGTTCTCAAACTCTTGTCATCTTATATATTTTATTGTGCACAAATGAAGTTTAGAACTGGGAAGCTTTATTGCAGGAAAAGCAGAGGGAAACGGTCGCATCTGCCCTTGGAGAAGACGAAGCTGGTAGTGATGCTACGCCTAATCTCAGATTTTTTTTTTTTTTTTTTTTTTTTTTGTTTAAGATATGAATACGCCACCAGTATCGTACCTGTTTGAAGTATGCTGCTTGTGTAGGTATGGTGCTCTGGCATTTCAATTTTGGTCTTGGGGGGCTGGGACAGGGATTGCTGAACTAACTTCAGAGTAGGCCTACTAGTATCAACAGTATGTAATTATGGTAAGTTGAATTGAACTTTAGCAAGGATGCAAAGTGGCTGTAAATAGTTTCTGATAACTGGCCAGAGAATGGGAACAGAGATGTTTTCGATATGAAAGAGGAGGGATCTACACACTTGATTCTGTTATCAGAGTGGTGGTCTAAATGTTGGAACTTGGTAACTAATTGTTCTGCAAATGTTGGAATTTTGCAACTATTGGTTGTGGAAATGTTGTCGAGTGTGACAAGAACAAGAAAGGAATGCTGCCAGCTGTGCAGTCAGACTGAATGGGAGAGAATGCTCCCACTTCTGAAGCAATCAAAGGCTTGGAAAAGAGGCCGAGCAGAACAAACAACTTTAACTAACGTCCCATTGCATCATGAGCCCCAAAGGGAAGATGTTTTTTTTTTTTGGAGGATATTTAGACTTTGAGTCTCAAATAAATTTCAAAATTTGTGTTTTGATCTCCGTATTATACATAATTAGTGTTTGGGTCTCAAAAGTGTCACTAATTATTTTGGTGACACTTTTGAGACCAAAATACTAATTATGTATATAATATGGAGATCCAAAACTTATTTGAGACTCTCTCTTTCCAAAGTCAGGTGGTCAAAGTAGGACGATTAGTCTACTAAAGTCAGTATTAGTTACTGTTATGAGAGTGAATGTCGGATATTCTTTCTCAGGTCGCTGAGATTTTCATGGATCTCTTTTTCTCAATCTTCAGAGAGAGTTGAAAATTTTGATGCTTCCAATGGAAATGTTGTTTACCTATTCTATTCAAGAGTTTGTCTACTTTATGCAGGGTCAAGTGCAAAAAATTCCTCGTTAGATGTATACCTTTTGCACTAAAAGACCCGACGCTCTAAATATTCCTAAACGTTTCTAAAATGCTCATTAGACCCCCTAATTCTGATTTTTGTGTAACGGACGTTATTTCTCGAGTAAACTGACCATTATACCCTCCCTAATATAGGCTAAACCCCCCATTAGATTAATGTTATTCTTCCAATTCGACGCTTAAGCTCTCTTCCAGTTCGACGTGAATCGAAGACGGAGAACAGGAGGTTCGTAATTCGACGCTTAAGCTCTCTTCCAGCCCTAATTTTGCACGAAACCCTAATTCGAAGACGGAGAAGAAGAGATTCAGGTATACTTGTAAACCCTAATTTCGTTTGTAACCCTATTTTGGTGTGACAACCCTAATTTTGCACGAAAAAATTTTGTTTGTGACGAGGATTTTGTTCGTGACGAGGAATTTTGAGAAAAAAAACCCTAGTTTGGGAAGACTTTAGGAGAACCCTAATTTCGTTTGTAACCATATTTTGGCGTGTAACCTCATTTCGTTTGTAATTGTGTCTGCACAATTACTGGACAAAGTGTGTGGACAGGAAACCGTAATTTTGATGGCTAAGTGTGAAAATGGTAACTGTATGTAATTAGTTGTTAATTTGTTATTAGTTTGTAATTGTGTACAGGTTTTAACACAACATGTTTGGTACAAAGTATGCTCTTCACATGTATGTTGGGGGTCACTTTGATGTTGGTGACAAATACGTTGGTGGTGTAGTATTGGAACTGAAAGAATTTATTCTTAGTGATGAATTCTGTTGGTTTGACCTTGATGGCCTATGTGCAAGTGCTGGGGTGCAGGCTCCCTGTGAAGTTTACTTCTATGACCCTGTGGATGGAAGAAAGACACAATTATTGGGTGACAATGATATAATGAGCTGCTTTGCAAAGTTTTCAGAGCCATGTCTTCTCAAATTTTATGTATTAGGGAAGCTCGATGAGTCACTCATTGATTACAATGATTATGAGACACATATTACTGATTTTAGTGAAGCAGCTATAGAGATGGAAATAAAGATGGATGATGATTATTGGGCAAGCATTAACTTGACTGGGGTACCACTTGAACATGTGGATGAAGAACATGTGTCTGTTCAAGCCGTGGGTGAAGAACATGTGGCTGTCCAACAAGTGTCTGATGAACATGTGGCTGTTCAACAAGTGGGTGAAGAACATGTGGCTGTGGGTGAAGAACAAGTGGGTGAAGAAGAAGTGGCTGAAGAACAAGTGGCTGAAGAACAAGTAGGTATTGACTATAGTAGTTTTTTACCTCATGAAGACATTGACCAAGACTCTGAGTATAATCCCAGTGATGAGTTGGGCAGTGTGCAGTCCTCAGAAGACAGTTGGGGGTCTGAAGATTATGAGTTGGGTACTTCAGATCCTGTTGTGACTAAAAATAGTTTGTTGAGGGATGAAAATGTGGATGTTCATGTGGAAAAACGTTTTGCTACACATGAAGAATTCAGGAGTGCTCTAAGGCTCCATGCCATCAAGAACAAGTACAACATGAAGTTTGTACACAATGAAAGAAGGAGGATCACAGCTGTATGTTCAACTGAAGGATGTGAGTGGAGGATTCATGGAAGTGTTGTAGGTGAAAATGGATACTTTGTAGTTAAGAAATTCCAATCTGCACATGCAAAAAATTGTGGCGAGGTGGACACCAACAAGCAAGCCACTTCTACATTTCTTGCAAAGGTATATCCACTTCTACTGTTATTTAGCTTTTAGTTAATTGTTAGTTAGGTTTTGTTAACTGTTAGTTAGGTTCTAGTTAACTGTTAGTTAGGTTTTTGTTTACTGTTAGTTAGGTTTTAGTTAACAGTTACTAGTAGTTAGCTTTTAGTTAACTAATAAGTTAGCTTATTAGTTAGCTATTATTAAACTGTTATCTGTTACTATTTGCCACTTCTTGCAAACAGGTATCTCCACAGGTTCAAACATGATCCAGACTGGAAGAATGTTGGATTTAAAACTCATATAGCTGAAGATTTGGAGATTGATGTTTCTAGACACAAAGTACACAGGGCAAAAAAGAAGGCATTGGAGATGATTGATGGGGATGTCCAAGAACAGTATGCTTGTATAAGAGAGTATGCCATGTTGGTGATGAAAACAAATCATGGAAGTGTTGTTAGGGTAAAGGGAGAAGTAGAGCCTGATGGGAAAGTAACCAGATTTGTGAGGATTTTTTACACCTTGAATGCACTGCTGAAGGGCTTCAAGGCAGGTTGCAGACCATTCATTGGTCTTGATGGATGTTTCTTGAAGACAGAATACAAAGGTCAACTTCTAAGTGATGTTGCTAGGGATGGAAATAACAGTTTCTATCCTGTTGCTTGGGCGATTGTCGAGATAGAAAACAAAGAAACATGAAATTGGTTCATGGAGCAGCTGTTGGAAGCACTTGCCATAGATGGCAATTCAATCACTTGGATTTCTGACAGACAAAAGGGTTTGTTGGATGTGTTTCATAATCTTCTTCCTCTTGCAGAACATAGATTTTGTGCAAGGCACGTATACGACAACTTTAAGAAGAAACATCCAGGAAACAAACGTAGAAATCTTCTATGGGAAGCTTCAAATGCATACACCTTAGGTGATTTCGAAATTGGGATGGAAAAGATCAAGAAAGTAAGCATGCAAGCTTACGATTGGCTTCAAAAGCTGTCTGCAGCACAGTGGTCAAAGCATGGATTCAGGTCTGAATCCAAATGTGATCTCTCAAGCAACAATATGTGTGAATCATGGAATAAACACATATTATTAGCCAGGGACAAGCCTATTATCTGTTTGTTGGAAACTATTAGAAGAATGTTAATGGCCAGGTTCCAAGAAAAGAGAGAAAAAATGGCAGCTTATGATGGGTTACTTGTTCCTAAAGTAACAGAAAAGCTTGAAGAAGTGAAAGAGGATTCCAAAAGGTGTTTAGTCATTGGCTCCGGATTCAACAAATATGAAGTTATTCAAAGGGGAACCAATGATTCAGTTGACTTAGAAGCTAGGACATGCACTTGTAGGGTGTGGGAAATCACAGGCATACCATGTGAGCATGCAGTTGCATGTCTTAAGAAGAAAAGGCATTCAATTGAGGACTACGTGCACAGGTACTACCATAAAGAAACCTACTTGATGGCTTATGCAGAGCCAATTAATCCTCTTTCAATGAGACATCTGAGGCGCATACCTGGGGTTGTGCCTATGATCCCTCCTGTAGTTCGTAGCCTTACTGGGAGAAGGCCAAAAAGTAGGAAGAAACAACCTGATGAGATTAAAGAAAGGAAGAGTGCAGGAAAATACGAAAGAGCTACTGTGACATGTGGCAACTGCAAGTCAGTTGGACATAATACTAGATCCTGCAAAAATGAATTTAAGGAGAAGGTGGCAGTGCCAAAGGCCAAGCCTGGTAGGCCTAGGCTTTCTAAGTCCACCCTACATATTTGTCATGGTGATCCAACAAGCAATTCATGAAGGTCAGCATTGTGCATTTTAATTATTCTTTGTCTATAGTACATTGTGCATTTTAATTATTTGTTACTCATCTTTTCGTAGGTTGTAGACAAGTGAAGGGTCTTTATCATTTTGGTGACCCTTTCTGAAAGTTGGCAATGATGATTTAGAGTTATGTGAGTGTAGGGCTCTGTGGGTGGGGCTCTGTTTGTGTGAACTGCTCTATTTTGTGGGGCTATTTTGTGGGGCTCTGGTGCTCTGTTTGTGTGAACTGCTTTATGTGAGTGTAAAACACATATTTTGTGTCAACTGCTCTATTTTGTTACTCTGTGGGGTGCTATGCTAATGTATGTGTTCAGCTCTATTTTGCACTGCTGAGCCACTGTCCCTACCTCACTAACTCCTCTGAGCCACTGTCCCTATCTCATTTTGTCAGGCTGCAGTCCCTACCTCATTTTGTCATGCTACAGGTTCCTACTTCTTCATTTCATCATTTAATTTTCAACTTTTACTTCATCAATTATAACTCTGCCTTTCTTCCCTGCAGTATACAAGCATCTATTTTGGGATGTGCTAATCTTTCGAAGGATTATTGTGCCTATTTTGCTCTGCTGTAATGAAGTACTTATCTGCCAGTGAAGAAATGCAATGAAGAAATGCAATGAAGAAATACTTATCTGCAGTTTGGATACTTATCTGCAGTTTGGATGTGCTTGAGTTTGGATGTACTTATCTGTGCAGTTTGGATGTTGGTCTCAATGTATACTTGAATGTATGGATACTTATCTGCAGTTTGGATACTTATCTGCAGTTTGCAGTTTGGATGTTGGTCTCAATGTATACTTTATTTGTTGGATAATGTATACTTTATGTGTTGGATACTTATCTGCAGTTTGCAGTTTGGATGTTGGTCTCAATGTATACTTTATGTGTTGGATACTTATCTGCAGTTTGGCTTGTTGAAGATTTTCTTCTTTGTTGAAAGGTTTATGTGCTTATGCAGTTTATATGTGTTAAAGATGTGTCTGAATGTATACTGCAGTTTTTAACTTCTTTGTTGAAAGATTTATATGTGCTTACTGCAGTTTTTAACTTCTTTTTAACTTCTCTCTTCAGCTTATATGTGCTTACTGCAGTTTATATGAACTTACTGCAGTTTATATGCTTCCTGCAGAGCCAAACTTCTTTGTTAACATTGTGCTTACTGAAGATTTATGCTTATTGCACAGCCAAACTCTCTTCATTTTATATGTGCTTACTGAAGATTTATGTGCTTATACAGAGCCAAACTTCTTTGTTACAAGAACTTTATGTGTTTACTGCAGTTTATATGAACTCTCTTCATTTTATATGAACTCTCAGGTTCAGTTTATGCCACTGAAGTATGCTAACAATGTCACCAACATTTTTTCCACATAGCTTACTTCATTCAACAATTGCAATCGTCATACAAAAATTTTAAACATAACTATACACGTTACAAAACCAAAAACAAATTGCAAAATATGCATGGTGAGGTATGGTCTTCGTTCACTTGTCGTCATCGCCACTGTCGCTTCTCTAGAAGAAATTAAACGTTGGCTTCGATGCTCCTACAATTCTTTCATTAAATTCCACATTAGAGTCTGATAGTACTCTGGAAGTTTTTCATCCTCCCATAGTAGAAATCCACAAGAACTTGTTGGAAAATTTGCACACCCACTTCTTCCAGGGTTTGCTTGCGTCCACGAAGTCTTCAATGGACTAATTGATCCACAATGGCAGTAAATAAATTTCCCTCGATTTCTACTTGAATGTCGTGAGAACGAAGATTGCGAGCTAGAAGGCATAACTTCGACTTTGGATTAATCTGTTCGGAAAAAAAATTTAGAAAAGAGAACAAATTACTTTGGAAATAAATTAGCAAAAATAGAAGAACTGAAAATATCAGGAAAAAAAAATTTAAGGCTTGTGTACAACCCCCAAGCAACTGTGGCGACAAGCTAATGTGGAAGCCCCGGCCGTTCTCTCCTCCCAAGCCCCAAGTCCCAAGCCCCAAGCCCCAAACATCCTCAGCCTTAAATAGATCAAATACAAAGGGTATTTTAGGTGTTTCATTAAAAGTTTTCAAAAAATTTGGAGAGTAACGGCTGTTTCCAACGGCTCTCAGACGGGAGGTCTTATTCCGAGCAAGTCACTAATTGCGGGGGTGTTTAACTGCAAAAATTGACTAAAAGGTCTTTTAGTGCAAAAGGTATACATCTAACGAGGATTATTTTGCACTTTACCCACTTTATGCATGCATGTATCACATAAAATGGTAAAAATTCCAGTTATATTTGAAGTTGCTAATTCCAATGCTTGTTATCAGTAATTCACAACAATACAACATCGTTTGAGCATAAATTGTAATTCTTATATAACCATGCATTGTTTTGAATGAATTTCTGAAACAACATTTACACCATTGTTTATATTGCGTGCAATGGCGGCATATTTTCTTTTACAGATACTTGGTATATATATACACACGTATCTTTTAATTATTATTTTTTTACTTGGGAAGAGCAAAAACACCAAAAGTAAACTACATTTTCCTCGGGAAAAAAAAAACATAATTACCTGTCTTAATTAAATGTATGTCCTCATTAAATTTAGGCAAATTATAAGGGCACAGCCTTTTTTACTCGGGGCTATCCAGGATTAGGGCTAGCCAGGCTTTGAGGAACTTTTACTCGGGCTGTCCAAAGTTTTCACTCAGGGGGCTGTCCAAACCCCACAGGCCCCCCCAAACCCGAAAATCTGTATCATTTGAAATTTTTCCTCTCTCTCTTCACAAACCCTATTTTTCCTCCTCCTCTTCTTCTTCTTCTCCACGATTTCCCACTCCTCTCTCTCCATTTCTTTTACGCAATTGTCACGGTTAGGGTTTCGATCCTCATCTCCGCCATTTCCTTCGTCTTCACCATTTTCCAACATCTCTCCCTACGATGGCACGCAAACGTTCCTCTCAATCAAGGTAAGAAACCTAATACGTTGTCAATTCCCCCCCAAAATCCTATTAATTTAGTTCGAACAACCCAAGTCAGTTCCTCTCGACTCGACGACGACTGCCCATGTTTCTGGCAGTCCTATGTACTGTTAGGACTGCCAGAGAGAGGGACAGTCGACTTGTACAGCAAGTATTACAAAGGACTGCCGCACATTGTGGCAGTCCTATACGCATAAAGTACTGCCACAAAGTGCGGCAGTCCTTTGTAATACTTGTTGTACAAGTTGACTGCCCCTCTCTCTGGCAGTCCTAACTGTACATAGGACTGCCAGAAATAGAGGCAGTCCACGTGTACAGCAAGTATTACACAGAACTGCCGCACTTTGGGTGTTTTGTCGTGTTGTTCGAAAGATCCGGGTTCCTCGATTGATAGACGTGATCCACTTTCTTCCATAATTTCTACATTGAGACAAAATATAAGATTACTTAAAAAAAAAACCTCAAAAATTTTGTCGTTTAGCGGACGTCATCGTACCGAATATTCTACGAATCTTCCTTGGAGATTCTTCTAGGGTTTGGAGAAATGTGGGGTTGAAAAATGTGTGGGGACCAGACCTAGGGTTTGGAGAAGAAAGAGGGAGAGAGAATGGAGAGTGAGGAAGAAAAGGAAAAAAAATAAGAGTTAACTTTTATACCTATAACTTGGATAGCCCTGAGTTATTTTTTCAGTGGCAAACTTGTAAATAATGGGAAACAGTCACTTGGATAGCCCCGAGTAAAAAGAGCTGTGCCCTTATAATTTGCCTAAATTTAATGAACAATTTTACTTAGTAAAGTTAGATAGACATATTTTGAAGATGAAAAATTCACTGTGAAACATATGTTCACGGTGTCTGTGCCAAGAATATGTGCAAATGTAGTGGCAGGGGCGGGGTCGGTCAAATCATCCGCAGGTACATAAACTGCTTGGATCGAAGTTATAGATCCCTCTTTCGTGGAAGTAATTCTTTCTTGCAAAGAACCCATTTCTGTACTAAGGGTAGGTTGATAACCCACTGCCGAAGGCATTCTCCCCAATAAGGCGAATACTTCTGACCCGCTTGGGCGAAACGAAAGTCTACCAGTTCATAAGTACATAAAGTGGACGCCTTTTATCTAGGTTTTTCTAAGGGCACCACCATTTTTGCTAGGGGGCAACCCTTACTTGGGGGCAGCCCAAGGAGGTGGAGATTTTGCTATGGGGCACCCACATTTTGCTAGGGGGCAGCTCAACCCCCCAAACCCTTCATTCCTTCCCATAACCCATTCTACACTCTCTCCACCAAAAGAAAAAAAAAGAGAACTCTCCCTCTCCCAAAATCCTACTTTCTTCTCCTCCACCACTCCACTCCCAATTCCTCCACCAAGATTTCTTCAACAACATTCCTAGATTCGAAGAGATGACACGCAAGTCGAAGCAACCGGAATCTAGGAACGTTCTTCCCTAATTTCTTCAAGAATTTTCTACATTCTATTCAAAAGCCTAGAATAATTTTAATTCTCTAAATAGTTTTGATAAATTAGGTTTAGAATCTCTTTAGGGTTCATGAAAGAAATTTTCGAACACGACAAACCCACATTTTTTCTTGAAACCCTAACCCTAGAAGACGATAAACGAGCATCTCGTTTTGGCCGTTCGGCTGATACAGTCGGGTTTGAGTACAGTAGGACTGTCAGGCCTGTAGCAGTCCTAATGTAAAGTAGGACTGCCACAGTCCCTGCAGTCCTCTTGTGAAAGAGGACTGCAGGGACTGTGACAGTCCTACTTTACATTAGGACTGCCACAGGCCTAACAGTCCTAATGTATCTTATTAACCCGACTTCAGATTTCACGGGGAGCTCAAGCTTCTAGTTGAAAGTAGTAGAGCATATATGAGTTTTATAATGTAACCACTTGTGGAACAATGAAAATGAGCTAGGTAAATTAAAATAAAATGGCAAGGGAGTTACTTCTCAGGAATACTTCTAAGAACGCCCAGGACAAACAAAATTTGCTCCTACTGTTCGAATGCTTCAACAAAGCTAGATGAAGTAAAAATAGCATGGACTTCAACCATTCTCAAGATGCCAGAGGACAGGAATTGTTCTTGCTACTCAAATCTCACCATCCCAGAGCTCTTAAGTAGGACCGTCAGGGTCCTGGCAGGCCTACTTAAGTATAGGACTGCCAGGTCCCTGGCAGTCCTATCCCTGGCAGTCCTGGGTGCTGAAGCGAAGAAGAATGGAGATGTCAAGAGTGAAGCAGCAGCAGCAAAATAGTCCTTTAGTGGAACTATTACATTGAAGATCTATCTACTAAAGCAATGCATGCTCGTGTCCAAAGTGATTTTCCTTCTTATTTTTTCTTTCTTGTTCTCTACTTTTTTTTTTCTCGATACTGTCTGGTTGCTGGTCATTCGGTCCAAATGTCATATTGTTTGATAACTAGAAAAATGCGAAGTCTACTACCAAATGCTTACAACCTTCTAACAACCTCTCTCTTCCAAACTTGCTGTCACAGCAACAATCTTTCCAAAATTTAGGTTGGGGGGAAATTTTGGCTAGGTTTCGTTCTAACCTAAAATGGAGAGGAAGAGAATAAAAGAGTTAGAGGGAGAGAAGAAAAGTGTAGAGGAAGGAGAGAGGAAAAAAAACGTTGGCTTTTATACCAAAGCTTGAGCTGCCCCTAAGTAAAAAAAATTTATACTAAAGCTTGAGCTGCCCCAAGTAAAAAAACCTATGGCAAACTTGTAATATTTTCAAACTCTTTTGGCTGCCCCCAAGTAAAAATGGTGGTGCCCTTAGAAAAAACCTTTATCTATACTACTATGATAAAAGTTCAAACTTCAAGGTAAAACAATTATTCTAAATATGCCTTTACATATCTATACTAATTAAATTTATTTATTAAATTTATTCAGACAGCTAGGTAATTACATATACAAAACACTTTGCTCTTTTCAAGTCTAAATCCGTAGTTCAAAACAATATTTGCACGTGTCATTCTCTCATAAAATACTATAAAATGGATGAAAAAATCATTTCATTTAATGCTTGCATGTAGAGTAGCTAATTAATTGCTAAAAATTATGTTTGCATGTATATTATGTACTGCAGCGATTGTTTTAATTATGACATGATACAGCCGACCTGGAAAATTATCTACCTCATATATTAAAGCCAGAAGAGTTTACAAAAAAATAATTTAACTGTAGAAGTTTATAAAAAGCAATCTAATGAAAATTTGAGAAACTAAAGTCCCTAAAACAACACTCATCTACTATGTCCAAATGATTGCTAAAAGTGGTGACCATATCTGAAGTACAAACTCTCCCCCTTCCTGGTGCAAACTACATCTAAAACACAAACTCTTCCTCTTCATTCTCCAGAGAGAATGCTCCTCGCTCTGCCGTGTCTTTGAGCGTGGCAGCAGTTGAATCACTAATACCGAGCAGATATTGCAACCGGGCAAGGTTTTCTGGCTTTGGAATGTTTTTCAAATATATGGAGAACAGGTAAGAAAGCTCCTCCGATGAAGACCAAGCCAAGGGCTCCGCAGGGACAGCCATGTCGCAGGCTAGCAAGTCATTGAGTGATGAAACCTGCAGCAAGAAAAGACTTCCAGATTGCATGATCCAAGCTAAAATGGTACTTTAAAATTTATTCCTGGCTAAGAAATCTGAAAAATTAGTAGAGGTAACACTGGTGCCAATTATAATTAACATAAATAACTACTACTATGAAAGGTAGAAGAAGAAAACTCATCTCGGAAAAACAAAGTGGTGTTTTCTATGTACTTGCTATGCAGATCTTACAGTGATGTTCAATTCAGGAGATGCATGTTAAGTGCCAACTTTGAGAGAGTTCATGGGAGTAAATAGCATGGGACACAAGCAAAGCAGGATACAAAACAAATAATGGACAATACAATAGTCTCAAGAACTGGATATGAATCTTAAGTGAATCTCAGCGGGCTTACAAGAAATGATGAATATTTTGGAGAACTATAGAAGGGTACATTGTTTCCAGAAACTACTGAAACATGAATATGACTAAAGCGAAAGAAGCCAAGAAAGTTGGATATGAAACTTTCCCCACAACGGAAATGCATAGAAGCAATAGTAATGATACATTTTTAGTTCATCCGAAGGACTGATAGAATGCACTAAAATGTTTCAATAAAATATTTAATTTAACTTTTATAGGTTATTTCCATAGTAAATATGTAACCTGACAATTAACACATACCAACTAAGTATCAAAATTCCAATATCAATATGATGTTTCAAATAAGACCATCTGTGAACTAATTTTAAATAATCTACTAGATATAAAGTTTATTAGTATAATACTAAAACATCTTGTTCTAGAAGTATTTTAAAGTAAATTGTATATAGAAATAACAGTAACCAAATAGGTATAAAGTTTATTAGTATAATACTAAAACATCTTGGTCTAGAAGTATTTTAAGTAAATTGTATATAGAAATACCAGTAACCAAATAGGTGACATGTGTACTAGATAAAGACATCAGGAAAGCATGTAATATGAAGGCAGAATCCCTTACCACCCCATCCCATTTCCTCTGTCGAAGCAATGCCACAGCTTGAACCAGTGAATTGGATAGCCTGGTCTTAGCGATTTCCTGAACCACTCCTTTTGCTTTGATAGGATCAATACTAAGATCTGCTGGGATTTTTTCATAAACCTCTTCTTCGTCAAATACACCAGTACCTGATGAAAAAATTTCCTCCACTGTTTTCTTGAACAAGTTCTCCCGTAATGGTTGAGATATCATGTTATCTAAATCAACACTTGCTTCTTTCAATTCCCTGACCTGTTTTATACCAATCCTACCTTGACTTACAGCTGTTTCAATTGCAGCTGCCATCTTGGTAGTAGTTATGTTCTTAATAACTTTTTGTGCATATTCTACAGGCAAGCCCACCTGCTTTTGCACGTCGTTCAGCTGCTCGATCCTCGCTTTCGTCAATTGTCCATCTGCCAGAATAACCTCAGCTTGTTTCATAAATGCCTGTTCAGCCAAGCTTCTATGGACATCCACTATTTCTTTACCAGTCAACCCAAGTATTGACCCAAGCTGGTTTAGTAACAAGTATTCCGAACTGTCCTTCTTAGTTGTAATCTGTGCCCCAAATGGAACTACAGTGACTTCGCCAGTAAGACAAAAGAGTAAGTAGGTCCTGTAAAGGTCGGACCTATCCCTCAATGGTAGATCATCAGCTAGTGTTATTTCTGTCTGACATGGTTTTCCTAGCTTGGCATCCAGATCTTTATCCGGCCTAGTTTTTCTTAGAGTCTGCAGGGACTCCCACTCGTCTTCATCTTCTTTTGGTTTAGATTCATCCTCCACAGGTTCAGCTGGTGCAGTCGTTGATTCTCCTTTGATGTCAGCTACCAATTCTGTCACGACCAGCGTATTGAATGCAATCATTTTCTTCAATTCTCTTGCAGCTTCTACGCGGCCACCAGCTCCTTTTGCACGTTGTACATAATTCAAAAAGACCCTGCGAACCTACAAAGAAGTAAGGTTGACAATGAGAAAGCATTACGGTATAGAGTTGTGGTGAGATTTGGAGAGGGCAAAGCTTTCAGCGAGAAAAATGAGCAGCCTTGTTAGGGTTAATACATACTGCCTTGCTAGCTATGGTCATAGCAGCTTCCTTTGTCAGACGTAAACCTTGAGAAGCCTTCCTTACGGAGGCTCTTACATCAGCATCATACCCCTCAACACCTGATGCAATTGCATTCATTACTACCTGCAATAATTTATTCAACATTAATATCAAAGTGAAAACTTTTCTATTTAAAGAAGAAGAAGAAGGAAAAAAAAGCTAGGCATATCAGTTAGCAGCAACCTATCATTTGTGAGATTAGATTGTTGATAAGAAAAGCCCATTATAAAAATCCTCTGACATAAAGCTATAAAACCATCATTAACTAGTAACTACAACATGTTTGCTTTACTACTTAAAACATACAGCTGTTACTAGAACAAGTTTTACTAATGTTTGAGATGCATTTGGAGAAGCCTGATCTCCAACCAGCAGGTCAGTGGGTGAAAGTCGAGCAGTTATCAATGCTTCCTTTCAATCCGAGAAGAAGCTCAATTTTTTGCAAATGTAATGGACTTGTCATCATCCTCGTCATATAAGCAGTTATCAACAAATTAGATTAACCGGAAAATAAAACCAAGGCATTCATGCTCTAGAAAAGGATTAAACATATAGCTACAAGCAGTTACAAACAGACACCAGACTCCCAGGTAATGCCGAGTTCCTGAGGCTACTAATCATAAGTAAATCATAAAAAGGTCAGTTAGCATGAAGGCTTAATTGTAAGTCATGTAGTTTAAGCTCATTAGCTCAAGAGAACTAGAAAGATCTAGGGAATGCATTAATCTATAAGGTACAATTTAAACCAAAGGCTAATGTGCATTCATAATAACTTCAACTTCCATGCATCTGCAGGTAGCTACCCAGTACCTTTTTTTAATTAGCAGTTTGCTACCTTGAACATTTTTTGGGTTTGGGGGATGGAAGAAGAAAGGACAGAGATGGAGCTTTTATTATGTTTTGGGAAAAAATTGTCCTAAATCACTCATGTGCTTTGCCCATGCCGTCGGATATATATGATAGCCAGCGAAGGTAGTCAATTGCAAACACTCAAAAGTTCATGGTAGAGATATCTTAATAAAAATAGCATGGGGTAGAGAAAAGTCGAAGACATTTAAATGCAAATTAGCCTAAACCAAGAGCCAAGAGGACACACCAGGTATTGTAATCGCCAATCTGCAATTGTTTGTTGTAACAGCAACTTTTCTCAACCAATTAGAGGCAGTTGGGAAGACTGGTCATGCCGAATTCAGCAATGCAGTAAATACGTAGCTTATTAGAAATATTTTCAGTTAACGGAAACCCCCTTTGCAAGTCTCTCTTAAGAAATATTAAAATTGTTTTCCTTCTTTCCTCTTCCTTCTAACAGTGCCCTAGATTTTACTGTGGTATAAAAGTAAAATCGATTTAGGTCTTGAAACCCATCTATTTCACCGTATACATTATTCTGCTACTTCTCCATATCTTATTAAGGTCCTCATTGATTCTTCTTGTTGATTCCAGAGCTGACTATATAGTTGGCCGTGATTGATTTCTTGATGGTCCTTATGAAGAAAATCTAGTATGCCAGGACGAGGAGGGTAGGAGATTCTTCATATTTAATTTGTTGGTAGTTATGTGCAAAAAGGTTGTTCTCATCATGCTTCATTCAACTGGTTGCATACAAGATAAGATTATGGAGCATCAGTCCACTACTTGAATAGAATGCTGGCTCCAAAATGGCTAGCTATAACTTATTCTTTTTAACTGACAAATATAAACCACCAAACTAATGTAGCAATATATATGCATAATAAATCAAATCGTACGTACAATAACTAGGTAAATCTGTTAAACGTCAAGTATGAGGAGGGTAGGAGATTCTTCATATTTAATTTCTTGGTAGTTATGAGCAAAAAGGTTGTTCTCATCATGCTTCATTCAACTGGATGCATGCAAAATAAGATTATGGAGCATTCAGTCCACTACTTTAATAGAATGCTGGCTCCAAAATGGCTAGCTATAACTTATTCTTTTTAACTGACAAATATAAACCACCAAACTAATGTAGCAATATATATGCATAATAAATCAAACCATACGCATAATAACTAGGTAAATCTGTTAAACGTCATAAACTAACCTTCTCAAACAGGCTACCGCAAATTTCAGCATGTGCAGCATCAACAGTTTGCTGAGGAACACAGAGAAGAACTCGTATACGCAGTAGAGAAGCGACGTCCTCCTCATTCAACTCACCCTTAGCAACAGAAAGTTGAAGCTTTTGCCTATAAATTTCTGTTGAAATTAAAAGTTAAATTATCATACACAACCTAGAGAGGAAACCATGATGACCATAAGTTATTCAACCTTAGGTAAGTAGAGTACACATCATAAAGTAAAAAAGTCGCAAGTAATTTATTTAAGACAACTGTGCAGCAAACCGGGTTTAACTTGGAAATACACAATTGGAAAACATAGAAATCCAAATTACAGGTAATGTAGAAATTAGAGTTACAACTTAGGAAATTTTTGACAGATACAGATTTGAGGGGCTGTCCTAGAGTTTTATACTTCTGAAGAAAGAGTTATTTGGACAGAAAGGTGCAATAGAACTTGGGCATAAGTGAAGAAGTAATTTTGACTCAAACTTATGGTTTATGTTGGCACTTATGGGGATTAAGGTAGACAAGATTTGTCTAGGAGTTTGATGGTCGTTTGCTGTGATGGAAGAAAAATGGGATCAAATTTCAAGGTTGGGAATAGCTATTTATGGATGGATTTTATGGTGGAAAGAAGTAAAGAAGATGAAGAGGAAAAGGCATTGAATTGCTCGTTGAAGAGTTGATCTCACACCACCAGATAGCAACAATATTACAACGGAAAACATGGCATCACACTATGCATCAACTTCCATTATCAATCATCCAAAAAAATACAAGAGGTTAGACCCTTGCTATGGCCAAAATCAAAATTTCAATCTAGAAAACTATTACCCTCTTGCAAATAGAATTAAAAAATGGAATGAAACTAAAAACTAAGTCAAGTAGGATTTGGAATTGGGAACTACTTATAAAGCAAATAAACTCTTATTTCTAATACAATTAAGAATCCTAATACACATAAGAAACTAGTAAGGTATTACAAAATCTAAAATAAACCTACATAAAAATGAGTTAAAATTGAAGTAGAAGATTTTAAATATATGATCCTAAATAAAAATAAGTTAACAATTCATAAGTATGCATGTGTATATAAGCAGAAAAGTGCCACTCAACAGAATGGATCTTGTCCAATAAATACCATCCTTCCCTGTCTTACCATGATATCATACATAATATATAAATGTGGCATAAGTGTGTTCATGCATAAGACATTCGTTAGCCTTCATAAAATATATAAGTGTGTCGTGAGCTCGTCCCTACGACCAACTTGTTAAGCCTGCAAGCAGGTGATATTAGCAAGCAGCCTAACTATATGAAGGTCATTGGCGACACGTCATCTTGGACTATCTCTGGTAAGACGACGACCCTTCACGTGTAGGTAGGTAGCCTTACTGTGTCAGTACTTATTTCCGTTGTTCCTCCTAGGTCGAACCGGTTCGGTGCCTCGACAATCGTTCGAGAAACTAAAACTTGTGCCAAGTTGTCCATAACCATGCAATATGCGGGAACAATTTAATTATAAAACATATGCATAGTACAGAAACTGAAATTAATGATATATATCTCTACTCGGCATTATACCACACACATCTGACCATTTCCTGACATCAAGCCACATCTATACCATTCCATGGCACCAAGCCATTACATGGCACCAAGCCATATCCAAACCATTACTTGACACCAAACCACATCTATACCATTTCATTGTCTGCAGCAACAACTACATTCCACATAGTAATATAATTATAGAACTATACTCCACATGATAACATAACTATCGCAGTACAAAATCCATATTTATACAGCAGTAAATAATCCATATCTATAACATCAAGTTAATATTTCATATACTATATAGCAAGTTGACAACAATCTTATTACTCTCTTTTATCTTGGTTTTTTTTATTAGCATTAAACTCATGGCATGTAGACAAGGCATGCAATAACGTTTTATTTCGTGTTAAGATAAAGGAGAAAATGATCAAAACTACACACCATGATGAATCGACTTCCTTCGGAATGATTCCTCGAAATGAATCTAAGTCAAACCAGGCCCTTCGAGCCAACAAACCAGCCCAATGCACCACACAGAGTGGGCATTACAATATTGAACTTCATGTCTCACAAGAACCGAGACTACAGAAAATCAAGCTTGAGAAACTAGCTTCTAAGAGCGTCAACATGTCAGATTAATGGTAAAAATCCACTCTAAATTAGAAACATTGTTCTAACCTCATCCAATCATGGTAGCTTCTAGTTGTTTCCACCAATCCAGTCAAGAAAAAACCAATGTTGCACACGTACGGATATAGGTGCTGGTACAAACATGACACAGGTACAAAATACGGGTATTTTCAAAAAAAATAGGATACAAATACGACTATATATATATATATATATATATATATATATATATATATATATATATATATATATATATATAAACCCTAGATGTCTAAGGAGTATGATGGCGGAGGTGCCCTTGCGATCGCTCCTCTGCCGATTGTGCCAGTCGACGAAGAGCCTCTATGCGAAGGGGTGACCAGGGTCCAATAGACGTGGCATGTGCACATTTAGACTGGGCAAGGAGAGGAGAGGATCTTCTGCCAAGCACATCCGACAACAACATCTGCCCATGAAGGGCCATGCAATGGTGACTTCTCGAGCAAAAATATATGAATATGTGGTCTAAGACACTAGCATGGTCTCCTTATCAGCTTGGAGTCCGTGTCGAGGGTGGGGCAGTAGGCTGCTATAATAATAGAGCCAAGGTCAGGATCCCAGATGGTTTGTCACAGCATTGAGTTAAGGGTATCCTATAAAGAAAAATGCTATAATTAGAGGTGAATATGTAGCCATCTTCTTCAAATCGGGACCAAGATCTTGGGCGCCCCCGTGTTCATCGCAGATGGTAGGCGTCTTTGGCAAACTTCAATATGAAGAGCCCGTAGTTCTAGAGGGTAGGCGCACTGCAGATATCTCTATTATAGATATCGCTTGCTCCGTGGCAGAATGGTGTAGGATTATCGTCTTACATGTTGTTAGTTCGAGACCATCATATACCGACAACATCGTAAAAAGAGCTTGGAAGGTGACGGGTAAAGTAGAGTATAATCCTGAAAAAAACGGATTTTTCTTAATCTGTTTCTCCCAAGTTGGATCTGAAGCATTTCCTAGAAGAGGGACCATAGATGTTAGATGTACGCATAGTCGTGACAAAATGGTGGGATCCATTGATATCTGGCAATACCAATATAGATTAGTTCCCTAAGCTACTGATGTAACTCTTGAACGACAGAGCTGTCATGAGGTGGCCAGTGTTATTAGGATCCCTACCAAAATGAATACCCCAACAGCTCTGCGACAACGGCTCACTTATGCGCAGTTTCTAATTGAAGTATATGAGATAAGGAACTTACCAAAGGAAGTTCATGTACTGCTCAATGAGGGCCAATATCTTAATATCCCAGTAGGGTACGAATGGAAACATCCCCATCCCTTCCCCCTCCCCCCCCCCCCCCCCCCCCCCCCCCCTCCCCCCGGCGTCTGTTCTACTTGTCGATGCATAGGACATTAGGTGGCCCAATGCTTAGACCCGATTAGTGAAGCTATCTGAAAGGAGCTGTTAGAGGTGCTCCGTAACCGATAGGACACACTCCTCGTGCCACAGAGTGAGAGTTGATCAAGTATGGGCGGAATAACGGATGTTATTGTTAAACTGAATCAATTGCCTAAGGCACCTAGAGATAGTGGGTCGACCCCATTGGTTCAACCTAACCAGTTGCCTAATTCAGGCAATGATGATGAAAAAGTATTGGGACCTTTTTGGTTAAAAAAAAGAATGTTAATTTTAATTAATTATTCAAGAAGGGGTTGTGCCCACTTATTTGGCCTTTGAAAGCAAAACAGTTCCTCAGAAAGTTGTACTTCCTGATATGTATTGAACAAGAACCATGCTACTTTGAAGTAGGCTGACTATCTAGTGTACTCATATGAAGTAGACCGACTATCTAGCGTGCTCATGATGAGTACACTTTATGAGAAAAAGGCTGTTAGCTGTAAAGTGGACATGTTTTATGTCAGTGGGATGTGATACCATTATTAGTTGTTGGTGGTAAGGAATTTGTTGTAAAGTGGGCAGGAGTTAACACATTTTTGTCTTGACTGTCAGAACATTAAGTTAAAATGTGCCAAAGGAGTATGATACCAAGACTCCATGAGTTCTCAATATCCCTACCAACTATCCACTTCCTAATTTTAACAAAGGGAAAGATGGAATTTTCAAATCCCTATCGGCTTGGGCTGGGACAGGAAGGCCTTCGCAGTGTGGAAGACGAACACCACCTCAGTTTCTTCTCTCTTTAGACCTCTCAATTTCCTTTTTATTTTTGGTCCTGAGAAAACTCAAAACAGACAAAGCCACAGTGAATCTGGGTCGTTTCAATCTTGGAACATGTCCAGCCCGTATATGGGCGGGTCGTATCCGGCTGTATTTAGGCGAATCCAGAAGTATTACGTACTGGACATGGACACGGACACGCCCCCCATTTTGGCGTGTCAGGACTGTGTAACATAGGCAAAAACTAAGCCAAATAACTGCCAGTGTACTGAAAATTGTATAGATTCTTCTTACTTCTATGCAAGGTTAGGTTCACAGTATCGGTATCGGAATCAGTATCAGACTATTCCTATGAGTATTGGTATCGGCGATATCGGTAGTATCGGTGGTTTCGGATCGGAGTATCGGATTTTTTGGTATCGGAGAACAAATAATTATTAATAATTTATTTACATTTAAAAACATATATTTTACACATTTAGGCATAATTTTAAGTATTTTCAGTGTTATTTCTCAGTAGTTTTGAAACTAAATGAAATAGTAGTCACCCTTACCGATTGGTTTACATACAATAGATTGATTTTCTTCTTTTACATGCTTTAACAACCTTATTATGTTTTAAACTCTTGCTGATTTGTAATTTTTGTTTAATTTTCTTTGTCGAATTGACCGGAAAAGAGATCCCCAATGTTGGTATCGGTCAGTATCAGATATCGATCGGTAGTGGATCGGGACATGCGAAACCGTATCGGTATCGGCCGTATCGGATCGGTATCGGCCGATACTTTAAACCATGCTTCTATGTAACAATCTAATGAATTATAAATTTTAAAGAAGATCGCTCACACAATATACATCCAAATATCGTTACTTAAGACCTGCAGCACATTTTGTCATGTATATTTGAATGGATTTATCATACCATAGGACAACATCTACTCCAGTAGACTTGTAAACAATGAGTGGATTTTAGAGAAGAATATAAATAAGGAAACACATAATCATGATTTCAGACGTTAAGGGTACTTCTTATATTATAAACGATCAGTACCTTCATGGATCTCACTAGCCTTTTCTGGATCAAACTGTAACTCTTCGCAAAGGTTTTCAAGAAAGGCTGCTTTGCTAGGAGCTGCTTCTAAATCACCACCAGAAAATGCATGTGAAAGCTGTTTCCGGTAAACCTTAGAAGTAACATCTTGCATGATCGCTTCAGCCTCTCGTTTTCCCAAACCAAATATGTTCTTTAGATGGTTTAAGGCCACAACCTACATACATAAAAAATACAATACCAGATTTAACTACAAGAAAACATTTTAAACGACATAAAATAAAAAGGTCCAGGATCAACTGTATAATTTTCAAATACAGGAGAAATTTTAAGAACATATGTTTCCTATCAATGTTGACCTTTTGTTTCTACATGCAGCTATTAAAATACCAAATAGTGTATTAGAATTCAAGTCTGCAACGGATCATATTTTAATATAGAAACACAATGATCAAGACAACAAGACACATTTTGCACTAAATTATCGGCTAATAAATGAAAAACTAAAGCATCAGATTGTTGTAAATTTAACATAAACAATCCAGAACCTATGATAAAATTCAAATTTATCAAAGTTTTATATGTGTTTTCACTACATTAGACTGGTTCTACCCCAACTACCTGAGGGACCTGGATGTCGTAGGGAAGCAGACAACTCAGTTATCAGTCAACAAGTCTGAAGATATCTGAAATGATAAGCCTGTGTATAAGGTCATATATATCTACTTTGCATAGTATCACTGTCCGTGTTGCATGGACAAGAATACAACACGCCGCATATGGACATGGAAACACGGTCATGAGACTGATTTTGGAGAGTGTCGTGTTTGATGTGTCGGATGAAATGACACGAAAAAAGCACCAACATTTGGTGTGTCCATGCTTCCTAGCTCATTGATAAAAGTAATAAGAGTACATTTTTCACTTTAACTTCTTCCTCAAACCCCATGATATCGGTATTAAAGCCAAATTTATCCTTTTCTTTTTGGGGAAGCCATCTCGTCTAGTTTTCGATTAGTTTTGGTTGTGTTGATTTTTTTTATGCAAACCTAGTTTGCGAGCATAAGCATTCAGTTGGCTGACATAAAATCAGCAAAACTCTTCATTGGTTGTTGATATGTATGTATTATTATTCTTGGGTGAGGTATATGTCAGCATGTATTATACCAAAAAATGGCTCTAGGTTGCATCTCATGGAAGTCTATGTCGTGGACGGTGGACACTAACCTGCTTCATTAACTTACATGCAGTAGTGTGTACTCTCAAGATATTCATACATGTATTAGATGTTAAGTAACATGCCTAGAACCGATTATGATATTCATACATGCATTATTAGTTGTTAAATATAACCAATCAGTTATCCCTCCATTTATTCATGTTTATGTTTCATTAGGTCCATACTTGCTTTGTTTGTTCATGGTTAATTCGTTGCTCACCTAGTATACTTGGTTCCACATGCACTATCAAGTTATTCAGTTATAGATTATTGTTTTGAAACCTTATGTCTAGATTATTGTTATCTTTGTCTAGACTCTTCATAGTGTAGGGGAAGGGTGATACTCACTTGCATGAGCTAAACAACATAGTCAAAAGGTAGGTCTACCTAAGTATAATGGCATGACCCTCTCATGCTCATACATACTTGGCTACAAATTTAACACCAACATAGAGGGTTGACGTCACGTCGGTCATGAGAACTTTGCAAACTTTTTACGGTAATTTCTTTTGCTCCATAGCCAACCCCATTCTGTCACGAGAAGGCTATGAGGTGATGATGACTAACCTTTACTTATGTAATGTATGATGAGTTCAACTTCTTTAATCATTATTAGGTGGCGAAGTATATCCAACTCACAATGCATAGTAGGAACTTCTTACTTCTGAGTTCCTTCTTAACCAGTAGCAAAAGATGATACTTACCTTGGTGTTATCCCGATTCAGTACATACAACAACAAGCCTTTATCCCAAACATTTTGGGGTCGATCGTTTGAATCATTTTCTTTTATTCATTTCAACCAAGGGCCATGTCCTATGTAACACTAACAAAAATCATATCCATCTTTAAAACTAATCTGTATTCGTTTTGGCCTAACTCTAGACCTAATAGGTGCCTTAACTACTATCTTATCGCTCCACCTTATCAAAGCATCTATTGATCTAGATGCATATGTCCAAACTACCTAAGACTATTTTCTCTCATCGTGTTCCCAATCCGTTGCACCACTAACTTCCCATGGATGCACCATAGTTTGCAGCATCGGCCGATATCGATCCGATACTGCTTATACCGATACGCTTTGGCATGTCCCAATCCGATACAAACCGATACCGACATTTGTTCGGCAAAAAAAAACTTAAATGAAAAAAGACCAATCAGCAATGGATAGTAAGATTGTAAAATCATGTAAAAGAAGAAAACTTAACTATCGCAGGTAATCCAGTCGACAAAACTACTATTTCATTCAATTCCAAAATTAAAATATTTCAAATTGTGCCTAAAAGTATAAGATATTTTCTAAATGCTTAATAATTTATTAATAATTATTTTTTTTCGATACCAAAAAATCGATACTCTAATCTGAAACCACCAATTCTACCAATATCGATTCTCATAGGAAAGGTCCGATACAGATTCTGATCCCACCTTGGAATGCACTCATTCCTTAGACTTTGTTTTAATGTATTTCCATTTCCATCTTAGCATTTTTCATTTATGCTACACTAATTTATGGGAAATGTTTTTCTTAATTGCCCAAGAGTCTAATCCATAAAGCATGGCATACTATAGAATTCTCCTTTCAACTTCAATGGTATCTTCAAAACACAAAGTACTCCAGAAGCACTCCATCTCAACCATATTGTTTAAACTTTTAAATCATATGCATGTCATCTTTCTCAATCTCTTTGTCACGGTAAATGACTGATCCTAAATACCAAAACTATCACTCCTAAATATCTCTTGTTCATGACATATCAACCAATTAAGTAAAAACTAAAATACTGTCTGTATTAGTGTACTATCCTGCCACCAAGTTTTCTCGCCAGTAAGAGTAACATGTGATTAGGATCTTCAGTATGGTCATTCTTTTGGTAAAATAGTAAAGAAGTTAATATAGAAAAGAAAAAAAAATATAACATCCTTGCGTCATCATTTGTAGGATATAGAAATATATGTGCATGGTCATACCTTCGTCTTGTCTAGGATGCCATTTGGAAAGGATTCAACTGCATACGCTTGATAAAGTAGTTTTAAATCATTCATCTTTCTATCGTTGTCAAAGTCTCCACCTAATTTAAAGAAGTACATGAGAAATATGTTTACTGTGGTATTAGATGAACAAACAAAATGTTACTTTCAGAAGTACAATCAAGTAGGCATATAAGAAGCAACAAACTTATTCAATCAAATAAAAATTATAGTAAAGGTACAAGTTTTGTATAGCACAAAACATGCATGTGGCTAGTTAAAAAATTCTATGATTATGATGGGACCTTTGTCAAACTATTTTATTATCTGCTAAACATAAAATAAATGAAGGTTGAGAATAGCTTGAGATTGAAGCACGCTAGGAGGTCTAGGTTGAGAATAGCTTGAGATTGAACCACGCTAGGAGGTCCTAAGACCAATTTTTATCCACTTTCATGCAGCAGAAGACACAATATTCCAAACACATGCCTCTCCACGTGGAGGCAGCAACAAGCCCACATTTAGTAAATTAATTCAACAGGTGTTTAAAGAAAGTGGATACAGAGATGAGAAAATAAATTAAATGAATGAAAAGCTGACATGGTATTTCTATTTAGGGGTATATATATATATATATATATATATATATATATATATATATATATATATATATTAATATATATATATATATATATATTAATATATATATATATATATATATATATATATATATATATATGACTACACCTCCTGGAAGAAAATTGTAAATCAATATAACTTGCTAAATTGGACCCAACAATAGGTGTCTGGGTTATTTTTGGATTACATGACACATATTAGGGTTCAACATTTTTAGACAGCAATGGACTTCGGGTTTCTAATTAGTTCAACCAGCTTCAAAATGAAACTGGGGTTCAGAATTGCTTCTGAATTAGTATGAAAATAATTCAAGAAAAAACAATGCACAATAGAAGAAAATATTCACGAATTTTAAATTCAATGACGACATACAATGCAATGTCTTCTATTTCTCGAATCAACTTAGATTAAAGATGACATACAATGAGAATCCTTTGGTTGGAAAAGAACTCTACAAATTCTTGGAATATACTTGACTATAATGTTAACCTCTCATTGTTTAAGAAAGCATAAAGAGTTACAGTTGAACTGGGTCCTTGAGCTATATACTCACAGGCACGTAAAGAGAAAGGAGTTTATTTTAGTTGTGCAGGAGATATATAGTTCGAAATGGCTAATGATGTATAGTTCAAAATGGCTAATATTAGACTACTCCCTCAAAATTCTAAAATTGGAGTACATGGAGAATAGACTTGGAGAAGAAGAAAAATTAACCTTGGGAATTGAAAACTCTTAGATATAATAAAATATCTCATTCCTCTATGTTGTAAGTAATAACTCCCCTTCACTATCATTTACTCTCATCCAATAGAAGTAAAAACAACATTGAAAGTAATACAATATTATCATGAAGCAAAATGTCACTATTTAAAACAAGGTTCACAGTATCGGTCTCGGGCAATTCCTATGAGTTTCGGTAACGGCGGTATCGGTAGTAACTGCGGTTTGGGAACGGAGTATCGGATTTTTTTAGTATCGGAAAACAAATAATTATTAATATTTTAGAAAATATATTTTATACATTTAGGCATAATTTAAAGTATTTTTGGTGTTATTTTTAGTAGTTTTGAAATTGAATGAAATAGTAGTCACCCTTGTCTATTAGTTTACATGCGATAGACAAGTTTTCTTCTTTTGCATGCTTTTACAATCTTATTATGCTTTTACACCCTTGTTGATTGGTCTTTTTCGTTCAATTTTCTTTGTCGAATTGACCGGAAAGAATATCCCCATTGTCGGTATCGGATAGTAACGGGTATCGGATCGAGACATGCTAAACCATATCGGTATTGGACGTATCGGATCGTTATCGGCCGATATTGCAAACTATGATTTAAAACATGCACTTTCTTAGAACAAAATATGAAAGAAAAGATTTGAAGTCCCTATTTGTACCTTGTCCATGCTATATACTACTACTAAGAATAATAGGTAAAAAAAGCTCTCCAAAGCATACATGATTATTGCTCTTGCAAATGCACAACTTATTTATATCCAAATAAGAACTCATGAAAGGACAATTAACTAGGGGTGAGCATCGGTTCGGTTTGGTTCAAATCAAACCATTTTTGAGAAAACCGAAAAAACCAAAAACTGCAATTTGAAATCCGAAAACCGAATCAATTTCATCAAAACCGCACAAAACCGGACCGAATTCAAACGGTTCAATTTTTCGGTCTGTTCGGTTTATGCTTGTAAAATTCTTCTTTGTTATTTTTTTCTTCTTCAGATTATTTTCAAGTAAAATTGGAACAAAGTGACCTTCAACAGACCAGTTATATTGATTAATAAAAAATATCAATTGCTCTCAACAAAGTTAAGGGTCAATTCTGAACAAAGTTAGCTTTCAAGAAGATAAGATTTTGAACAAGCATAAGAGAAATTGTACAAATAAATGCATAAAAAATAAAAAATGATAACGTTGTTGCCCAAGGAGGGGTCAGGAGTAGTCGCACAGGAGCTGCTGAGTTTTTTGGTCCAAATCTATCATCAAAAAACAACACATTTTTTTTTCATTTTGGATCAAAGAATTACCTGCTACAAAATTAAAAATATTAATATGACTAAAAATAAATTTTTGAAGAGAGAACTCAAAGAAGAAGGAGAGTCTTACTTATTGGAGAGCCTTGGTGGAGTCTTCACAGATCTAGGTTTAGTTTAGTACTAATTGCTAAATCTATATAGAGGGAGAGCCTCAATGGAGTCTTTATAGAGAGAAAACCCATGTGGAGGACCGAGAGAAAGGCTCTCAGCTCTTAGAGTGGACTGTAGATATTGGAAAAGATTTGAGAGCCGAGAGATATTTGGGGGAGAGAAGCTCGGAGGAGGGGACGACGGCAAAATGAAATGAGAAGAGAAAAAGAATTTAGGTTTAGAAAGTATATATAATGGAGAGGGGTATATAAGTAATTCTAAGCATTTCGGTTGTCGGGTCGGTTCAGAAACCGTTTAATAAAATCGTGACCAGAACCGATTATATTCGATTTTCTCTTTTAGAAACCGAACACCGATCCAGTTTAATCCATAACCGACCCGAACTGCTATTTCGGGTCGGGTCGGGTCAGTTTCGGTTTGAAAACCGACAATTGCTCACCCCTACAATTAACAAGACAATAGCCTAAGTAGAATCATCCCCTTGCATGTTGACCTACAAGTTTGGGAGCATGTGGATTTTTTCTTGGCTATTGAAAGATGAGTAATTTTCTTCAAAAAAAAAAATTGTACCTGACAATATTACACGAAAAATCTTCCTAACTAACTACTATGACGAGCATGGACAATCTCCCACAAATATTATAGTAAAGAGGATCGTTCAAAAAGTTTCAATGGTAGAACTACAATGTAATATTTTGGATTCAACAAAGTCCTAATCTTGTTTATGAAAAATGACTTCATTTAATACAATTTTATCGCTACATTTAGGTTTTATTAGCTTGTAATTATGATTCCTTTCACAATATTCAGAAAATGATGAGACTCTCTATGAAAACCCATATGTATTAATTGTTGATGGATTTATTCTCCACTATAACAAAGGATCTCTCCCCCTCCTCAACTAAAGAGAGTGATTCTAAAATGACAAAGATTCTACATGTTTACATCTTGGGATAAAGGCTATGTCTTTGTATGGTTTCAACCAAGGTTTTAACTTTTATATTGATGAATCACCTAAATCACGTAAAATTATAAACATGACGGGTTAGGAATGTCGCATTGAATTAGTTCACTCATCAACGAGGTCCGCAATATCGGTATAGGAAAGTTTCAGACCCTTCTTATGAGTATCGGTATTAGTGGTTTTAGAAAGCCAAAAAAAAAGGAATTAGTTTAAACAATTTGAAAATATTTGGTACATTTAGGAATAATCTTATGTATTATTGGTTGTTTCTCACTAATTTCGAATTAAACAGAATTAAACAATATTGAACTATTCATCCGTAATAGAGGTGGTTTATTAATTATTACTTGCTTTAGACAAAGTACCCACACGATAAGCATGTTAATTTTTGGTGCGATCAAATGATTGTGTCGACATTGCTTTTGCCATATTTGTATCTTTTTCTTTTAATTTGTTTTCCTATGCTATCCGCCACTATTGCTAGGAACGAGTACCAGATTGAACATACCAAAAATGATACGGTACAACAGACACTTGCAAACGTTGCTCGTTAGATGAATTATATTTACTGGTCATCACCATGCCAGTATTTCTCATGGGGCATGCTATAACAACTCAACGCTAAATGATTTTGTAAGATGCATTCGAGTTGCTTATTGAATTCAATGTTTCTTGATTCGGATGAACTTCAAACGGATCTTGCCCTTCAATCTTGTCAGATTTGTTGTGATTAGTGTAAGTTGTTATGACAAAAAAGTAATGTCCACTCAAACAATTATATAATATAATGGCTCCCATAATTTTTTTTTTTTTTTTTTTTTGGGGGGGGGGGGGGGGGGGGGGGGGGGGGGTTCTTGAATTTAGAGCAATTTTGGGAGGCCTTCCTTGCACCGTATCGTGACACCTCATCATAAGTTATTCCATGCCGTGTGCCATATCATTTACGTAATGCCATGTCATTTAATTTATGGAAACTTTGAATTACATATCAACAATATTTATGAACTTATTCAAATCTAACTTTATATAACCATGTGGTGCACGGGTATTTTTGCTTGTACAGTGATATTCTTCCAAGTTACATTTCAAGGCCCGTAAAGGTCTAGGTAACCCTTTTTGTCTTTGAATGAATGAAACGAGATAGTGGGAAAAGGTCAGAAGGGCAAAGGGTAAGTGGGTTAGAAAATAAAAGGTGAAGGGGAGGATATCAGGTTCCCTATATGATTGCCAGGTGTGAGGATTGTTGACTGTAGCTGCCCCCCTAGGGAGACAAATGTTGGTGCTGCATAGTGGTAGCTTCCCTCCTTCCCACTTATTATGTTTCTTCTTTTATCTTAATTTTGTGGGGAAGCTTCATCGTGGGCCCAAACTGCAAATCAGACACTTCTTACAATGTTTCTATTGGCGGTGTCACACAAGCTGAGCAGTGCATCCTTTCTCACCCCTTTGTCTTTTGCTTCAGTAAGTTTCTGGTGTTCTACCAAGACACATACTAAAAAAGTATGTCTGGTAGTGGTCGTTATCAGCCAAAACCAACCAACCTAGAGTGGTGTGTTAGATAGGAGGGGTGCAAATCTGATCCAAACCAGTAATAAATATGGCAAAGCTCCTAATTCTAAACCTTGATTTGGAGGGTTGCTCCATGTTGGGTGATCTTAGAGGGCATTATAGAAAAATGAAGGTCTGCCTACCTATGTTGTATGAATGTGACACAAAGTGCTACAGACACGGAAAGATGAACACCGCATGATTTTGGTGTGCCCTAGTTATTTTGGAGTGTTGTTTCATATTCGATACATGTCCCACACGATTGCACTGGCTTTCCATGTCAGTGCTTCCTAGCTTCCAGCTTCCTAGCAACTAGCCTTCCAGTTTCTATGGCAAAGTCCCCTCCTGCTATTTTGAAAAATAAAATAACATTCTTTCAATTGTTGCATTTTTTTAAACTGCCAGCACAAGAATTTAGCACCAACTTATAGTGTTGGTAAGGTTAGGAATCGGTCAAGCAACCTTGATCAATTATTTTGTAGTCTTTTTTGGATGTGGATCATGTTCCACAATAAATCTCACTTGATAGCGAAAAGTGTGGATAATGATGATTAGAATATAACTAAAAAGAAAGCACTCTCAGGTTGCTAAGGAAGCAACAATCAAATGGACATCTGTTAAAACAACAAACTTACAAATGAAAGAACGTATAATGAGACAAAATATCATACAAAATACAAAAAATAATAATTTATTGATAGCGGTTACTACTAAAACAAATAAATTAAGGATATAACATGCCTAGATGTTCTTATAATTCTTTTGTCCTCTTGCATACAAGGATGTAGATAAACAACACATACAAGTTTGGCATTCGAGAATAACAAGGATTAAAAGTTAGAAGGTCGGGAGAAGTTCTGATACTCTGGCTAAAACTCGGTAATAGTTTGAAAAGGTTATTAAAATGAAAAGTAAAACCTTGGGCTTTGTTTAAAAAATCGTTAACATCTATATAATAAAGCGAAGTGGTGTTTCCCGCAAAACATAAAAGAATAAAGACGGGTCACGACTAAAAGATAGGAGGTATATCAAATGGCTACGAATATGACACGTGCATATGTCAACAAAAAACCTTAAAACTAATTAAAAAATATGTTAAAGATAATATTAAATATCATCACTTTTAACTAATTAGAACTTACTATTTGATATGAATTATCAGAAGGTATATTCATTTCCACATCCATTCAAGATTTTTCAACTAATTTATGGATACTCATGATAATGGATAAGAAAGCATAAATAGACGCAAAAGAAGAAAAAATCAAGACTAGTCCTTATCCACTGGACGTCTAATAGCAGCTCATTATGAACTAAGGACTCACAAGGTAGCATAAAGATAGTTAAGAGTACAGAGATATGGTAGAAAATGAAGATGATGTTGACAGGAATACTATATTGACTTAGGTTTCCTATATGATATAGGGCCCCCTTTCAGAAGAGGATTTCATGACTTTTGTGTGATTTCCCCACTTGGGGATTTCTATAACACAAACGTGCAAGAGATAAATTGCAAAGTGGAAAGCTAATAAACAAACGTGCAAGAGATAAATAGATAAAAGGATGAGCGAGTACAAACAGAATTAAAAAAATTGAAACAATATAATTATTCAAAACTAACAAACTAGCTTGCACATATTCTTCAGCATGAATCTGTACCTAATAAAGAAACAGGACCAACCCCCATGGCAAATTGACCAGCTTCAGGAAGTTTAGTCAAATGTGTAAGTGAATCATTGAGTGCCAAAACTTTCTCAAGTTCTTCCATGACCTGCATTGTTCCCCTGTTGGCAGTCATCCGATTTGTTAGGTACAAAAAATGGATGAATGAGGTAAATTTCAACTCTTAAAAATTGGGCTAAGGGACCAATTTAATATCATCATCAAACTTTGTAAATCATAATTTGAGGTGGAAGAACCCTTTATATTGATGCTCGGCAAGCTATGGTTTCTTATAAATCAGCAGCAGCATACAGGCCTTGTCCCATCAGAATGGGCCCGTCTACGGAGCATAAGAAAGCTCCATAAAGGATTTGAAGCATACTGAGACAGGTTGTTGACATGATGTTAACCCTATATTGATGTCAAATTCCTAGTCAAGGTAGCTATAAGCATGAGAGACTCATGCCACAAAATGTAGGGGGGCAGTTAGGGGTGAGCATTATTCGGTTTTGGGCAGAAAATCGAACCTAACCAAACCGAATAAGAGAATCGGTTTGGTTTGAAAAAATTCGGTTCGTTTTCGATTTTGAAAATACTAAAATTCTTTATTCGGTTTTGGGTTTCGGTCCAAAACCGAATAAGACTTATGCAATTATGTAAATACTTTCAATTTTATGCATATTGTGATAAATATGTATATCTTGAAAACAACAATATTATGTATATGTTTTGAAGTCCAATTTTGATAATTTAACAAATAGTCCAACTTTGGGCGCAACTTTGAAATGCAACAAATGTGTGGATAAAAATTACAGTTTTTAATTTAATTTAACCACGATCCCAACTTTGGATCCAAACCATTAAACAATAGAAATATTCCAACAGAATAAACCGAATTGATTATTCGGTTCGGTTTCGATTTTGGCTAATTTCAATTCGGATTGGATTTTTAGAATTTCGGTTTATTCGATTTTTGACTATTTCGGTTCGGTTGAAACCGAATAAACTGAACACTCACCCCTAGGGTCAGTTGGCACGTAGATAGGCCTACCTTTTGTGTATGAAATCTAAGGTCATACAACCAAGGAAAACTCTCCAAGTTTCCTAGACTATAAAGGGTCAAGATGAAGAGGTAAGATGATAAATTTGCTATAGGGAATTGCATTCATTTCTATGAAACACTAAGACGACAAAGAGTGAAAAGAATGACAATCTCATTGACATGTCAAGACGAGTGAAAAAGAATGACAATCCCAATGTGGTTCTCTTATAAATACTTGTCACATTTCACTATTATCGTCTATGCCATTCCTCATAAGAACAGAATTGGCAATGTCAAGAACCCACATCAAAGAAACTTGGAAAATGTATTAACAAGTTCTTATGTATCTAAGTTTCCATATTTACTTAGGTAAGTTAAATACTCAACAGAAAAACTACAAGGCAAAGGATCGGAACATATAACAAAGAAAATTATCTGCTCATGAGGAGAAGCTTCTTATATGTAGAAGGAAGCTTATGCAAGATTAAACAGTGTCTAGCATTTTCAAGCAATGTAAATTAATCTATCCCCTCTAGGAGAGTCACCTTGTTTCTCGGTCAAACATCTGGTATTTTTCCTCAGGAAGAGAATATTTCTAGTGACTGTTTTAGTGGATGCCACTAAAGGGACGACAGTTTAGAGTCAAACAATCAGCCAACGAGATCGTGTAGTGAACTACATTCTTGTCGTAAAGATCCAACACAGGTCCACTATATGACTAACTGCCTTATGTTCACTATCTGTTCACAACCTCTATCACCATAATCCCTCACAAATCACGATCTACCAGGGATATACCACCATGTGTTGCACAGTGTCCGAGAATAATCTCGACAACCATCGCTTAGGATAGAAATATGGGTAAACTCACCACCAAATCGTGAAAAACAAGGTCCAGACAATGAAGAGCTGACACAGGAAAACACTGGGATGTACAGGGAAATTCCTAGTTCTTAAGTATCATATCCTAAAATCTTTTGCAGGTTTAAAAGAATTCCGAGTTCCTAATTGTCCTTGAAAAATTCCAATTAGATTGCATAATGGTCCTGGCATGTGAAATGAGCTAGCAAGGAAAACTCATTACCATCTCGCATGAACAAGATATTTTTACTTTTTTTTGAAGTGCCAAGAAATTATAAAATATATAAAGAAAAATACAGAATAAGCACCATTTCACATCAGGCACATTTCAAACCCATTACACCATCATAACTGCTAAAGGATGATTTTATATAACATCAATCATGCCTGTCTAGTAAAACGAGAAAATACTTAATAATGGAACAAAAGGAAAAATTTTGCATACAGAGAAACAATATTTGTCTTATAATGACTTTCCTACAACTAGGCAACATTATTAGATGATAAATATTACATGACATTCTTAATTTTACTTGTTATGTTGTTGACGTAGAGCACAATAATATTTGAGCAAAACATAGATGCAAAAAAAATTCTAACAACGGAAGAGTGGCCATACGTTGTTTTTCCTCGAGATTTCAAGATATCAAGTGCTCTTGAGATATTATCTTCAATCAGTTTTCTTGTATGTTCCCTAAACATATCAGCAGCAATCTACAAAAAAGGAAAATTATTAGACTTGAAATACAATAAATAATATAGAACTTGTCATTTGATTCAAAGCCAAGTAATTTACTAAAGCTATATTTTTGGGGAAAAAGTTTTCTTTCAACATTTGGCAAATGATCAACAAAACATAGCATAACTTCAACAATCCTGCTTTTATTAGAGGAGATTTCCATGTTATTATTAACCAAAGCCCAAAGGCATGACCAAGATGAACTACAAACAATAATAAAAAACTGACATAAGATTGTAGCAGCTCACATCCAAATAGTGAAAACAGATAGGTAAGTGTAAGTAGAGGGTATACCTCATCAGAAAGTCGATAAAGAAGCTGTGATTTTCTAAGATCAATAAGTTGCTTCGCATCCATATCTGCAGACAGCACAACACAATTGTTAGACCTGTACATTCATAGGCCATGAAAGGTCATAAGTAAATGATCACAGATGTGTCTTAAGTACATGTTTCAGTCCAAATTGGATATGTAAAAATTTTGCAAGCAAACAAGAAATTGTTAGTGATGCAGTTCAGTCAGTTAACAGCAGGACTCAAAAGGTTTACTAAACATATACAGACAACTAATCAGGAGATTTCAATAAATTATGTCTAACTTGAAACACAGATTCCAAGTTTTCAAATTGTGCACAAGTACATACAAGCTTGCTCAAATAGCAATAGTTGATCATTCATTTTGTGGCAAAATCACAACAAACAGGTAAGGGAAAGTGCAATGAATTAAAAACTAGCATCTACCTTACATCGCTGATGATATTTTGAAAACTGTTGAGACGTTGGCACGACATAACAGACTTACTTCATTAACAAAAAAGTGACTACAATAGAGGAGAGTATGCCTCCCTTCCAAGAAGTTAATGTGGACTAAACTAAGGCTAATAAAGCTAACAAAGATGAGACCAAAATGTATCAAAAGAATGCTTTCTGTCGACTCATATCCAAGTTGGAGCGTGTATGTCAAGTACGCCCATCTTGGGGAGAGTGAAGATATAGAGGTCTAGGCGAAGCCTTAGTATGTCAGCCAATTGAGAAGCTGGAAAATAGTGAGGCCATACATCGGGAAGCTTGACCTTGTCATGAATGAAATTGCAATCAACCTCAATGTGTTTAATACACTCGTGGAAGATCTGTATTTTTAGCAATATTAGGTCACTGTGTTGCCATAATAGGGAGAATCTGAAGAAGTGAGCAACACATAGAATTCAGATAAAAGGACATCAATAGACTATAAGAACAACTGTGCCCTGAGCCTGACAGTCATAGGCACTCCGAGTAAAGTAAATAACTAAGCTTCAAACCAGGCTCGAGTAGGGATGAGCATTTCTCGGTTCAAACACATAAACTGATCCGAACAGGACCGAAATAATCATTCAGTTACATTTTCTACAGTACGGTTTGCTTTTTAAATTCTGATTTCTCGGTTTGGATTTCGGGTTTTAACTATGAAACCCAAACCGAAGCGAAAACCGAATTAGCTATTTAAAATTACATATATACCCTCACCCCTGTATATATCAAAATGTTTACCCTCACCCTTATATATATCAAAATGTTTTTTCCTCGGCCCTAACCCTAAATTTCTCTCCACTTTTATGATGAAAATCTGAGTGAGGACCAAGCCCTCCTCTACTCTCTCCTCTCCGAGCCCTAAATATCTCCTCCATCTCTAACTCCATCTCTCAGTCTTCCAATAATCGACTCTTGAAGGAGTGAGGGATTCCCCCGTCAACCATTCATATATCACCTTGGATTCCAACGAGGTCTCACCTCCATAATTCTTGAAATTTTTGGTTTATTGAGAAAAATTGCAAATTTCTGACATTTGTTTGTTTGATGTATTTACTATTTAGTGATCAATAAGATTGACTCGTCAGCAGGTGCGGATCCAAAGGGTGGATGGGGTGGGCTCCAGCCCACCCCAAAACAAAAAATTCACTCTTTTTTCCCTTATAATTTTTTATTTTGATTTTTTATATGGGCTAGTGCACCTCTAGCCCACCCTAATCCATTGTAGCCCACCCCAGCTTTAATTTCTAGATCCGCCCCTGCTCGTCAGCTCCGACAGTAATCCAGACGGTGAAGTTCATGGTGCTCTCTCTCTCTCTCTCTCTCTCTCTCTCTCTATACAAGGTGGATTTTGATCTAACTTTTTTGTTTATTTTGGATATAGTGGATTTTTGTTGGATCTAGAGTTCTAAAACCCTAAAGTTATTTTTTTAGGTTTAATTTTGTTTGTATGAGTTAGTCTATTTAGATTCTTACTCGGTTGATTTGAGACTTATTCTCTCGAATTTGATACGGTTTTATTGGGTCTAGAGTTAAGAACCCTGGTAAGAGTAATTAGTCGATCGAGCAACCCTAGAATGTTTGTGTTGAGCTTACTTTCATTTACTTCTGATATAATCTGTTTAGATCTTGATTCTGTTGGCTTGATTTAATTCTAAAATCTCTACAATTTTCTCTCAGATTACTTAGTCAATAATATTGGTGCAATGGTACCTATTTGGTCATAAATTTCTGGTACACTTGTGCTTATTGGATCATTAATCTCTACAATTTTTTGTATGTTTTCTTGTTTTATGATCTCTTCTAACCTTATTTTTTTGTAAATTTATGACATTGTAAATTTATGACATGTGTTGTCATCCATCCTAATATCTCCAATTTATCTTTTAGTTGAAGAGAGTAGCTCTGCTTCAAAATCCCTACAAAACCTGCAAAGATGATCATTTCTTTCTTTTACTCCTTGTGATTTCAATCCAATTTTAGCTAAATCACAATCATTTCTATAATATATGTTTATATTTTGAATTTATAGGTTTTTTGGCTAAATTAGGAACAAAATGCGCTTTTTTTTCTTTGTACTAGATTTTCTTTTGGTGGATTTTGACAAATTTCGTTGATTTTAACACGAGGAAGGATAAAGATGGCAACTTTTTGTAGAATTACTTGGTTTTCTTTAGGTGGGCCTTGGGAAATTTTACTAGTTCAATGAAAATTCAATGCAAATGAAGTGTTTGTAAGATTGTGTTGGTGGGGATGCATTCTTCTATTTGATGTAATGCATGTGTAATGTGTCCTTTATTTATTAATGTAAATAGTCTTTAGTTCTGAAAATTAGACTCTTAACAAAAAAATCAGCTATAAATTTGTAGATTTTTCCATGAGAAGAGGTCAAAGGTGGCAAATGTTATGTAGAATATTTAATTTTCTTGTGGCGGCTGTTAGTGAGTTTCATTAATTCAATTGGAGCAAAAGTCGTTCACTCTCCTCCAATCAACCAAAAACCAACTTAGGTGTCTACAGTTCTTCTGGCTCTTTACATTTGATTCTTTGGATTTGAATCATGTCTTCAGATAATTTGGTAAAGCTAGTTGTTTGTAATAGGCTACTAACTAGCTAGTAACAGTCTTTAAGCATCCTTGATCTGTCCCTTTACTTTTACATTTAAAAAATAAATGTACTTATATTATATTTTCGTGTAGCATGAAATAAAATGCAATAATTTGTATCTTTGTTGTATGGTCCTATGGAGATTAGACATTTTCTGTTAGTCAGCTCATACTTCACTCGGACATAGGAACTTATTAAGCATCATATGACTTGAATGTCAAGACCCTTATTTTGCTTGGTGGTGGTTATGTAGGAGAACAAGTCTGCAGACAAGCTGAGAGCGCTGGAATTTGTTTTGTTGCATGAAAAGAAAGGGCAAGAGATAGACACCAAATCCCCAAGCTCATTGTAATTTGCCATGCATTGATGTTGTGAAGTCCAAAGACTCCATACTATAGTCCATTCTTAGGGAAGAGTGTGTATTCGACATATGTACTTACGTTATGGTATGTGCCCCAACATTCCATCTTTGGAGAATAATTGTGTTATGGGTTTGCTTGTCGCGTCATCCAGAAGAGAAGAGGGGAACACAGAACATGGGAAGTGGCATGTGAGGTTAATGGAGAACTCGTTTTAGCCATCTCCCATGAATTATTTGTACTTCATAGATTTTTCAAGCCATAAGCACATGAATGCTAAGCCAATTGGAGTTGGCATGTAGAACTTTGAGATTTGGTTTCCTGTATATGGGAGGTCTAACAAGATGAGGCCATTGGGTTAGGTTGAGAATTTCTTCGGACCGCAATAAAGATATTGGTGTAGCTAATGAACTCATCTAGAACTATAGAACACGGTCTTTCTTTATGCAAGGAAAATGATTTACTATAAGTATTCCTCTAAAGCAACTTAAACTTGGTTCAAGAGCAACTATAATAAAGTATGTTAGGATCCTCTCTTGTTTTAAGACCTCTTCTAAATCTCTACTAATTATTCTTCCTTTTGCAGGAATAATGTCCTACACTAGTGCTGTCAGGTTTGAACTCTTTGGAGTTGTGTCAATCTCAGCTAGTATAGACTGTAGTGCTCCTTGCCTCCCTGTTGTATTTTTACTTCTCAAGTATTGTAGTTTTATATATTGTACTGTTATGTAACTCAATTAGCTGTATTTTATTTTCTCGGTTGCAGTTTTGAACTTTGTAATTTCTCTTATGAACTCCTCGTAATTTTGTTATGTACGAGTTGGTCAATTGGTTGTAACTTTCTATCGGTATTTGTAAATTGCCATCGCAGTTGGGTAATAAAATTATTGAAATGCTTATAAATTTGTGTGGACAAACTATGCTCAAATTGCGTAAAAAGAGGCTCAAATTTTACATTTTTATTCTAAATATTTACTGGTTCGCCCTACAAAATACTAGGGCCCAGCAAACCGAATGACACCGAAAACTGAACCGTTTTTGTTCGATCTGGTTCGATTTCATAAATTTCGATTTGATTTTTTAATTCGGTTGGAGCAAAATACGGTTGACCAAATGCTCACCCCTAGGCTCGAGGAGACTATTTAAGGCTATAGACAGATTTTCAACAAAGACATACAAGAGACTCCATAGTACTCGCATAAGCTGGAGATCGATGAATACAAAGTCTCCCAAGTAGCCATTAAGAAAGCATTTTCGATATCCAGCTAGTGGAAGAGGGTCATCAATGATACATCGCAAAAGAGAATGAAAACAGAGAAATACTTTGTTTGGCAAACGGTGAGAAAGTTTCCTGATAAATATCTTATTGCTAGGTGAACCCACAAGCAACGAAAGTGACCTGCAATCTCCCAAAAGAACTATCATGATTATGCTTTACCGTGAAGACACAGCGGCAGCTCACACGAGAATTACCAAGAGCTAGTGGAACAAGATCCCAAGTATCATTCGACCACAAAGCATGCATCTCCTTATCGAAGGCGCCATCATGGGTAGTAAAGCACTTCCTTTACCAAAGTAGAGAAACAAAGTAGGACAAAAAAGGAGAAAGAAAATGGTGAAAACAAAATTAGCAATAGGATGCATAGTACAAGAACATTGTTTACATGCAAAGAAATCAGAAGATCATCCTTAGCAGTAGTAGTAGGAGGAGGAGGGGTAGGTATTGTTATGTCGAGTCTTCTTCGTGCTTGGTCTAAGGAGGTATAGAAGAGAACATGTTGAGTCCCAGTAGAAGAAACAACTAAAGGCTTATCTAGATAAATAAGAGGATGAGGAGACTCATATGACGGTAAGGTGAGGGAAGAAAATGGTGAAAACAAAATTAGCAATAGGATGCATAGTACAAGAACATTGTTTCCATGCAAAGAAATCAGAAGATCATCCATAGTAGTAGTAGTAGGAGGAGGAGGGGTAGGTATTGTTATGTCGAGTCTTCTTCGTGCTTGGTCCAAGGAGGTATAGAAGAGAACATGTTGAGTCCCAGTAGAAGAAACAACTAAAGGCTTATCTAGATAAATAAGAGGATGAGGAGACTCATATGATGGTAAGGTGAGGGAACATTCATAGGAGGATTATCGTTTGTAATCCAAATCCAATCACAGCACGAGTATGGATTTATGTTTTTCGGATCCACCAATCTACTAGATCCAAATTATTTTCGTATTTAGAGGTCAAGACATGGTTACAAAATTCCACTCCTCTTTACGGAACTGGATCCGGACATCCAAATACCTACACAAGTATATAAATCATATTAATATCAATAGTACTATTCTAGACTTACAACTCTAGGCAACGATTTATTCTTAATTCTTGACTAAACCTATTATACTAAATGAATATACCGATTTTCAAACCTAAAATAAGTTAAATAATATGTACAAGGTTCTAAACGATGGTACACGGCGGAGATGGTCCATCTGCCGCCTAGACGTTTGATACATTTTTGACATTTTTTACTATTTGACCGCTATTTTTTTTCATAACATGCATATTTTAAGTGTGTTTTATGCATAACTAAGTTGTAGAACAAATATTTATAAAATTTCGGTCTTGTAAAAGTGAATCATAGGTCCATTATGCTTGCAAAATTGTTTTGCCAAAACATTTAGTCATGTATTGCTCCACCTAGACGTCCGTCTACGTCGCCTCACTTGCGCCTACGCCGTCAAACCTCCGTTGGCCACCTACTCCACCGTCAACGGCAAAAGCGGCACGTAGAGCGGCCACCTAGTGCCTAGACAGACGCCTCGACCGCCATTTAGAAGACTGAATATGTAACTAAACCTATACGAAAACATCACTTCAAGTAAGACGTCAGTTTCTCCAAAACAAATCTATATGTGATTTGCATTATTATTCATTTTTAACCATATCCATTTTTTATATCCCATCCAGAACTAAATCTTTTTTTTTCGAAGAATATAGTTACAGGTTCTCATTTCAATAAAATATTTGGATCCGTAATATATATCCTTTATTAGAAAACAAATATGGATATAGTAATATGCATCTTCTAACCGTATCCTCTCTGAAAGCACCTCTAGGTGGAGGGGGAGAATGGTGGGGGCAGAAAGTATACAACCCGAGAAAGGCAACATCGAGAAATAGTATGATCTTTTGGTCAGAAGGTGTCACATACAATGTTGCATAAATCCTTATAGTTGGCCGAGCAGGCGGTGGTCGAACCCAGATGACTAGATTTGGCCCCTAGTCGGCCGACAAGTCGACGGACCCCCCAGTTGGAAAAAAACGGCCGGCTAGGCGTTCCCTAGTCGGCTAGGCATTTCCTAGTCGGCCGACTAAGCTGTTAGGAAAACAAAAAAACGGGTAGCAGACCCGACCCGAACTTCAATTTGAAGAAAGATGAAACCACAAAACAGCAGTCTCCGACCTCCAGAGAAAGAAATGAGAATATTCAAAAAAAATCTGCTTACTGATAGAGCAGCCGTCGACGCCACCGATCCCCGACGTAGCCAAGTCGCCGATCACCGCACTACAGGTAGTCTTTTTTTCATATTTTCTGTTTTTCTGTTTTTTTTCTTGCTGCTCCTGGTTTTTTGTTGCTGCTAATATGATCCAATTGTTTTATTTATAGGATATTAAGATATGACTACTTCATCGGCTGCTTCAAATTCCAATATTGGTGAAACCGCAAGTGATTTGAATATTCAAAATACTTTGAAACGCACATCCAGTAGCGTTGGATAGGAGTTTGGTGAACTTGTGGATGCTAATGCATTAGACCGAGTTAGATAGAAGTTGATGGAGATGATGACTTTGAGTCCGATAAAGAAAGAGATGTGCCCTTAGTGGATGAGCACGATGATATCTTTGATGATTGAGGAGCATTTTAATCTATCTCCTTTTGTTTTATTCTTTTGAATTTTGGATTATGTATAAGACTTTGTCACTTTGGGTACTTAAGTTAATACTTTGATGATATATGTCATATATTACATATTTATTATTTTTTCACACACACACACATATATGGTTCCAAAAAAATTAAGTATATATATATATATATATATATATATATATATATATATATATATATATATAATTAAAAAAAACTTAAAACGATTAATCCGAGTAGTCCTCGATTAATATATATATATATATATATAAAACTTAAAACGATTAATCCGAGTAGTCCTCGATTAATCCCTAGTTCCAGCGAACCGACTAGCGGCTGACTAACGATTTTTACAACCTTGGTCGTAGACATATCGACATATCTTTTCTGAGTGAAAGACTAGCAAACAAATATACATTTGGAAGTCCGGAGTATAGTTTATTAGAGCAAGGACTGAGATGATGAACATATCACATGCATACATAGACTAATGAATAATTAACCACCAAAAAAAAACTTTTGAGAAGGAAAGAAAATAAAAGAAGGGAGGCCAGAGGTTGAACATGGTGGACGACATGCAACTAACTAATAAGATGACAAGTCAATATTAGAGAGAAGTTCAAAAAATTGCAAGACATTCATCTTGAAGAGTAAGAAATTAGCCACCTCAAGTAAATGCCAATTTTGTGCTCGGGCACACCACACCATTTTGTTAAGGCATATAAAAGTATAATATCTGATGAATAATCCCATAAGTATCCCAGAGGTCCTAGAAATTTCGAGTAAGATGTCCTTGAGCATTATTGATAAGCAGAATAAAAGTAGTGATAGAACTGCATACGAACTTTGTTGAGAAATGTTGTGAAACCTAGAGGACAGTAGAGCGATCTTGAAACAAGAAGAAACAAGTCAATTGAGATTGATCGTCGATACATGTAAGTAGGTCATCCGAGAATGTACCTATTTGAACATGTCTGTATCTCATACATGTTTCGTGTCCTTATCCATGTCCGTACTCGTGCAACATAGTTTTTATTACATCAAAAACTAACACTAACTTAAGTACGGTGACTCGTGACCTGATGAGTCAATATATAGTATTTACTACGGTTTTAAGCAAGGTTTGCAATATCGATATCGAACCCTTCCTATGACAATCGAGATTGGCAGTTTCGGCAATTTCGGATCGAAGTAGCAGATTTTTTGGTATTGAAAAACAAATAATTATTAATAAAATATTAAATTTTAGAAGAAAAAAATTATTCACATTTAGGCATAATTTTAAGTATTTTATCTGTTGTTCCTTAGAAGTTTTGAAATTGAACAAAACAATAGTCAACCTTACTAAGGTTTACCTGCGATAAGTCAGTTTTTTTTATTTAAATTCTTTAAGTTTTTTTTATTTAAATTCTTTTACACCCTTAGTGATTGGTCTTTTCGTTCAATTTTCTCTGCCGAATGACCGTGAAATAGATCCCAACGTTAGTATCATTTAGTATTGGTAGCGGTTGCCATACCGTATCGGCATCGACAGTATCGGATCGGTATCAACCGACACGAATGCCAACGGCCTGAACTATCAATTAAATCCCCAACACCCCCCCTGGCCAACCTGTTGAAATCGATACTCATAGGAATGTCCGAGGAAAAGAACAGACAGCCTTACTTCAAAACTTGTATTTAGCCTAATAAGTATCTTATAAGTTGTAGCAATACACAATGCATGAATGTCGTAGAATTATAAACCAATCGGCACAATTTATTTATTAGCTTCACGCATTACCTCTGCCAATCAACTTTAACTTCAAAGCATACAGTCTTTGGGCATTGTCACGTATAGCAATATCAACCTGGCGACAAATTGTTAAAGTATGAAATAACTTGTTAACTGCAGAAAATGTAGTTGAGAATTGTTTATTGCAAAACTGTTATATTTTGATAACCAGAATAGAATCAGAAAATTGCATGAAATATATCAGAAAAAGACATTTAGAACATGAAATCTAATAAACATTTAGTATTAGCATGAACTTGGCAAGCACCTTGTTAACCTAGTTATGTATTTCATCAACTCTAAGATAATGTTGGATGCAAACAACCACGGTAAGCATTGCCTTTCTTTTGAGTTAAGAATTAAACTGATATTCACACCTATTAACTCTCATTTACACCACCACAAAGGAATGTGTAGAAGGCCCATGGTAATTTCTCGGCTTATATTCTTGGTGCTATGACAAAAGCAGATGTTATTGTTACGGCCCCTATCCCTAGTTGCAGCAATGCATGATGCTACTTAGATTATGTGGCACCATTTGTTCTGCTCCTTCAAATGGGTAAGTCATATCAGCCTCCTTTGATTTTGAAACGAATTAAGAAGTATGAGAAATTTGAATACCTGAGAATCGGTGACTTTGAATACGCGCTTCCAAGGCAAAAGAAACTTTGATGCTTCTCCAAACACAAGAGTTGAAACATATACAAGCTTTTGAAATGCCTGTGTAGTAAATTCTCCTTTAGTAGTTAACTGTTATCCTCTAAAAGCCTCTAAGTCTAGCAACTCATAGAAGATTCCTTTCACAAAATTAATTAAGTTAATACCGAAACGTACCCGACGCTGCTCCACATCAGCTTCACGGTCTCCAGTCTCCAACCTTTGCCTGAAAATACGCCTACCAATCTAGCAGAAAGGCCAGACAACAAGATTTTAACAGTTAAGGGAACAAAAAAAATGTCTCGCTATCCAAAGTACTTGAGCCCTGCGTGGCGCATCTGAAGGTAAAAAGGGTTCATCTAACAGCAGTACCTCCATATGAACAGAAGCAGCATCCGGATCATCAATTCCAAGGGCTTCCTTAAATTTGACAATCATCTCAACCTCATTTCCTTTGAGATTTTCAGCTCCTGGAGGAATAACTGAAGATACAAATCTGAAGAATAATAAATAGAATTATAAATTAATTGTGTAAAAAAAAATAGTTACTGTGCTACTATCAGTTGCTAAGCAAGTTAACGAGAAAAAGAAAAATGGAACAACCATAAGTGATACAGGTAGATTCAACCCAAGATTTCTTCCTTAATCTCTAGAAGGTCCAAACAGAGGCTCAGGATTTGCGCCTATCATATGCATACTTTGACAGATTAAGCATTTCCTTGGAAACCCAAGAAGTCGGAGATTTAACATTCCAATAAAATTTTACTTAACATTGCAAGAGATTTTTCCTCTAGCATAGTTTGATTGATAAGAAGAGAGATTGTTGATTGCGTGATGAACTTATATATATTATGACATTAAAAGCAAATAGTTGTATCTGTTGCTAGAATATAATTCAATATATTGTGCTTTTTCTTTTTTGTTTAGATCTCAACAATGATCATCAAGCAGTCTCCTTATTCAATGATATGCATCTTGAGATCAGCTTGATTGTTCTGGTGCTTAATGGTTATATCACCCAAAAACTATCGCCTGTCTAAAGAAAATCAAGAGATGGAAGCAAGTGTAATGAAAAAACAATGAACTTACTGATCGTATGTATTGCAGAGCTCTGCTTTGAATACCTCATTTTGTTTGCTAACACCGTATCTGAAACATCAAATATAGATTAAAAAAAAGAACATATAGTTATAGTTTATCAATACTTCACAATAAGCGAAACAGCCGACAAGTGGAACTCAGGAACAAAAAAAAAAAATTAGAACATGAGCTATAAAGCACAAGTACAAAGTCAACAAAAGGTCCAGAACTAAAGAAGTGGTATTAACATTGATCTTATAGTTATTTTCCATGGAAAATGATATTTTCCTATGGGTTGGACAAGTCTAATTTTCCACCATTTTAGATGAAAATATGGAAAATGATAGTTTTTTGGAAAATAATTCCATGGAAAATATAAGCAATCAAACACTACAATTGGTGGAAAATTTTTGATGGAAATATTTTCCATGGAAAAAAAGCCCAATCAAACACAACCTAAGTTTTTCTAAGAATACAAAAGTAGCTGAAGCTATAGTAAACAAATAAAAGATTTAGGCTGCTAAAAAATCATTGCCTAATCGAAATTTGATTTAACCTAGGAATCTCAGTACACTACACTCAAGAAATCAGTGTCGTGTCCATGTTGCGCTGTGTCGGATAAGCGTAATACACAACGCATACTTCCAAAAATGTACTAGGACCTAGGTGCTAGTTTCGGCGTCGTTTTGTCCCAACCGTGTAGTGTGTCGCATTCGTGTTTGTACAACGTGCTACGAAATATTTTTGGCAATGAAAAATCAATCACTAATGCGAAGCTAATAACAGCAGAAAAAAAATGCAAGGCACGAACTTTTGGATAATTCCTTCTACGTCCTCCTTCCTCAATTCGGTCGGATCTCGGAGACCCAGCACGAGGTTGTGCAGATCGGCAGCGGCGACGGTCTCGGCCGCGCCGGCGTTGAGGAGGAACAACGCGGCCCCTCCCGCCGCCCCTGCGGTGGCGGCGGCCCCGATGGCCGCGGCCCTGCTGCCCCTAGCCGGAGGCCCAGGCCGAAGCCTGCAGCGATGGCGGCGGCGGCGAGGACGACCGAGGCCGCAAGTCGAGCCGGCGGGGGCAGGCGGCCCACCAGGGCCTTGGGGCCCGAGGGCTGCCTTGGCGCGCCGGGGAAGACGGGGGCTTGCGGCGGGTTAACGGGCTCGGAGGAGGCGGAATTGCGGGTCCGGGTTTGGATTCGGGTGCGGGTGCGGGTTCGGGTGCGGAGGGGGAGGCGGAGGGGATTGGAAGAGAAAGGGGAGAAGAGGACGGGGAGGGAAGAGGCAGGGGTGGCGATGAGGAGAGAGAGAGACATTTTATTTCCTTTTAGAAATTCTATTTCCCTTCTTCCTTCGTTCCTCCCCTCCCCTCTTTTCTTCTGACGAAGTGGAGTACTGCTAAAAAGAAGGGAAAGAGGAGATAGGGGACGCGGAAGAAACAGAGGGTTTTAGAAAGAAAGAAAAAAAGGAAGTAAGATAAGAGTTGTACTCTAGCTAAGTAGCTATAACAAAATAGATATGGTAATGGGCTGGGTCGGACAAAACCCAGCCCAAAAATTGGGCCCATTACAAAACCTATGCCCTAATTCGGATTTAGGGGCTCATCACTTAGACCTCGTTTGGTTCACGGATTCAAGGAATTCGGAAAGGAAACTTGTTCCTTTCCTTTGTTTGGTAGCCACAAATTTGGGAAACACTTTCCTGACATGGGAGAAAATAGGAAAGAAAATGGTTCCTCTCATGACCCATGGAATTCATTTTCCCTCCTCCTTTCCCAACATTAATTACCAAACATTATGACAAAAGTAGCCTTCATTTATTACCTATTTTATCAATTAACTCTTCATTATAATTATGTTAACATTGGATATTGTTGGAACAATGATATATTTTTTCTTTCCTTTCCTACACCAACCAAACATAGGAAAGGAAATTTGATAGGAATTCTACTTTCCCATCCCTATGGAAAATACATGGGAATTGATTTCCTTTCCGTGAACCAAACGAGGTTTAGGGTCTGCTTGGATTGAGGGTTAAGAGGGTTAAGTGAGAGGAAGTTAAGTGAGGGGGAAACAAAACCATGCTTGGTTTGAGGGTGGAGGTTTAGGAGGGAGGGTTATAGAGGGTTAAGTGAGGGTTTATTTCACCCTCTTTTGTCTATTTTTTTAACCCCTAAATCGGAGGGTTAACGAGGGTGATTGAGGAGTTTTGTTTAAAAAGTCATAAATGCCCCTTATTTGTTTATAAAATATCATTTTTTTTCTATTTTTTCTTGTTCTCAACATGTTAATATGTAGCTTCTTAATTTGTGAAGATATTTTGACAAGTTCTAATTAAAATTTCAATCAAATTTAATTTTATGACATATATTAAACACCCCCCGCTTAACTCTCCCTCCAATCCAAGTAAGGTTCTATGTATTGACTCTACTCCCCCTCGCTTAACTCTCCCTCATTTAACCCCACTTAACCCTGCTTATTTTTTTTTCCCTCAATCCAAGCAGACCCTTAGGGCTCGTTTGGAGCAAGTTTTTGTATTCCTAGGAATAGGTTTTTAATTCCTTTCTCATGGGAAAGGAATTCAACATTCCCATACCCATGTTTGGTTAGGTTGGGAATAGGTTTTAAAAATTACATCTCCGTGTTTAGCTTACAAAGGGATAGAAATATTAATTTATTTTGTTTTCCTTTAATACCCTTTCATTAATTGCATGATGATTTGCATGTTTGGGATAGAAGTTAATTTGAAAATAAAAGGAGGGTATAATTATCCAAACAAAATAGCCAAACATTATTTCTAGGAAAGCAAATCTATTCCCAAGGGAGGGGCTTGGGAATAGCTTTTCCAAGTCAATGGGAATAGCTTTCCCCGTGAGCCCCTCCTATTTCCTCCTCATTTCCAATCCTAGACATACCAAACATGGGTAAGGAATTCAAAACGCATTCCCAAGCCACAAAAACTTGAACCAAACGCCCCCTTATTGTTAATATTTTTTTACTATACAAAATAAATTTGACCATTATTCTTTAGTAATATGATACAAAAAAAAGTTGGTCCTCCTTGTTACTAAGTAGAGACTACGTAGAAACTGTTATGACGACGACAATTATTAAAGAGGTCGAAGAACAATAAAATTCAATTGTAGAAAGTTTCAGGAGAATATATGGTTCATTTTCAATATTTTTTCCAAAACTAAACTATTTTGTGTATACGATTGGGTAAGAACATACAATGGTTCAAGTTTCGGGCCGGCTACTATACATTCCTTGTCCAATAATAAATCGGCCCAAGAAATCGAGCTTGACCTTGCATGTTTCATAATCGAGTTAGGATCATATCAAACTTTTTTTTTGGTTCAACCCTAGCCTATTATCATCCCTATAAAAAATAACACAACCCGAACCACAAAAATTGCATTTCATACAAGTCCCATAATACGTCCTAAGCTACTATCATGATTCACTCCTGAATAACCGTATACAAGTTTGTGAGTACGTCCAGCCTACGTCGCAGCATCGACAGTAGTACGTTGTGTATGCCTCAATATACTATATGCACAAACTAAACCAATATCCAAAGATGTGTTATATCGTAAAGAGTACTATCTAACTCATTACACAGATACAAAATATGACAAGTAGATAATAAGAACATGAAACAAACCAACAAAATTCACCAATATAAATATCACAACAAAGAAAGAGTCTAACCATCCAAGAAGCAAAAAATAAGTACATGCCATAAAAGTGTACTCAAAACAAACTGCTTAAATAAAGTACTAGAAAGAGTACCAAGTGATATGGCAGTTGTAACTACTCTTCACAAAATTTCTTAATAAATACATTTTTTTCTAACAATTATGTCACGTCCCGATTCTGTAGAATCGATAGTCATCCCCCGGACGTGATGTCATGCGAAACTAAGTTGCGATCGCACAACGCATAGTCATAAGGTTATCCGAAATACAACATCAACTCTCAACACCGGAACCACGCAAGTAATATAACGGGTTCGCCGACCCCTTCGGTGGAGCAACTCTCAACACCGGACCACGCAGTTATACGAAATGAACAAAAAGGAAACTTGAGACTTTTACCTGAGCCAGCAATGTTTACCTTTCCTTTAGCAATTTAATTGGGTTACGGCTTGCGAATTGTTTTCCAGTTATCAGAATAGAGCAATTACTTAATGTTTATTCAAATTATACTAGTTAATATACAAAGGCTTAAAATGACTATATTATATATATATATATATATATATATATATATATATATATATATATATATATATATATATATATATATATATTATGTAAATAGTATGCAAAACCAAATCAAAACAAAATTCTTCCATATCCATATATCAATCCTTGAAGGTGCACGAAGCATGAAAATGTAGAAAAGGAATTTATTTCTAATTATGAATACACAAAATTGAGCACTTATTTGTAAGTAGAGATATGCAGGGTTCTTATACTTTTTACCTTCCCGGTGTGCGGTCCAGTTGTTCAGTTCCCATGTGTATGTCAGACTTACCTTTGGAGAGTCCCATATGTCCACATATGTTCAATTTGTTCATAAAATTCAAGTCCAGACAATTTATGTCCATAATCGGTTCCTTCCTTCAAGTACATTTATTTGTGTCCAATTGCATATACACTTATCCGTGTTATATCACATATAACAATTTCAGTGTCTAAGTATAATAATTTAATTCCTTTATCTATGTTTATCACAATTTGAAATTTTACTAGAAATCAGAAATTTCAAATTTTAGAGATCTCAAATTGGTTAAACAATATCAAATTTTCAGAATTTGAAGCTAAACAACAATTAGAGGAATTATCTTAACTCTGTATTCCATATTATGTTCTTATGAATATAGAAATTGACATCTATTATGAAATTTTAGATTTATAAATAATCCTATATATGTTCAAAATTAATCTAATGAATCAAAATGGAGTATTCTTTAAAGAAAGAGGAAGAGGAAAAGAGGACTTGTCTTGGATTGGGAATTGCCCTAGCTTTTCCACAAACCCTAATTTGAATCCAATAACAAATATTTATGTTAGCAATTCTAACCTGAGATTAAATTAGGAATAATATAGAGGTTGGGGAAAAGAAGGGGAAATTAGAATTTACCTAGGGTTTTGCTTGGAGTTGGAAGTGGAAGAGGAAGAAGATGGAGAGGATGAAGTGGTGGAGGTGGCCGGGGAGGGGCGGCCGGCGGCTGCGGCTGGGCGCCGGCGGCAGGCGGCTGGCGGCGGGCGGCAGCGGCAGTAGCGGTGGGGTCGGGTGTGTGCGTGTTTTGTTTTTTTTGTTGTTGTTGTGTGTGTGGGTTTTATATATAGAGAGGGGGAAGTGCTGGTGGTGGGAGTGTGTTGGTGGGGGTGATGGAGTGGTGTTTGTGTGAGTTTTATATAGAGGAAAGGGGAAGTGCTGGTGGTGGGAGTGTGTTGGTGTGAATATATAGAGAGGGAAAAAGGGTGAGGTGTCCCCCCCTCATTAAATACAAGGGGACACATACTCCCCTTCTCTACTCTTCCATGGAACACATGCATGACATGTGTCATGCCATGGAAAATTCTCCTTTCCCCTTTCTTTTCTCTTGAAAACAATAATAATAATAATAATAATAATAAATAATAATAAAGTATAATAATAAAGTATGACAGATGAGATAGTCATTCCATACATTACACCCCCATTTACAAGGAAAATTTCATTCGACCTGGTATCGTGGGGAGTCGAGACATATCTTCTTCTAGACTAAATGTGGAGTCTTCAAAAGGATTCAAAACAGACTTCAATACACGGCCGAGGCTTCAAATGTACTTGCGTCGCCTTGAGCTTAAGTGGCACGTCCTTCTTGGTTTGGGGTACCTATGGAGAGCGAGGATCAGTACATTACAATTTATACTAGTGCGTGGCAATTTAAGTTTCATGCTCTCATTTGGTTGAAGAGTTTATATGACTTAGTTTGTGATCTTTCTAACCATCCTAATGCATTTCAGACAAGCATATACAGGCATAATATAAATTATGCTAGAACTTACCCACGGAAGAGCGTGCCGTGCAATAGAGACTTACCATGTTCTTCCATGTCAATTGTTATCGCTAGCATAGCGTGTGCAAATTTCAGTGTGATTAGTCACTGACCACAAGCCATCCTAGAGTTATAGATTCGTTAGTTGGGGCCCTTTCAACGCAAGTAACGAGCCTGCTGAAAGTAGGGGTGAGTAACGGTTCGGTTTGGTTCAAACCGAACCGTTCACCCAAAAACCGAATGAACCGATAACTGTAGTACCCCGTCCTACATCGTGCCCCGTTCTCCCGTCCGGGTGTGGGTAGGGGTGAGCAACGGTTCGGGATCGATCGAACGGTAACGGTTGAATTAAGATCCATTCCACGTTATAGAATGGCTTCTTCGAACCAAGTCCCATATTCAGCGGGTAGCGCCTCGAGGATTGACTCTGCGGCTGAGTCGGGAGAGACCTCCCGTTGCTCTGTTTTTCACGCCGTTTGCGTTGGTTTTGGCTTTGGTTTTCTGAATGCATTTTCGTGAATATTTTCGATGGTTTTCATGGCTTACATTTCGAACTCGCATTTCTATCAAATTTCTTGCCTAATACAGTGTTCTAATCGGTTGCTTGTGCGATTTCAGGTGATCGCGTAGGCGACGTCTAGCGCGGCCAACCAGTCTCTCACCTCAAGTAAAAACTCAAGGTGAGTGGCTGACCTCCTTCGTCTCGACCCTCTATTTCAAAATGAGAACTTGGATAATGATATCGAATTTGAATCAATCGCTTGAAGAATACAAGTCCTATGTGCTAGAAGGAAAAAAGATGAGTTGTGTAGAAAAGAGATAGAATTATTTTAGGCCTGCAAAACAACCAAGTAAATGAATCGATTACATAACAAGCCCCAACGGTACCCCAAATATACCTGTTAACCTATCAAGGTCATGGACAACTTGTCGACAAGGGCGATGGTTTCTTCGAGCGGCAACCCAGGGCCACGGGACCGACTCGGCCTAGAAAGAAACAGGTTATAGCCGAGCTGGGTAATAGGCAATCGGTAAGACGGGGACTTGCATCGGAGCTCGCTACTTGCGTTGCAAGGGTCCCGTATTACCAGACTATGTCCAAGATGGCTAGTTAATGCCAGTGACCTCCACATCAAACACTTGATATAAATTTTTACAACTAACAGGGAAGGTGATGGTAAGTTTATGTCGCACGGCCGCTCTGCCGAGAGAAATTCTGGTGTAACTTGCTTGGTTTATGTTTCGTCAACATGCTTCGTATGAAAATACCTAGGATGGTTAGAAAGACCACGAAAAGCAAGTTGTGTAAATTCTTATCTAAATTCTTGAACCAAATGAGAGCTTGGAAACTAATTAGCCACTCGCCAGTACATGTTGA